>JARHVA010005804.1:285000-447500 GCA_037957365.1 Torreya grandis
GTTGTCAAATATTATTCAGGCTGAACTACTATGTAGAATAGGTACTGAGTGTGTCTAGAATGCCTACGAATCATAATTAGGATCATAATTGGCTATGGGATATAACGGTCCAGGTTATAATAGTCCATTAAAGAAAGAAAATGATGTCAGTGAAAAATAAATGATCCAAGTGACAATGGTTCAGGGGTTCAATGGTCTATGGGTAGTAAAATTTTATCATTCAAGGTAGAATGGTCTAGGTGAAGACAATGGTCCATGATAGAAAAATACAAAAAAATGGTACAAAATAGGATGGTCAAGAATATAATGATACAATAAGCAATTTGAGCACAAGCTACCCACAAGTAATGGCCCTTTTAGACAATGTTTCAAAAGAGGCTTTCAAGCATAGAACTACTTAAAATATATAATATTCATGGGTTATGGTATCTATTTTCCATTTATAATAGCCAATTGGTATGCCCCCAGTCCATACATTGTTGTGACTACATACGGGCCCAACCAATTGGGTTTAAGCTTACCCTTCTTCTTGCTTTCAACATTAGTATTCTTTTGGTTTTCCTTAAAGACAAAGTCACCAAATTCAAACTCCCAATAGAGAATGCACTTATTAAAGCTTCTATGCAACCTATTATGATATTATTTAAAGTTGTCCATGGCAGCTAAACATTTACCATCAAAGAGTTTGATCTCTTACAACCTGAAAAATCTATAATCTTCATCATCCTTAATATTCTGCAATGATACCCATAGTGAAGGTAGCTCAATATCGATCAAGATAATAGATTCATGTCATAAACAAAGGAGTATGAAGTGGCACTTGTTTGGGTTTGATGACTAGTGCAATAATCCTAGAGGGCAAAAAAAATTTACAAGTGTTAATTATGGCCAACATCATTGACAATCTTCTTTAGGATTGTAACAATGGTCTTGTTATATACCTCAAATTGACCATTTACTTGTGGGTTATATGGTGTGGATATTTTATGATTTATTTTGAACATGGTGCAAAGAGATTTAACATCTTTGTTTACAAATGACCTACCATTATCCAATATAATATGGGTTGGGATACCATATTAACAGATGATATGGTAATGGATAAATTTGTCTATTTACGTCCTAGTGACATAAGTGAGAGGAATGGCCTCAATCCACTTAGTAAAATACTCAGTAGAAGTGAGAATGTGATTGTGTCCAACATAAGAGGTTGGCTTGATTTTATCGATGAGATAAACGTACCATGTAGAGAACAACCATGGTGTAGTGATCGGTTGGAGTGGAAAGAAAGGTGAATGTATCAAATTACCATGTTTTTGGCAAGGAATACATCTCCTTACATTATTAAAATCATATGTTTCCATCTTGGGCCAATAGTATCTTATTCTAAGGAGTTTATTAGCTAAGACTACTCTATTAATATGGGTCCCACACATTCCTTCATAAACCTATGTAAGCACTATCTTGGATTATCTTTAAGATTAAAAAAAAAAGTCTTCCATCATAGCGCTTATGATAAAGTGTGTTTCCAAGGATGGTATAACAGGATATGCGATGAAGGAAAATATTATGGTGATTATATGAAAGGATAGGAGGAAAGACTTGGTCATGGAAATAGTTATAAATGTCTTAAAACCAAGGTAGTTCAGGTGGGGCATTCAGACCAGCAATGGTGTATAACATCTATGAATCTAGAAAAAAATGAACAAGCTATAGAATATTTTCAATGTGGAAATGATACTCTTTAATACTACTAGCAATTTACATCATGGACCCAATTATTACCATTGCATCAGTTGATATATTATTAGCGTGTGGTACCTATTAAAATTGTAGTGACTTGAAGTGAAGCTTGAGATTATCCATAATATTCTTGTAGGGTACAAGCTTGTCATCTCGAGTCTAATATTGATCAATGGTCTGATTAATAATCATTTGATACTCTTGATAAACTATTAACTTTTGGATATGCCACTGTATTACAATATGAAGTCATACAATAAGGGCTTCATACTTAGCCATATTATTGGTACAATGAAATTTAATATGAAAATATGTGGGAATTATATCCCCCTAAAATGTAATGAATAAACTTCTGCCCCCAAATCTATGGGATATAAAGGAACCATCAAAGTATAATTTCCATTGTCCAGGTCATACAACACTTATTCTATTGTCATAATAAAATAATCTAGAAAATCAAATGTGAGTGGTCAAGTATCTAAAATAGGATCCTCAACAAGTTGATCATCATTGAGATTCCCTGTGATATACTTTTGGATCTATCAATAAACATCAAATTCTCTCAAAATCATGACCCATTTGGCCATGTGACCCATAAGAGTTGATTTGTATAATAAATATTTGAGAGGGTCTACGTTAGAAATAATAATAATTCTATTATGAAGCATATAGTGTGGTAAATTTTGGATGGTGAACACCATTGTTAAACAAGCCTTCTCCATAGGTGTATAATTATGTTCATATCCCACTAGTGGCTGGCTCAAATAGTAGACTGCATGTTTTTTTACTTGTTCATAATATTGGGCCAAGAGTGACCCCAAAACATGTTCTATGGATAAAATATAAATAATTAATGGTTTTCCACGTGTTGATAGTCTCAAAATTGGTGGGTTAGCCATGTATTTCATGAGATTTGGATATGCTAATTGAAATTCATCATCCGATTGAAAAGTGACCCCTTTCTTCAAAAGGTGTGTAAAAAGATGTCACTTATTTTCTTGTTGTGAAATGAACCTATGAATAGATTGAATCTTTCCCTACATGTTGTGGTTCTATTTTAGATTAGAAGGTGGAGGAATTTACATAATGACCTTGACCTTAGTGGGATCCACTTCAATCCCTCTTTGTGACACAATGAATCCTATAAAATTTCTCGAAGTGATTACAAAGGCAAACTTCTTAGGATTCAGATGCACCTTCTACTTACAAAGTCTTTCAAAGATTCTTTGTAGCACAATAGGATGCTTAATAAACATTCTTGATTTTACTAGGATGTGATCAACATAATCCTTAATAATATTATGAATCATGTCATGGAAGATGATAGTCATAACATGCTGATGGTGGCACCAACATTCATCAAGATAAATGGCATGACTTGGTAACATAATGTTCCCCATGGTGCGGTGACTACAGTTTTGTATTGGTCCTCTTGACCTATCTTGATCTAATTATATATTGATAATTTATCCATGAGGAATAACATCTCATACCCAACATTAAAGTTGAAAATCATGTCTATCTTGGGTAGAGTAAAATCATATTTTGGACATGTGTTATTGATATCTCTAAAATCAATACAAATTTATATACCCTACAAATTTTTACTTACTGAGACTATATTTGATATCCATTTGAAATAGTCCATTGGTCTGATGAATCCATCTCCCAAAAGTTTCTCTATTTCCATTTTTTTAAAAATATTTATGCGTAGATGCATCATTCTGAATTTTTGCTTGACTGGCGCATTTAGATGTAGTATAAGGTGATGCACAATGAATTCAGGGTCTAGGCTTGGCATGTCAGAATAAGCCCATATAAAGATATCAATAAAATACCTTAAAATGGTGACAATGTAGTCACATTATTTATTGGTTATGGAGGATATGAGATAAATAATTTTAGGATCTTCATAAGTTCTCAAGTACACTTTAGTTGTGTTTTCTATGAGGAGCATAGAACTATCCTATAAAATAATGGGCAATGTTTGATCCTGAAACTCTTTTTTTATTTTATATTCTAGTTATTCTTCCCACATTAAATTATTATGTACTATGTCAATTCTATGTTCTCTTTTCCATAATTTATCCATCTAGATCCAATATATATTGCATATATTTTTTATATTTTGTTGATTTTATCACATTTTTCTAGCATCAAATGTTTTCAGAAATCAAATACCATCAACATCAACTTAGACTTATTTTAAGACATGTACAAGCACAAATATATATATATATATATATATATATATATATATATATATATAAGTTAATTTTAGAAATCTAACCAATAGATGTAAATCAGATGCAAATTACAAATATAAACTCAGAATAAGTTATTCATAATCAAGGTTATAAATCCCTATTCTACTTCACTTCTACATACAATTATCTACAATAGTCATAAGCTCATATTACTTAGGTTTCTAGTCTCAAACACATTAAAATCACAAAATACAATATTCATACTAGCTTTACTTGTAATTGCACCAACACTTAGGTGAGGATACAAACATTAGTCTTGATCCCTCTTCAATGTATTGGCATTTAGGTAACTCTCATCACAATAGGTGCCGAGGATGTCAATCCTAACCCACTAACAACAAATGTTACTACATGTGTCAATTAGATGCCATATTAACATGAAGGATCAGGGTTTTCACATAAAATCAGTCAAAATAGGTCATCTAGAGAGATCCAAAACTCATTCACACTAAAATAGGATTGACATATTGAGACACAGATGCACCCAAAATCTTAGAATAGTTCTGCACAAAAGACGCTATTGTTAAAACAAGGACACAAGCACCATATGATGCTATTATCCAATTAGGGCATTATTATTTAGTAGGGGTTTTGACACTTGGATCCTCTTTTTGAAACTCATAATAGCCTCTATCTTAATTTGTATCCTCTATATCTCCCATTTAAATGATTTTATAGATAAGTACTTGTTTACATTATTTATTAATATTCTTAGAAAGGTCAAATTAAGTCAATTTTATTATAGATTAGTGGATGTATTTATTGAATATTTTTACTCTAATTTAATATACTCATCCCCCTTAACAACATATGATTTGCATTCACTATGTCCTAAATTATTAAAACAACAACCTAAATTATTCCTTTTAGAACTGCAAAACTTTATTTATGTTCTTCACTATTTGGTATGAGTAAAAATCTAATTATTAGAATTTTATAGCCATATATGTCTTCCATAAAATGTCAAAAAACCCTCTAGTGCATAGATTCTTTTTATTTTGGTATGTGTGTTCTTTAAACAAACTTTATTATTCATAAGAATATGGTGACGCATGCTCCCTAGGACTAATGTAGGTTTACTTTCAACCTTGTTCAAGGGTAATATGATGATTTTATCCCCTTGATGAACCTCTAATTGATTTTTGATTGCATTTATGTTCATCTGACCATAATAGGACTAATTTTTCCCAATAAGTGCATGGTAGTGTGTTTCATTAGACATTATATCAATGAATTCAAATTCACCTTGAAAACTTATATCAATTTTTTTTATTTCCTCATATTTTAACCTTCAAATAAGTTATACTCTTCTATAGTCTTTGAGACTCAATGTGGATGTGATACAATAGAGGGTAGTTCTTCCAATTTATTCCCATTTAGATATATGAATCACATTAAGTATGATATTAATGTCAAAGGCAACATTTAGTAATTCATATCCCATAGGTTCAATGTTTAATCTAGAGTCAACATCCCATGTATACTTAGTTTTCACATACTATATTACCCTTTCGATTCTTTGTTGAGCTATTTTTATCTAGTCTAATAAAATATGCATCAAATTGGAAATACTAAGTGATATAAAATAAACTTGCAAATTACTGACTAGTTTCATAAGATATTTCAAATTAATAAAAAAATTCATCTTGTCATAATATTTTGATAATTTTCCCATACATTTTTTCATATAGGAATGTCTCTTCTCTTTTAAAAGAATTCTAGTTTTGATCTGTAATAAATATGTTTCTTCAAACATTAAAACTTATTCCCTCATAGGTTTTGGATACTTGCCTTACTAAAAAATTATGATTAGGGGCTCTTATTGTGCATAGAAAAGTGGTAGTACTTTCTCCTTGAGTTTGCTTTAAGTGAAACTTTGTAAATATAGAGGGTCTCTAGGTTGTACATATATCATACTCACATTACTGCACTAGTTATTCCTGTATTTGATTTTTTATGACAGGGAAGCCCTCTATTTTGTGCTTCTTTGATACTCTGAAGTTAAAAAAAAATATTCAACTCTATGACTTGTCAAGATAATTTTGTGCAAGGTGGTTATATTCACTGCACAAATAGAATCTTTTTCCCCTATGTATTTTATTTTACCATTTTTTTATTTCCTCATTGATATCCTCCTCTTTATAATCCTTATTATATATACATAGAACCTCATCCTTATTTTTGTTGTCCTTTCTAATCTGCATACTATATTCGATTGGATGGTAAATCCCATCTAGGTTATTATGGTGGAGACACAAAATTTGAAGGTTGTTGATATTAAGGAGATGGAGGTGTCCATCAAACCTAGTATTATGGTAGCTATGATGTCCATTGTATGAGATACTATGGGTAATATTATTGAGGTTGTGTAATAATGTGATATGAAGATTGATGAATCCATACATAAGTATTATTCATAGCAAATCTATTTCCATATCTTGAATTTAAACTCCTAATTTCATAGTTGGACCCTATTGCACATTTAATCTGAAGACATTTATAGAGGTTTCATATTTTATATCTAAAAGTGATTTGAAGATCTCCTTATCATGATAATGATATTTAAAAAAATTATAATACAAATTCTATTATTTTTAGGAGATGGATTTTTTTGTGGAGTGTCCCATGATGTGACATATCTCACATAACTTCATTATCATGAATTTTGGATAGTCATTCCTATGATATGCTTCATTTATGTAGTTTTAAACCATAAAGACAATTTGGATCTATTTATCTCATTTAATTCATCCATATTACATATAAAAATATCTTTCTTTACATCTATCCTTTTAGTAGGTTGTATACTAATCCATATTCTTCAAGTTAACCTCAAATCTATATCAAATGAGCCTAACATTTTATAAAAACTACATGTGTGTGATGGAACTTATACAAACCATGACAATTTGTTTTTATCTATGAATTTAAAACTTATTTGATCTATAGCTTCTAAAAATATCTGGTCATAATTCCAAACTCATTCTACACTTTTCAAGTGAATTTCCTTCATGTCTTAGATTCTTTTTCTTGTACATTTGTCAATTTTAAACTCCATAATTATTTTATTCTTAAAATATTACAAATTTGTTATGCTAAGATAGTTTTTATACATGAATTTAATAGTTATACCTACCAAGTCTCATGTAATATCCCACTTCTTTGCATCATTAGTAACAACTCCTTTAGTTTTCCATTTTATTTTTGAGGTCAATAAATATTTTCAAGCGTCAATATAACCATAATAAATTTTTAGAGTAAAAAAATATCTTCAATTTAGAGGCATGTTTCAAATTATTTTACCTAAAACAATTGGCAAGTTTGGATTAGACTTTACCATTATATTCATTGTAACTATATCTGGAGTATAAATATTATTATTCTATCTAGATTTACAATTTTTTACACTTAATTTTTGAAACTTTTCTTTAAACTCATTAGACCAATTATCACAATTAATAAATTATAGCTTATGCAAAATTTTAATCAAATATGAACGAGGGATGCATTCCTTTTGAATTATTTATCTCTATCATAACTTATTTCCTCATTTGAACTTCAATATTATTTTATCCTAAGAATTTTCATTAATTATTCAATTGGTTTTCCTTATTCTTGAAATAATATCCTTCCATGTAGCTAATTCCTAAACCTACCTTTTATCTTCTCTACTAATTTATATGCGACATCTCCTCATTCTATTTCACTAATCTTCTTTAAATAACTTTCCCAATATCTCACTTCTTCACTCCCACTGACACTCTAAGTTCCTTCAATTACTCTAATATCATATCCATTTTAATCTACAACTGTTAAAAGAGGCCCATCTACCATAATATTTTTTTTTTCCATTCTAATCCTACTTGTAGTTATCTTAGGATCATTATTTTTTATTTAATTGCCTTTGATATCACAACTTAATTTCAAGTCCTAGAATTATCCTCTCTTTATGTTTGTCTCCATCATCCATATTATAGATTATGATTGAATTTTAATCTCTCAAATAATAATCATTCACTTTATTTAGTGTGCATCTCCATAGTGTCTTAGATATCTACTCCATATTGTTCAGGGTTGACTCCTTGTCCATTTTCACAACCAATATATTAACAAGAATCGATAGTCATTACAAAAATTTACCCATAAGCCCTATTAAAAATAAAATTTATGTAAATTTGAATGAAATGTACCCTTGTACTATGAGATTAATTATGTGTCTATCCATAATGAATTTTATCCAATGATATATCACACACATCCACAAATCATAAAGGATTCATAGCCTTTCTATATCTTCTTTAGTATTGACAAAATAATATGTTTCTCTTGATTTAAACCAATAGTATTCATGTCTTAAAAAATAATAAAATAATATATTAGGCAATTCCCACTAGAAAATATCTTACATTTCACCTTAAATGTGCTTAGTTATGATTTCATTCATAGTGTTTTAAATTCAACTAACCTATTCTTATGTGAATTTATGTATTGTTTCATCCAATCATAAATCTAAATATCTTTGACGAGCTATCCATTTCAACATGATTAATAATCCACACTCGCTACACCATTTTTAACATAGGTTCCTAGAAAGTCACATCAAAACATGTTAATGAGTGTATTACGGTATTGAGTTATGAGATAAAAATGTAGACAATAATATAATAAATTATTTGAATTCCTCTATTTGTACCTAGAGATTATTTGGAGAAATGTAGAATGGAATATATATAACATTCATTTGTTACATATTATGAACCATATTCAAATTAAAATATAGTATACATGTGCACAAAAAATGTACATAAAGACATTCATAAGTGCAATCTTAAGATCTCTATATTAAACACTCATTTAAAAAAATATTTTCTTTTACATTTTAACACCATTTAGAGATCTTAAAAGGGATCTATCACTTCATATCACTTATCCTTTCATTTTTTCGAAAGGATTATTTTTTTACTTTACAAAAAAATTATATACAACTTCTGTCTAATACATATAAAAATGATATATAAAATAAAAAATTTTACATATGACACACTTTGCACATGTGCATACTCTTTCATTTTAAACTATAAGTATAATAACAACAAAACTACTCCATAATCAAAGTGGAAAATAATCATTTAGGGGGTGCTATGATAAATTCCACATGTAATTTTACAAGATAACCATTCATATCTACCCCTTGTGGTTTGCCTACAAGGACTATCCAAAGTTCATTCTATTTATCTTAAGAACCAAAAGATTATATTTGAGGACCTATTGTACCACATGAAAGTTTTGAATATGTGGCTTTATGCATGGTGAAATATATCCAATATTATATTTATAAATCCATCTAGAGGTGTTGGCAAAGATGGTTCATTGATTAGACAAATGAGTCAAATGATACATGTTCTACTGACCAATTTTATGTCCCTAAAGTGAGATTTAGTTATGAGAAAAAAAATGAAGGTACTTATCCATCATCAAAAATTTTAAATGATACTTTGGGATGTCCTTATAGGAATTATTTCGGCATCTTTAAGATCCAATAATTTGTCTTTACCCCTCACAGTTTTCATGAAATGGCTATGCAAAATTCATTCAATTTTTTACCTTAAGAAAGACACTATTCTCTTTAAGAATGCGCCTGATTGGTAGAATGCTTATATTTTGGGGATTATCTGAGGTCAAATACACTTCAATATTAAATTTATATGCTATTTTATATGTGTTAGAAAATAAACTTCATTGATTGGGTGGATGAGTTAAAATATACAAGTTTACTAACCAACTTTAGGTCCTTAAAGAGATTTTTTTTATGTTAGATAAAATGTGAAGCAATTTATTCACTGACATGAATGATATAGAATAATCTTGTGGAACCTAATATAAATATACCATGAAACTACCTGAGTTGATAGCTTGTCATACCTCTCATGGTTTGCTTATAATAGTAACATAAAGTTCATTCAGTTTATTTTACTTTAAGAAAAACAAGATTCTATTTGGGGATGCACTCAACACACTACATGTTTAAAATATATAACCTAATGAAGTGTGGATCAAGGAAAATATCAGTTTTGTATTCCGATATAAATTTATCTACGAAGATGGTTCATCAATAGTGAATATGAGTAAAAAGATACATGTTCTAATGACCAACATTCCTTCCCTAAAAAAATATCTGACTATGAGATAAAATGTGTCACTATTTATCCATCATCATGAGTGGAAGAGAATATTACCCTAATTAAATATATAACTATCCCATGAAATTTTAGTATATGTTGGTTCATCTCTAGCCCTCACAGTTCACCTAAATAGCTACACAAACATCATTCCATTTTTACCTTAATAATAAAAAGATTTTCTTTAGGGATGCTCCTGACAAAATATATGTTTTTATTTTGGGTCCTATGGAGGATTTAATAATTACATCCATGAAACTGTATGCCTATCAAGATGTTTTTATGAAGATAGTTAATATATTGGTTACAAAAGTCAAAATATATGCAATCTAATAACCAAATTTTGGTGCCTAATATGAGTTTTATCTACGAAATAGAATAAGTCATCACTTATACATCAACATGTTTTGTATATAATCTTCTTAGGTGTCCTTGTATGAATCCCCATGAAATTTTAGGAGTTAAATTATTGTGTACCACTTATAGTTCACATGAAATGACTGTGTAAAGTTTGTTTAATTTTTACCCTTGAGAACCACATGATTCTCTTTAGGAATTCACTTAAACAAATAAAAATTTCAACTTTGGGGCCCAAGAGATGAAAAATAAATCATAATATTTTATATATATATCTATATGAATGTTTCAAAGAATACAATCTATTGATTTGTAGTGCAAGTCAAAATATATCCATTCCACTAACTTCAGGTAACTAAAGAAAAATTATCATCTGAGAGAAAATGTGTTTCCATTTCTCCATTATCATGACTGGTAGATAATCCCATATAATATGTTTATATTATTTTATTATTAAAATTTTGGTCTTGACTTTTTAACTCTACTACTCATAGTTTGACTACAATTACTAGCCAAAGTTTGTTTCATTTTTTCCCTGAAGAATATCTAGATTATGTTCGGTGATACACACAACTACCTACAAGTTTTCATTCTAAGGCATGATTGAGGGTTAAAAATTCATAATATTGAGTTTATATGACCTTTCTAATTTTTTGATAAAGATGGTTCATTGATTGGGCATGTGAGTCAAAAGATATTCATTATAATAACCAATTTTTGTCCCCTAAAATGATATTTATCCAAGATAAAACATATCATCATCTCTCAATCATCGTAAGTGGTATAAAATCCTTTTAAAAGTCCTTAGATGAATTTATTAATAAATTTTATGAGTTGATGGTCCATATCATCCTATAATGGTTTAAATTCAATGACTACCCAAATTTCATTCTAAATTCCCCTTAAGAACCATAATATTCTCTCCACAAATGTGTTTAACCACTTGTAAGTTTTAAATTCAAGGCTTGAAAAAACATAGATGAAATCCAATATTGTGTTTATATGTCCCTTTAATGTTTTAGTGAAGACAATTCATAAATTGGGAGCGTTATTTAAAATTATGTGGTCTACTAATCAAAATTTGGTCCCTAAAATGATATTTGACTAAGATATAAAATATATCATCATTTATCCATCCTCACAAGTGGAATAAAATAATATGGGGGGTCCTTAAAGCACTCTCCTATGATAATTTATGAGATGATGGTTTGTCTCTTCCCTTCACAATTACCTTGTAATCATTTACCAATGTTCATTTCATTTTTACCCTTAAGAACCAAAGATTATCTTCAGGGATGCACTCGATTGGTTGAAACTTTCAACTCTAAGACCGAAAAAAAGGACGAATAAGGGAAATAATTTTTTTATATGGACATACAAACATGTCAAAAAATATGGTTCATTGATTGTGAACCTAAGTCAAAAGAGATGAACTCTATTAACAACCTTTAGGTCCCTAAAGGGAGTTTTCATAATGATATATAATGTCCCACCATTTATCCATCATGGTGAGTGGTAGATAATATTAATTGACATCCTTAGAAGGCTGACCCTTGAAATTGTACAAGATAACATTTAGTCTTTACCCCTCATGGTTTACCTAAAATGACTACCCAAAGTTTTATCCATTATTTCCCTTAAGAACCACAAGATTCTCTTTGGGGATGCACTAATGGCCTATAAGTTTTGACTTTAGGAATTAAGGATGGTAGAATAAGGCCAATATTTCATTTATATTTCCATGTGGATGTGTCGAGGAGTATTTTTCATCGATTTTGAATGAAATTAAAAAATATATGTGTTCTAATATGCGACTTTAGGTCCATAAAGTGAGATTTGGTTTTGATATAAAATGTGTCATAATTTTTGCATCATCATGAATTGAAAATAATCCTTTCAGGGATCACAAAATGACTCACACATGCAAATTTACAAGATAATATTTCACATCTACCCCTAATGGTTTTTTGATAATGATTAAACAAAATTTTTCCATTTTTTTCCTTTAATAACCATGAGATTGTATTTAGCAGTGCATCTGACCAATTGAAATATGTGACTTAGGGGCTTGGATTTGTCTACATAATTGTCCTGGACAAATAATCCACCTTGCAGTAAAAGTAATGTGGCACAATATTAAGATGTATGTTTTTGAGGATTAAAATGAAAATGAAAATTATAGTTTTAAAAAAACCTTAAATATATAATTTATCCCAAAAATTGCTATTTTTTAAATAATAATATTTGAAAAAAATTGTTTTCTTAAAATAAATACATTTTGATCTTAATTTCATACATTTAGATTTTAATTGCTTATATATTGATCTTAATTTATTTCATTTTGAACTTAATTTATTTTATTTTGATCATGATTCATATATATGGTTTTAAATTGCATTCCAAATTTACTCATTTAAAAAAAAAAACACAAGAAGGATAATGTACAAAAATGACAACATATAATAATAGTGTCATATCAAATTTAATTTTGTATACTCAAATTATAACAATGTATTATTCATAAACATATGTCAAATAGTATGTATGTGTATCCAAATTATGCCATAATGAAATATAAAATGGGGCATATTGACATGTAATATAGACCATATAGATATATAAAATAGGCCATATATCCATACAAAGTCAACCATATAAACATATAATGTGGACCTATCGATCATATAAAAATATCCATTTTGACATGTACAAAATAAATTATGCCTACAATACTCTTATCACTACAACTAGCTATCCTACTGTTTAGTGCTTGAAAATAAATTTTACCTCACATACATATATGTAGAACCCTGGGTGGTGGATTATTTTTATGGAAAGAGGCTCTCCTCTAATTTTTTGATGGAACAAATGTCTATGATAGGATGTCATAAATTGGTTAAAAATGTATAAGATATGAATTAGAACATAATACATCAAATTATATATGGAAAATTATAGAGTTTCCAAAAAAAATCAAGAGAAAGTGATTATGGAATCACTGCATGCAACCTAAATAGTTGCATAGGGTTACATGTCTTAAAATATATAAGTGATGGAAAATAATATGGAGCATTCATATATGGCTAGATATGTGTTCATTAAAATATAAATATTATGTATAATATCATTACTTGAAGATAAAAAATACAATTTTACTATATGTGTTCTCACCAGCCTTTATCTCCTAATCATGTGGAGTTGGGGATCTACTACATCATGGAACACAACTATAGTGCCAATCACAAATTTATAAAATTAAACTATGGTACCCAAAGTATCTTTCATCATTTTAAAAAATAATGAAAGCATTCAATTAAGAATCAATTAAAACTAAACTAATTTTAATAGAAATTTAAATTATTCCTTCTACATAAATATAGATAGACAATAGTAGTGAACTATTATTCTAATTGTCATCTTATCATCATATTGTATTAGTATAAATGGGGTAGTAAATATGTTTTTCATGTCATCTATACGAATAAATAATGAAAGAGAGAAATAAAAAAATACAAGTTACTTTCCAATTTAGTTTCCCAACCTATGTGTAAGGTACTATAATGTTAAGCATGGTCTCAACAAGAGAATTCATGCCATGTTGGGTGCATAAAATTGTCAGGTTGTGGAGCTAAAAGCTTCAACTATGCAGACGAAGAGGAGGTTGCTGAAGTTCCAAATGTACCGGCGTCGGCAGTATGACCTACGTCGATCATGATGAATGCAGAAGGCAACCAGCGTCGGTAGGGAGTCGGCCGACGTCGGTTAGCACCATTTAGACAGGGACTGATGTCGGTCACCTGTGTGTTCCAGAACTATTCGTTGCACGAACAGTTAGTTAGTTGAACTGATTGTTTGCATGTAAAGGCTATTACAAGTCTTGAGCTGTGTGGATAATTATTCTAAATTAAGAGTCTAAGTTATTGTTTAAGTCTAGGATCTATTTATAGACCCATTGGCATGTATTGTAATTATGAGATAAAAAGGAAGGAAAGGAATATCCTTCCATTGTAAGATCATTGAGTTGCAGGTTGTTGCAAGCTCATAGGAGATCTACATGTGTAAGTATGGTCTGTTGAATTGCAGGTTGCAGGTTCATGGGAGATCTACTTGAAGTACTTTAGAGTGCTTGGTGTATTGGCAGGGTTATTACTGACTGGTTGGAGAGGTGAACACCAATTATGTGTGTGAGTTGTGTGTTGGGACCGTTTTTGGTAGGAGAGTGTTTTTGAAGAAGAATTATTGTACACTTGAGGTGTGGGAAGCCTCTATAAGGTGGAAGAGCATGACATCTCTTTATTGTATTCTTTTCTATACGAGTATTAATACAAGATAGTGTATTGTCTCTCATATTCTGTGCTATGTGTGAATTCTAGTTACTTGTTCATTCTGGTATAATTTCGTGTTTAGTTGCTAATACAAGGTAATCATATTGTGCTCTTATTTGTGGAGAGCAAGATCCTAATAGTTGGGCATCAGTGCATGTTTGTTGTTTTTGGTGCCCCCTAAATAGCTACATCTGTACCTAAACCAATACTTTGTCTAATCTACATCTTGGCTTGTATTCCTCTTTAAGCTCCCACTTGAAGACTACCCACCACACTCCTTGTGGTGTTAACCCTGTGTCTGAATTTCTCCATTCTCAGCTTACCTTCTTCTGCCATTACTATACTCCCACTCAAACAACAACCCCTGTGAGTAATCTGTAATCAACACACACTAACCAGATCTGGGCCATCTGTTATTCAAACTCGCTCTGAGAACATCCAACCTCACTCTGATACCATTTGATAGGACCTAGGTTCTCCAAAGCTCTGACACAACTTGTTAGATTTAAGAGCACACATGATTACCTTTGTATAAGCAACTTAAACATGCAGAAATAACCAGAAGAACAAATAACTATCAATGAGAAATAACACAAAATATGAGAGGCAACACACAATTGTATTCAACTCATTACAAAGGAAATTACAATAAAGAGATCATGCTCTTCTTCCACCTCTGTGAGGCTTCCTCCTCAAGGGCTCCCAATAATCTTCCCACCTGAGTAATCTTCTCTCAATAGGTCACAACACATAGCTAACACAAGCTGTTGTTCACCTCATTGTACGCCTGTACAATCGAGTACGAACTGGTACTCCAAGTAGATCTCACCATGATCCTGGTCCTGATGTGTTGTTGTCACCTTGATCTTGCTCCCCCGTCGATCCTCTTCTGACCCTCGCATACACACATCCTTGCAGACCAACCTGATCTTACTTATCACATGTAGATCTCCTCCATGATCCTGTAACACCCTGCATATCAAACTTGATCTTACATACATGAGGAATCCTACTTGATTCCACCATGGGAAGAACTCTCCAAGTTCTACATAGTCCTTCTTAGTTCTCCACTTAACAATACAGCCCATGAGTCTATTATATAGATCTCATGCATACAAAAATTAGACTTGTGGCTCAAGACTTTGAACTCGTCTTCATCATGCAAACTACCCATTCGCTTAACTGACTATTCATCAATAGCAATTTTGGAACCACCACAGGCGACCGACGTTGGTCCCTATCTGACTGGAGGTGACCAACACCGATCGATCCCTGCCGATGTCAGTTTCCTTCTACACTGTCCGCTGATCGACGTTGGTTGTGGCCTGCCGACGCCGGTGATTGTCATGCTTAGAAACCTCCATGTTTGCCTTAAGGTGAAGCTTTTAGTTCCACACCCTAACAAAAATATCACTTACTATCTATAAAAATAAAAAATATGAAACACGTCAATTATTAATTAAATAAGTAAAAAAATTAAAATTTAGTATTAATAAATTCCTTAACATCTACATAATTAAATTATAATTAATTGCATGTGTGAATACAAGTGGTGAAGTAAGTAATTCTTAAATGTCTTTTTGTAAGTTAAAAAAAGGTTGTGCAGTAGCTTCATATGGTATATACTATTATGTACTAATGTCCTCAAGTGATAAATCAAATTAAAATGGAATACATTATTGTGTATTAGTTTATGGATGAAAACCTTATATGTCTACAACTATAGATGCAACATGTTTTGGATGAAAATATTTGATATTATCCTTTTATTTCTATGTTGGTGGTTTTGGTAGTCTTGGTCTCCCTTGGCACCAGGTCTATCAAATGAGGACCCATCTCCCTTAGCTTTAGAGGTCTTCATGTCAAAATAATTTGGTATTTCTTGTATAATAAAATCACAATACATTAATCAAAAAATAAAATAGGACCTCTTTATTATTTCATAGAGGCTCATCATATACCATCCACCACCTATCCCAATTTATAGTTTTCTTTTAATATCTACATGAACACACCAATCAATACTAATTTGTTTATGTCTTTTTGGTATTGGTTTGATGGTTTTAGGCATAAGAAATAATGCATATATTGTTTTATTATTTTTATTAATATCCTCACATGAAAATTTATCCATACTACTATTACTTCAATACCTATCTTTTATGAATAATTACATCATCTTATGAAGTGACATTTCCAACGCTATTGTAAACAACATCCATTATATCAGTAAGTGAATTGTGTGCACTATGGTTTGAAGATTAACACAAATTATTGATGATAATGATCAATTATTTTCAATTTCAATTATATCATTGATATAATTAATCATATTATTTTATGAATTCAAAATGTTGGGGGTTTTCATTATGATTTTGTTGGAGGTTTTCTTCTGGTAATGCATCTATCTAATGAAATATCTAAATTTATCAAAATAAACATTTATATTGCATTTTATTCATTCAAGGATTTCATGGGAAAAATTTATTCTTAATTTCATTAACATCTTGCCTTATGTTTATTATAAAAAAATCATTACTAAAAATTTCATTGATTACACTATAGTTACCCCCAAAAATACACTAGGACTAGTGTAAGTGTGGAATCTTTACAGGGAGTGTTTAGAGGTGAATAAGACATAAGTCCTTATTTTTATATTTTCAATTAGAGCTTGAAGGTTGTTTGAAAACTAAATCATTAATTTTTATTCTTGACATATTTTTACATTATAGCAAAGGGCACACACCATTTAAAAAAAATTGTGCATGGCTTATACAATTAGGATTGACCCTTAAGAACTTGATTTGGTTTTCTGTCTAAGAAAGGTGCTTGCCCATTATGGAAAATTAATATTTTTAAATAAATATACCCTTTTAGGTCCCACAACTTTATGCATTCAATCATATTTAGTTTTTTAACACATGAAAAAAGACAATGATGAATCATTTGTCCATAATTACCTATCAAATCTAAATTATGGATAACATTTTAACTTTTATGGAGATTCTTCTTAAGTTGTATAAAATATTTTTAGACTTTTTTGACATAGTATATGAATTTTTTAACCAAAAAATAACTTTAAACATATTGCAAGAGGATTTGAGAATAAAATACATGGGGTTGAATTAAGAAACTTCCATTGCCTTATATTATTGGAATAAAAGATACTTGAATAAAGAGAACTTACCATCGTTCATCATAGAGGTTATTAAAAGAGAGTCTAATTTCACTATTTCAAGAAGGCATATTAAAATGCAAAGTATTTTCAAAATGAACTATTGGATCTTACAATATAAATTGTTACAAACCCATAAGAAAGAACAAAGAATGAATGGATTGAAGATTACAATATATTTTCAATAGTTTTAGCCACCATTGTAAGTAATAATTCCCTATGGTATATTGAGTCAAGAACCTCATAACATATGATTATGAAAATATGTGGATTTTTTTTCACTTCAAAAACTCTATACTGAGAATAAGCATTAATTGGGTGATGACTTAATTCAAAATATTTTCATTGGAGAAGTGATATTAGTATATATCTTAGATGGTATATTCAAAATTATCCATATTATTTTACATGTTTCAAGGTTGACCAAATATATTTTATATGATTATATAATTTCATATGTGGTAGTAAAAGAAGAGTTTCTCTCAACCATGTGAATATTGAAGAAACACATTATGAATATTGTAGTAAAGGGAATTTATCTATGTTATGATTTGGTGCCTTATAAAATGTTTGATTTCTAATTATGAGAACATATTGCTATGACAAACACATTGTAGAAAAGTTTCTAGTTAGATTTATGAAATATATATTTGGTCATATCAACATGAAAAATATAAAATTTATGTATAACCATAAACTAAAGGTGAGGTTGTATTTTGGCAATGGATTAAACTAGAATCCATGTGAGATAGACATTTTAGAAAGCACTAAAGGATCAAGTTTCCAATCCAATGAGGCACTCAAGCAAATCCACTTCTAGATTTTGTATATTTTGACATATGTGTATTCATGAAAACCATGTCAATCAAATGATGAAATATTTATATGCTTATGTTTTACTCATTAATAAAAATTAATTATTTTTAATAAGTTTAAATGCTTCCATAATCATAATTAAATGTATAAAAGAGCTCAAGAGTGAAAATAATGGAGTGTAGAACTCATATATATATATATATATATATATATATATATATATATATATATATATATATATATATATATATATATATATATATATATATATATATATATATATATATATATATATATATATATATATATATATATATATCAAAACAGGAATCCGAACATAGTTGACATCCCCGTACAACCTATAACATAATATATTTTTTGAATGCAAAATGTGAATGGTAATTGAATAAGTAAGGATCATGTTGAGACAAGTATGATAGTCAAATAATTTTTTGGCTTATGGAGTTATTACTACAATATATAATGTTAATGGATTTCTAACCATGATTGTGATTGAAAACAATCCATATTAGTCTTAGTTGGACTAAATCAATTATAACCCATCTTCCTATATTTGGGTTTCTATCATATGTGCACATACCACATGAAAAAAGAAATAATTTACAAGTGAACATTTAGAAGTGCATATTTATTGGATATGAGGTTGAATTTAAAGGATAGAAAGTTTATGATCTTACTGAATAAATTGAGATATAAATAACATCCTACATCTAATCTAATTTATAACTTAGTGTAACGTTTTTAATAAGTGATTGATCAAGCTAGTTATGAAGAATAATCCATAAAACTTGGTGAAAATTAAAAAGAGACAATGGTGAAATTTAAGAAGAAACTACATAATGTCCACTACATCTTTAAAGGTCGATAAGGATTTAATAAATTTCACTCCATGTAAAGGATTTTAGTCTATTCACATTCACTTTAGTATCCTTTGAAATTGAAATTAATTATTTATCTGAAGAACTAAACAATTTCAAAATGATTAAGTGGAAAGAGGAATTAAATTACAAATATAAGTGATTATTGGCCAACACGACTTGGAGATTAACCACACTTCTTGAAAGGATAAAAATTGGTGGGTGAAAAAGGATGTTCAAGTAAAAGTTCAAATAAAATGGAATAATTGGTCAGTATAAGGATAAATAGGTATCCAGGAAGTATTCATAAGTATTAGGTATTGGCTATCATGACACATTTTAATTTTTTTTTTAAATCACATCTATTAAAGTTTTGCTTAATTTTGTTGAAATTAAGGACATAGATATCCATAAAATGCATGTCAAAATTAAATTCCTAAAGGGGTAATTGAAAGAATATATATATATATATATATATATATATATATATATATGGACCAGCCAAAAGGATATGTGGATCTATGGAATGGAGGGATGGTGTGTGATTTTTAAAATAATATGTACATACTAAGCAATCTCCAAGGTCTCAGTGCCAACAGGTAGATGTGTGTGTGCACGGTCTCAGGCACGCGCGCGCGCCCTTGTGTGTGTGTACGCATGTGCGTGTGTGTATGCGTGTGTGTGCTCTTAGTTTTGAAAAAAAATTTATTTAAATTATTATGTATAGAGAAAATAATACTTTGATATAATAATTTCAATACACATGGATGGTGAAATAATTTAAAGTAATAAGATTATGCTGTTAAATGATATAAATTAAATTTTAGCTAATGAGTTTGAAATGACAAATCATGGAGAGGTACACATTTTACTGGGCATTCAGGTTAAGTGAAATAAATGTTAATATTTGAATCATTTGAGTTACCTTTATTATATTGATAACATTTCAAAAAAAATCAATATGGATATGAGAAAAAAATTTGCATGCCTATTGAGGCTAACATCAAACTAACAAGTACTAAGTTTTTAGAAACTATTGAATATGAAAGCAAGTTGATGGGCACATGTATCAAAGTGCAATTGGAAATATTATGTACATAATGGTTTGCATAATAACCATCATTATATATGTAATGGGATTTATGAACAAATGCTCATTTAATCCAAGGGCTCACAATTGGAATGTTATCAATACAATCTTTACATATTTGAGAGAGACACACATTCATAGAATATTTTTTGAAAAAAATACATTTGTTGCAAATCCTGTATAAATGATTGGGTGTTAAGATGCTAATTATATGGGTGATGTTGATAATAGGTTATGAAAGGCCAACTATTGTTTCTAGATTGGAAATGGATTAGTTGGGTGCCGAATAAAAATGTAACCAATAAATTCTTTATCCATCACAAAGGTTAAATATATGGTAGCAACAAAAGAAATGAAAGAAAAAGTTTGAATAAGAAATTTTCTAAGATATTTGGAATACAAACCAAAATAATTTACTATTATATATTTTAAGAGTAATATTTGCATAACTATGATGATAAATCTAAATTTCCATGCAAGACATAAGCCTATTTAAATCTAACATCACTTTGTTCATGAGCAAGAAAATTATCGATGGAGAAGGTAATCTAACTTTTTTTTTCATCAAAGTATGTATTTTGACAAATTCACCAAAGTTGTCCCAAAGCTCAAACATGAATTATGTATTGAGAAGATTAGAATTGTGTAAACTAATAACAATTACATAAAAGCTATAGTGGGAGTGTTCGAATAATTAGCTACTATCACTCGACTCTAGTTAATTTCAGTTAAGTATAATTTTTCATGACTAAGAGTTAAGTTTACTTTTTCATGATTAGGATTTAAGTTTATTATTTTTTTTAAGAAAATAAAATATTTTATTAATTATTATAAGCACTGGTGCAAGCTCTAATTATCTACTTGCGCCATGTTTGTCATCCTCTCTTATATTTCTAATTTTATGTATCACGAGTTTCTTGTACATGTGTAGGCTAACAATTTGAATACACAAAAACCTGAAACTATCAATAAGACAACACCGAGGAAACAAAGTTAAAGGATTTCTGAAATTGTATAAATAAATGATAAACTTTGAAATTTTTTCCTTAGCCTTCTTAATTATATCTAGTTCAAGGCTAAAATATGATCATTTGTGTGATAATTCCGTCCAAATGTTGTTTTCACCTTGGCTCTCATCTATTGGTTACCTCCCATTTAGAGATATGGATACTTAAAGTAGTTGCCGTAAGTGGTTATTTTGAATCGCTGTTACCATTAGAAGCTTTAGACCATGTGGTATCATCTTACTCAATATTATAAGTAAGCTCTTTTTTATTTAGAAAGGTAATTAAGATATTTATTTTAAGAGTTTTCAACCACTTTAAATGTATTTTTTGTTGAGTAAATATTGATTATAAACAACTCTAGATTTGTAATATTATTTGATCAGATCAGTAGTTTTTTTTTTTGTTTATATATATATGTGGGATAAATATTTAATGTGTGTTTTTATAATTTTTAATAATCATTTTTTATTCATTGACCATATAAAATAAGTATGAGAAACTTTCTTTCTATTAAAATCAGTTTTCTTGACTATTCTTTCATCTTCATTTTCAAGTGTGAAATAATTTTTGTTATGTCTTTGGATTTATTTTTTAAAAGAGCCAACCTTACTTAAGGTGAAGCCAATGTATTAAATATTCTCTTTTTGTAGCAAACCCCATTATTTTTATTTTTTTCGGATAAATATTTAATGTGAATTTCCATGAATTTTAATTACCTTTTTTAATTCATTTATTATACAAAAGAAATATGAGGAACTTCCTTCTATTCAAATCAGTTTTCTTGATCATTATTAAATATTCATTTTCAGTGTAAAATACTTTATGTAAAATAATGTATATTAAATCTTAGATTTATTTTTTTTAAAGGTCAATCTTATTTAAGGTGAAGTCAAAATATTAAATATTATCTTTTTTGTAACAACCCTCTTCATTGAAAACTTTTGTTAAACATATCCCTTACAAATTGAATAAGAAAATTAGAGAAATTAAATTGTTTTATACATTTAGGATACATATTTGGTTGAATTACTTTGATTTTACTATAGAATTCTCATGAAAAAGAAAACAAAAAAATTATTCAACCTCGCATCGACTGCCATCTACGTAGAGAATCAATTCTTCGTAGCTATGAAGATAAACAGTCCAAAAAACAAGCGATTTTTCAACTTTACAACTTATTAATTTTAATTGTAAGGTCTCATTTCGACGGGCATCAGACTTAAATTTTGACAGTGTCTGACACTTAAAACAGTAAAAGTTGAAAATTATATATTTGTAAGAACCTGTGGTCGTTTCTGTAATTAATACGTAAATGAATTCATCGACCTATAAGACCTTAACCAGCAAGCACTGTCGATCTTGGGCGAGCAGAAAAGACAATAAAAATATTGGGCAGCTGTCGGTTTGTTACTGAATAGATAAAATCTTTTTCAATAGAATTATATTAGATTGTGTTAGTGGAAGGTGAGGGCGATGCAATAAAAAAATATAAAAAATACAGGAATCAAATCTGAAAATCAGAGTACTTAGCACTTTTGATCAGTAAACTTTGACGTCGTACAGGCCGTCAAAAACGTCAAGAACATTAGGCATGCTGGTTATGATCAGTACATTGACCTTATGAATTTTCTAAAGTCTATTGACCTTATAGACTTAGAACATTTGAATGTACGCATAATAGATTATCTGTTTCAAGTAAGATCCATGGACAAACATATGATTACAATATGCCATATAAAGTTAAACCCAGTAACACAAACAGTCAAAGAACTTTAGAAAACAGCATCTGAACATACAAGTAACGGTTTACATACGCTACATGAGCAGGAGATACGTTGTCTTCCTCTGCCTTGAATTTCTAAACTAAGATATCTCTAATTACTTTATCTGGCTGGTCCTTTCCACAGGCCACTATAGAGAATCAGAGTTTTTAACTCGAACCCAAAACAGCCGTTTAGTAGTAGGCTCCAAGTCGTATTATTGCACCCAACCCTTGGGTCACTTAATGATCATTTTACTGATATTGTGCATCAACAATAATCTCCCTTTGCGGAAACAGAGAATATCTGCACAGAGGACACGTATCTTGATTCTGATCAATCCACTCATCCAAACAACTTCTGTGAAATATGTGACGGCAATTACAAAGCTCTCGAATTTCGTCATCTTTCTCAAATGAACTCAAGCAAACGGCGCACATGGCATCTTCTTCAATCTCACCGAACTTTTCTGCAAAAGTACACACAGGAGAACTGTCTCTGATCCTGAGAGCGGAAGGAGAAGAGATAGCAGCAGAATGCATTTGTGAAAAACGTGGCCACGAAACGTTGTGGCCTTGTGGCTCTAGAGGCTGAGCAAGCCTCAGGGAAGAAAGAAGCCAATGGATTATATTCCTTATATAAACTAAAGCAAGAATTCCTCTGACAAAAAATGTTGGGATAACGATACCATTAGTACCACATAAGCTTGAAGCAAATCCCATGACTTAACACCCTCGGCTAAATCCTATTCAAAACACTTAGCGATCTAGCAATAATCGCCCGTTGTGCTCAAGAGGATTTAAAGATGTTAGTGAAGCATTTCACATGTGTTTTTTTTTGGGCTAGGGTTTGTAAATTTAACCCTACACATTCCTGTACAATAAACTATCAAAAATACGTGTTGTGGCCTGACAATTTTCAGGCATAGAAGTGACCGATTGAATCGTCGGAGATACGAAAACATGAAACAATTCATATTAAAATGAGCACGTCCGTTAATGTCTTCATTTTTAGTTCTTTGATTGAATACCGCCGGCTGAGTGTATATGTATATGCCTTCATTTGTCAGTTCTTTTGTTGAACAGGACGTGATTATTTTAATATGAATTGTCACGTCTTCCTAACTCCAACGATTCAATTGGCGGACGTGATATAGTGATATGTAATTAACCAACTGCCTCTTTAAAATAATCCAATACTTGGTTGGATTCGTTTAACCCACAAGAAAACAAAAACTCGTAAGATACGTTATCCACTTTATCAATTTTCAATGTCACATGTATCGGATATTTTTAGACCGGATAATAATTTCATCCAACTTGAGGTTACAGGTAAATGTTAATTAATATTATTCGCCACTTCTTTTCGTATGTTGGGATGCATAAATGTTCCATTAAATTACAAATATTTTGATTTTTCATATAGTAGTTGAAATAGAAGGTTTAAAAGTGGAGTGGAATTCTATGTCAATCTATTTGTAAAACATATATATATGAGAATGAATGGAATTAATTTAAATTGTATGTAGTTATTTTTTATTTAAAAAAGAAAAAAAAGGAGTTAAAAAAGATTTTATTTTGTTTATTAGGATAAGCATTCTCTTTTTTAATTATATTTTTTTGATGTTTTAAAAAAAGTAACTTATTTAATATTATATTAACAACTATTTTTAAATGAAAAAATAAGTTAATAAATGATTAATATAAAGTGGTGAAGTATATTCATCATTTCTTTCTTAATAATAAATGTTTACAATAAATATGTGTTAAAGTGAGTCTCTAATACAAAAATTAAAGTCTAAACAAAATTTTATTCTTAATACCCCAAATCTTTTAGATTAAGAACATTTTAATTTCTCTTTTATCCTATTCTTAAAGGATTAGAAACACTTTAACTTCCTTCTTGTCTAATTTTAACTATTAAATTATATGTCAATAATGAATTAAATACTCCAAACATATAGAACCCACAAAGATAAAAATAACATAATATTTAAGATCTTAAGAGAATCATAAATTACCAAAATGGAAGATAATTATTATTCTCCAATCAATGGTATAAGAGAAAGAGGACCTGAACACTTTATGGTGTCATCATTGTCCAAATCCTTCACACAAATAGAATAAGAGGACTGAGGATAATTATATGACCTTTTTCCAAAACAAATTGGAAGAATCTATTTAAAGGTCTTTTTCATTAGTTATGATGCCCAAATCCTAATCACTAAATCCATTGACAAGACTTTTGATGTTACTCTTGATAACAAAAACAAAATAATATAAATATTAGGTAGAAATTATAAGTGAATATAAATAAATTAAGAGGAATATAAATGAATTAAAAAAGTACGAATCAATAATTAGCATATATTAAAATACATATAGTCATAATTATGATTTACTTACACATATTCTTTAGAAATCATGAATAAAATAAATATATCCCCTATCAAGGCTAAGACAAGTATAACAACTATTAAGAAAGGTTATTAGATCCTATTAGTAAAAAAAAATTATTTATCATCATATAAAATTTAAATCTACTTAATGGAATCATGTTGTTTTCACTTGATAATGAGAGTGTGTAAAATCCTAACAAGGACTCTTATAGAATAACTAACAAAATATATTCATTTATTCTTAAATAATAGGTGAAATAAATTTTTTACAATTAATTAAGACCAATGTAGTAGAAACCAATAACATCAAATATTACACTACATGAAAAATAAATTTCAAAACACTCAAAGGTGGTACATGTATTCAAGGAGTTCATTGGGATATCCTCCATTGATATGACTATTTTTGAGGCACCACAACTCCATCAAATAAATGCATACAAGTCCAGGTGACCAATATCTACTATATACACAAAAAAATACAACCATATCACAATAATATATAATCATCATAAGGATAATTTATTTAAGGTGATAAATAAGGTTTAAGAATCTATATTAATAATAGTTAATAACTATGATGCCGTACTAGACTATCTAATGGGTTACACCTATGCACTCGACATGATCAGTCAAAAGGTTTTGTATAACAAATATATGAAGAGATCGAGGTGTTTCACAAGGAAAATTTTAAATAAAATGTCTCTTTAATTTTTTTTTGATAATTACATCTAAAACATAAAATTATTATGTATGATATCTAATACGATGCCATAAAATTTCACACTGCAGAGGACTAGGTCAAACATGTAATCAACCTTCTCCATTTCATAGAAACAAAGATAAAAGTTTTACTGAGAGAGGGGAAATACATCCTATAAGGATCCAATGTCAAAGTTAAACTCCTATATAGGTATTAAATAAATATATTTTAGAATGAATGACCTTAGGGAAAGGTCATAAATCAAGGATGTACAACACAATCACTCAAAGATCCATATAAAACAACAAACTTGACATCTAAAAAAATTTAAAGGGTTTGTGTGGTTCTAATAATGGGGCATTATGTGTCCCAATAATAAAAATGAACGTTAAAGTAAATAAACACATTCAAGAATAAGTCTTATGCATTGGTCTGATATATACTAACTATAGGAAATTATTGTCAACATAAAAGAAAACATGTCACCTCTAAAAAGGCTTATGCCCCAAATAGATCATAAAGAGAGATCTAATTTAGTTCATATGATATATAATATGTATATTCATGATACAAGGTAATCTAAAATATATATGAAAAATCATGTTCATGTGAAAATGAGGACACATCCGCTCAAGTGAAAGCCTACTTCTAGCTCTACATGAAATTTACCTATTTTTCCATCTCATCTCATAGGGAATCCACCCCACTGGGATTAACCAACATGGAATAATATTCCCTTACTAAGGGATGAATATTAGACTCACTAGATTTAGGGTAACTTCTTCTATCTTGGACACATTTATCAAATCAATTTTACCCATAAATGGGAATATAGGATCAACCTACTAAGTAACATGAAATAATGTATAAAAATATTTTGTAATTCAACATTTTTTAATAATCTTTAGCGGTGGACAATCAAAACATCCAAATATCAAAATCTAAATTGGATCTAAATGCCTTGGTTTTAATAAAACATTATAAGATGAAAATGCACATTTCTAACATATACATGATTAATGAATTTGATTATCACATTTTGTGATTCTCAAGTGCCGCATAATGTATATGCGTGTTCTTCTTCAACTATCACAAATACCTAAGCCAAATGTAAAAATTATTCCATATTTGGTTTAATAATAATACATATTTCAATGTTAAAAGGAGTGAAGGATCACTCATCATGTGCATATATTAAAAATTATTACTCATAGGAGGTTTCCTAAAAATGTTGTATTTGTCATATCACTAATTGAGTCATCCAAGCAAAATATAATATCATGAAACACTCCCACTTACTCTATTGGGTTATAAGTTAGAACTCCATGTAGAATGTAATGAGTCTCTTGGTATATTACACACACCAACCATGTTTTAATGGTCTCCATAGCCTTAAAGTAGCTAATTTAGACAAGCCTTTTAACCCAAGGGAAAAGTGAGCCTAACTCTACCTAGAACTAACTGACAAAGCAAGAGTTAACAGAGGTAATAGGTAGTTTATGGTAATCTATAGTAATTCCCATAACTATCAACAAATATAAAGCTCATGGTTACATTAACATTATGTGTCATTATTTTGTACTTGACTTAAATACTAAGGCTAGGTTAATGTGAAAAAATTGATGGTCACTAAAGTTTTATGAGTCCATATTGATCCTATCTCATCCTATTACTCCAAATTATATTCATCACCCAAAATGTAAGTCCTATGAACCAAAGCCAATATAAAATTATAACTATCTCCAAATTCCTCAAATGTATGATGTGTATTCCTTAACTGATTGGGAATCATATAGGCCTAATGTGGGACAACATAATGTCAATCTAAAGACATCTTAGACCTCATAACAATATTTTACTCCCAACACCTAGATGGAACCTCTTGATGTGATTAATACTCACAAAAATAACTCATGAGATATATCCATCCCATTTTAGGATATGTGATTATCACTCTCTATAACAAATTAATATTTTTTGTGTCATCAGTAACCGAGATGTGAGAAAATCACTAGGGAAATGAGGTTATATCTTACCTCTAAACAGTTTTAGATTTTATGATAAGTGGATAGACTCCCTATAAAACAAAATATGGTATTATACATATACAATTCACAACTAACATGGGCATATGAGATTAAGAAACCTTAAAAAGAGAGCATGGAGTAAATATTATAAAAAAATCAAATTGGTGTGACTGGCTAGGACAATTTAAGTTAATATCTAATTTTATCTAGTGATCACTCATATCAAATTAGATACAATAAATAGTTAATGAAAAAATAATTGTAAAATAAATTTCATAACAGTTGACTTAAAAGATCATATTAATAATAAATTTCATAAGCACATGGAATCATATATCAATGTCTCAATCACAACCTTTGTATAAAAAATATTTAGACTAGTCTTAAATCAATCTAAATCATGACAAATTAAATGTTTTACAATCATAAAAAAATTATTCAATTAAATTTACTCATGTAAATGATAAAATATATAGAAAACATAAATAAATCACATAAAAATTTCTTAAGAGTTTTATGGTTTTACTAATATTGACAAGATCCTCCTATTGTCTTAAGAGATCAAAATAAAAAATGTATATAGGCCTCAATGGTGATGTTTAAGATTATAAGATGCAAATTTTAGGTGACTACAAAATATACTAGAACTAAAATTAGTTCCATGCATGTCTAAAATATCCATAGAATGGTAAAAGTTGACTAGGACCCAATGAAGTAATTGAAGCTAATGAGGCAATTGAAACTGAAGAGGTAACTAGAGATGAAGATATATCTAATCTAGCTATTATAATAGGGCTTGCTAGTTGGCTTTAATGGAATAGTGACAATTTTGCAAATTGTTTTTAAATAATTTGTCCACAATTGGGTACCAAAATAATAGTTTATCCTTTGTCATAAATAAGTCATGGCTCAAAATAAGGCCATGGAAAAATACCATTTTGGCAAAAAAATAAATTAAAATACAAGTGTACATAAGGATACAACTCTATTTGGGTTGTATATCTATGTAATTCAGCCATGTTGATAGTTTATTTATAGATAGAGTATTCCTTAGTATAAATGGAGATATTTTCATCATCAATTTAAACATTCTTATGACTAATAATTTCATTAAAAATGACACTATATTTTTGTAGTTTTATGTCTAGTGTCAAGAAATCAAATGTTTTGTCTCTGAATTCTCACTTATTCCAAATTAATATTGATAATTAATCATGTCTAACATTTTGGTTTAGAATTGAATTATTATCAAGTGTTTATAAATTCTCCTAGTGCTTTTGAAATCAAACGCTCATTGTGAGTTAGCTCTGCAATGTGTATTCATATTAGAATTCAAAGGATTAGAAGCTTTGTAGATTCACTTGGTCTCCTTAATCATTTGGATACGTGTTAATTTATAAACAACATAAATAATTTAAAAATCATCTCACTTTGTGTAGAGTAATGACATTAAATGGCCATTCCTACCAATTCAATGCATTTGAATTACAATGTCTTTTCTTCATGGGCAACTTTAACCTAAATAAATGTTGTATTTTATATTCAAAATAAAAAATGACATTACTAATAATTTTAATTCAAATTATATCATTTAACTTCCTTTTGGGTAGAGTCACTTCCTTTTCATGTACACAACCCCTTGAATGTTATTGTGCTTTCTATAATTTAAGCTGTGTATGTGGTGTTATCTCATATAGTTTCATCTTTGTCTTGAACATTTGAATGACAAGAATCCTACCTCCATAATAATACAAGATGATGACAACTAGTAGTTTTGGATCTAATTACAAATCAGAAAGGCTACATTTTAAATCCACTGTGGTCTACTATTTTTGACAATAAACTTGTGGCATGAACAAAAGGGATTGTGAGGTCCATTTTAGGTTATGTACCATGAAGATACATGATCATCGAAAGTGGCACCATGTGACTGGGTTCAAACCCTGTACATTATAATACCTTGTTAAAATCACCTTATTCATTTCATTACCAAGATGTGAATGAGTGAAATATTGAGAAGTGGCACATTTTGAATGAATCTTAGACCCATGAATAAGCAAAATTTATGTAAATTTAATGTGAGGTTTAAAATGGATGACTATTAGGATGATTCATTCCTTGGTCTAGCTAAGATAAAAAAAAATTGAATATGAAAACAAAGGCATGAGTATTGACGTGATGAGACAAAAACCCTAAGAGTATCAATAAGATGATACTAAGAAAAAAATTTAAAATAATTATGATATTGTATAAATAAATGATAAAATTTGAACTTTTTAATTTAACCTTCTTAATTTTATGTAGGTTAAGGTTAAAATATGATCATTGGTTTGTTAATTATTCCTGAAGAGCTTTTTTAAATTATATCTTATCTTTTTGGTTGCTTCACATCTAAAAATATGGATATTTAAAATACTACTAATAAGTGTTTTTTTTGAATTATAGTTGATTTGAGAAACTTAAATCCACGTGATATCAACTTACTCAATATTACAAGTAAACTATATTTGATTTACCAAGAAAACAAAATGTTTAAGTTTTCAATCATTTTAAATGTATTATTTATTAGCAAAATATAGTCTATAAATATCTCTAGATTTGTAATACTATATTTTGTTTTAACTGCAATACTATTTTGATTGGGATTCACTCATTTTATTTTATTTTATTTTATTATTTTGGTATTTTTTTGGTTGGATAAATATCTAATCTATATTTTCATGAGTTTTAATTATTATCTTTTATTCATAGACTGTATAAAAAATATGTTTGAGACTTCCTTCAACTAAATTTAGTATTCTTGATCAATCTTCAATTTTCATCTTCAAGTTAAAATAATTTATGGAAAATCTTAAATTTATCTCTTAAAACTGATGTATTTACTCATTTTTTTAAATAACCAAAGTGTTAGATATTATGATATTAAAATACCTTTGTTAGATATTATGATTTTTTAAAATAACCCTTTTCATTTAAAACTTTTGTTAAACACATCCCCTAAAAACTAAATAGCAAAGTTGAAAAAATTTGATTGTTTCATACATTTATAATATATACTTGGTTGAATTACATTGATTTTAATATAGAGTTCTTATGGAAAATCATACCTAAAAATTATTCATAATTATTTATAGATAATGTCATCTCCATAGAGAATTAATTTTTCATAACTTTGAAACAATGCAATAAACAGTTTTTCAAACATTCAAAAATAAAAAAGATTTTTTAAAATTTCTTGTAAGGTTTTGGAAAAAACATAAATTTTGACATGATAAGACACTCCTAAAATTTTTGAAATATATATTTTTAATAACCTTTTGTAGTGTGGGTAAATAATATTCAAGTGAACTCATTGACTTTGAAGACCTTAACCAGTTGATTCAGATAGCTGTCAGCTTGACATTTAATAAATAAATTTGTTTCAAAATTTAGAATATGTTAAGTAATATAATTCAATCAAAATGGGAGGAAAATTAAAAATGATAAAAAATAATTAATCCAAAATAATACTTTAGTGAGAAATTATTAAACAATTCAATCCAATCAAAATTGAAGACAAATAAAACTATGAATTATGAGTCCAAATTTTCAATAAAAGATCAACATAATAAATAGATAAATATCCTAAAAATTAATAATAATAAATAAATAAAAAATTAATCCCAATAAATTGAAAATGTCCATATCAATAATTAATATTTTTTAAAAGTTTTAAAAATCAAGTAAAATTCATAATTTTTAAAAAAATAAAAAAAATTGTTGAATGTAACTCTAAACAACCACCAAGGGTAAGTAGGGGACATGTACCAACCATCATGTATAATAAATATTCAATACCTTTGTAAGGTAGGAAGTGTGCATAAAAACTCCTCTTTTTTAAAAAGTCCTCAACACAAAAGTGCCAAACTCACTACACATTTCCCACTAAAGGAAAAATATTAAAACACATGGATTCATTGTTATGATTTAGATACCCAAATTCTCTAGTCAACATGAAGAGAATGAACTCATCTTAAAATGGATAAGGTGTGTATATGTATGTATATTATATATAGATATATGAATTAATAAGAAAAGGTTCATGGATTGGATTAGTAAGAATGTTTCATTTATCATCATATCAAAATTAAATTTGATCAATTAAATCATTTTTTTTCACTTAAGAATGATAAAGTGTGAAATACTATCAAGGAATACGACATGATAACTCTAGTATACCATCTCCTTTATTCCAAAGGAATAGATGAAATATAAATTTATAGGTAATTATGCTTAATGTAGTAAAACCCAATAACATCACATATTACAATCCTCTATGAAAATTAAAATTAATAACACTCAAAGGTGCTAGAAGTCTTCAAGTTCTCTATTGTAATCCCCTCCATTCAAATGAACATGCTTGAGGAACCATATCTCCATGAAACAAATGTAGACATGTCTGGGTGAGAAACATCTATTACTTATAAAAAAACAAAATGCAACCCTATCCCAATAACGTCTAATCATCATAAGGATACTTTATGGATGGTGATAAACAAGGTTTTAAAATCCATGTTCTTAATACTTATGGACTATGCATGAGTTGTAGACTACCCAATAGGGCACACCCTATGCACTCCAAATGATCAGTCAAATGGTTTTGCATAGGAAATATATGAAGACATAGAGGTGTTCCAAAAGGAAAGAATTAAATAATAATAATTCCTCTCTAATTTTTTTTTATAATTACATCCAAAAATTATAAGGAATATGTTTGATTTCTTATAAGATGCCCTTGAATTTGACCCCTCTAGAGGACTAGGTCAAACATGTAATCAAATTTATCCACTTCATATAAAAATATTTGAAAAGAGAGAGGAAATAAATTCTACAAGGAGTGAATGTTAAGGTGATAATACTAGAAAAGTATTAAATCAACAAATTTAGGAATGAATAATCTGAGGGAAATGTTATAAATAAAGGATGTACACATTCACTCTAGAGAATTAAAAACTAAAAAATGACCCTAATGTCACAACCAATACAAGCACATGGAATGGTTCTAATAGTGGTGTAGTGTAGGCCTAAATAATCAAAGTGAAGGTCCATATAAGGTACCCCATTCTAGACTAAGTTTTATGAATTGATGAGATGTATACCATATATAAGAAATAATGGTCAACATAAAATAAAATGGTTAACCTCTAAAAATACCAAAGCCAAAAATATATAATATAAAAAAATATAATTCAATTGATGACATTTCATGATCAAATGTTATAAATACATACATACATAACACATTCACCTGAAAATGAGGTCACACATCCCCTAAGTGAATGGCTACTTCTATCTCTAGGATAAATTTACCTACTGTAAATGTCATATCATCTCATAGGGAATCCACTCTACTAGGTATCACAAACATGCAATAATGGTCCCTTATTAGAGTAATAGTATGAGACTCACTATGTTTAGGGGATCTCATTCTATCTTGGATAAATCTATCAATGTAAATTGCTTCTGAAATGGGAATCAAGGCTTGACCTATATAGTAACAAGGAATTTTTTTTTGAGATATTCTTTGAAGCACCATTGGTTCAATAAATATGTTTTTGAAAATTTAATGCATCTCAAGAGAAAATGGTCATAATATCAAGGGATTGAAGATAAAACAATCTATATATCACCATCTAAATTTGATCCTAATCAATTGGTTTTCAGAAAACATTTTACAAGATGAAAATTCACATTTCTAACATTGTCACGATATAGTGAATTTGAATATCACACTTTCTCATTATCAAATATCACACAAGGTATGTATGTCACTCTCTAACCATCACAAATGCCTACGCCAAATGTTAAATTAATAAAATCTTAGGGTTACCAAAATACATTGGTCACTACTAAATAGAAATAAGGATCACTCATCAAGAGAATAGATGAAAAAATTTACCCATAGGACGCTTCCTAATAATTTCATAGCGTCCTAATAATTTCATATTTATCATATCAATAGTCTAGTCATCTAATGAACACATAATATCATGCAATACTCTTACCTATTTTATTTATTTGTATGGTAAAACTCTATATAAAAATTAATTATTCTATTCATCTATTACACACACTAATCATGTCCCAAGGTCTCCATATCCTTATAGTTTTTAATTGAGATGAACCTTCTAGGAAAATGGAAAAGTGAGCCTACCTCTACATAAAACTAACTCAAAAGGTAAAAGTCAGAAAAGATAATAGGAGTTTTATGGTCACTCTATAATAATCTACTTCATTATCAAAAAATATAACATACAAGGATAGAGTAACATAATGTGACACTCTTGAATACTTCACTTCAGTAGAGAGACTAGTTTTATGTTAAAAATTAGGTGGTCACTAAAGTTTGATGGGTCTATCTTGACTCTAGATCATCCTATTTCTACAAAGTATAGTCGTGACCAAATTAATTATTCCTATGAAACCAAATTCAATATATATATATATATATATATATATATATATATAGACACACACACACACACACACACACACACACACACACACACACATCTCCAAGTTCCTCAAAAATATGATGTATAGTCCTTAGGTGATTAATAATCACATAGGGCTAACATGTTACAACTCAATTACAAACGAACAATAAATTAGCCTATAGAATAATATTTTCCTCCTAACATCTATATGGAGCTAATTGATGTGATTAAAAATCACCCAAAGTACACATAGGATGAATCCATATCATTTTATGATATGAGACTGCCACTCTAGGGCACAATTTATAAGTGGAAATATTATGAGTAACCAATAGGTGAAACAACCATGTACAGTAAATGGTTACATGTTACATTAAAAAAAACTTAGACACATATTGTTAGATAAATTTCCTCTAAAAAATTTGGGATTATGAACATATGATTCAGAATTAGGGTGGGTGTATTATATTAAAAAAATTAAAAAATAGAGAAAACGAAAAGAGAAGAGCGTTAGGAATAAAGCCATGATATTGTATTTTAGATCAATGAGCTATATCCTATAGTGAAAGTAAATAAATGCATACAGTAAGATATAAAATATAAAAATAAGTAATAGGAAACATTACATAGAGATTATGTGGAAAAACTTTCAATGTGCAAGTAAAAAACCATAGGCAAAATAAAATATTTTAGACACCATTAATTCATAACATCAAACTCTCTTCTACAAAAAATCTTCCATAGTAACTCATGTAGTTATTAAAAATAAATCACTCAATGCTTCCACCTGAAGCATTCATGTTGTGAGCCAAAACAACACTAGCCTACAGGATCCAACCTCTAAGCATACAAGCCCAAGGATTACATGGATCCTCTAACATGATGAATTACAATGATACAGATAATGCATATTTATGAATTTTATAGCATTGAAGAGAGGGGAGAAAATCAACATTGGAACAAAAGAAATTTGACCCACAAATGAGTGGGGTGTCATGTGATACCCATAATGTTTGTCACCATGTGCAAACGTCTTCAAGGCATATTTACTTTGTAGAAGAACATGTGCCACCTCCATGTGGCCCCAAAAACATTATCTCCCCCACACTTATGATCTCAATTTGTTATAGTAGCTTTCTTGTCTCCATTCTCTATGAGACCACGTGGGTCTAAAATATGCTTGAAATTATAATTTGACTGTCTCCACACATGGGAATCATGGGGTCACTTATAAATTTGTCCAACATAAATCCTTTTATCTTTTACATCATGTGACACCACTCATATGACTACCAAGGACAAACCCATGTGCCTTGGTGGTGTTTCATGCCTCACTCCCATCAAGTCAACTTAATCACTCATTAGATACTCGCCATCACCCCTTCCACATCATCAATCATCCACATCACTAACCATCCACAACACCAGTAGGCCACATCATCATGAATAATGACCATGAATAGTGCTTGTGAATAGTGATTCATGGATAGTGACTATGAGTAGTGACTTCATATCCTAACAAAAATAAATGTTTTATTTCGACATGGAGTGTATACTTCAACCAAATAAAACTTGTATGACTAGATAGGCACATTTAAGCTAATATATAATCTACTCTAGAGATGATTCATATCAAATTAGATACAATAGAGAGTCTATGTAAAAACATTTATGAAAAAAATATCTTAGTAATGATAAATTGCATAATCACATCCAATCATATATCAAGGCCTGAATCACAATCTCTGTACAAAAAGAAAAGATGAATATAGATTCAATATAACTCCTCAAAAATTAAATAGTTTTACAATTACACAAATTAAATTGCTCAATAAAATTTATTAGTGTAAATAAAAAATTCTAAGAAAGAGAAAAAAAACCATATTGAACTTTCCTTATAATTTTTTAGTTTTATTGCTATTGACAAGGTCTTCCTCTTGTGTTGACAGAAAAATAAAAAAATATAAGATCGAAGGGTGACGTTGACAACTATAAGATTCAAAACTCAGGTGATTTTAAATTACATTAGAATTATGATTAGTTCTATGCATGTCCAAAATATACAGTACATGCTCAGAGTTGACTAGGAGCCAATGAATAGATAAGAGCTAATGAGGTGGTTAAAACTAGAGAGGTAACCAAGGATGAAAATATAATTGATCCAACTATTTTAAAAGGGTCTACATGTTGGTTTTGAATAAATAGTGCCACCTTTGAAAATTGTTTGTCTACATGAGGATTATCCATAATTGGATTGCTAAAGATTAATTTAGCCTTTATCTTCAACAAACCTCGATTAAAAAGGCGGTCATGCATGGATTTTATAACCTTTTTGGCTCAAAATAAACTACAAACAAAATCTACAAAGGGATATACCTTAGTCTTGATAGTATATTGATGTAATACAACCAAATTTATAGTTTTGATATTGATATAATATTACATGGTCAAAACGGAGAGCTTTCCGTCATCATAACATACTTATGATCCCTAATTTTATTAAAAAGGGAAATATGGTGCTAGATTTTTTCCCTAGTTCCATGAGATCAAATGTTGGGTATATCAATATCTAACTTGTGTCAAATGAATACAAATAATTCATCATGTTTGTAAATTTAGAGTTAAATTGACTTATCATCAAAAGATTATGAATTCTCCTAATGATTTTCGAATCAAATGATCACTGTGAATTAGCTTGTAAATTTGTATTCATTCTCAAAGTAAAAGGATTAGAAGATTTTTAAATTCACTTGGTAATTTGAATTCTTTGGATATGTAGTCATTTATAAATAACATCAATTATTTAACAATCATCCTAGTTTGTGTGGCTTAATGACATTAAATGGGCTTTCCCATTAAATCAATGCATTTTAATTATAATGCATTTTCATCATTGGGAAATTTGACCTGAATACAAGCTCTTTTTTTGTTTAAGAGAAAATATGAAATTCCTATATTTTTTAATGAGAAGTATATAATATATATTCCTATTAGGTCGAGTCACATCCTTTACATGCATGCAAACTTTCCACTTAAATTTTATTGTGTCTTATATACTTTAATCCATGTTATGTCATATGTTTTCCATGTATTTTTAGCTTTATTTTTATCATTTGAATGTCAAGCATCGTACCTTCATGAGAAAATAAGGTGATGATAATAGGAAGTTTTGGATTGAATTTCAAATTTTGAAGTCTATAATTTAGATTCCATTATGATATCCTCTTTTTGATAATTAACCCTTACAACACTGTGAGAATTTGATCAATGGCATGAACAAAGAGGTGAAAAATTAAGTTTTACATTTTATAATATGAAGTTACACGATCATGAAAAATGGTAGCATTTGACAAGGTCATAAACCTAAAATTTATAATACCTTGTTAAAATTAATTCGTTTAATGCATTTTTACAATGTGAATGAGAAATATTTTGACAAGTGGCACCTTAAAATGAGTCTCAAACCCATGAACTATCTAAATATTTTTAATTTTTTATGAGGTTGTTAATGGATATATTTGGGATGACTCACATGACTTGGATCACCTTAGATAAATAAATTTGAATATGAAAACAAAAACATTATGCACAGATGTTATTATACTTGGTCATGGCACATAAAATAGAATGTTTCAAGGGGACTCAAGTGGCTCTAAAGTTTTAAAAGTTTTAAATGTGGATTCATTTGGGACTTGGACTGAGAAATAGCCCACAAAAAAATAGAATGAATACAAAACTATGAAAATATGACATGTAAGTAGGAAAAAATATGTAAGTATGAAAGGATAATTAAACAATGTAATATGATGTATGGATCCATATTTACCAAATAATTAAAAAAAAATGGTTATGTTTGAGAATGCATATGAATGTATACAAAAAGTGTGATTTTTCACAACCAAATATAAACATCAAAATGAATATGTTAAATCCAATTTAAAATAGATTTATATTAAGTCAAAATTTAATAAATTTATTTTTTCCTTCCATTCAAAAAGTTTGAAAAATCTTATATGTATTAAACAAATTCATACACCTAGAAACATGTGAACTAAATTAGAAATCATAAATAAATTGTCATGTAAGAAATAAGATGATATTAAATTTAAAATTCAAATGATTATATATTTAGCTAAAAACCATGCATTTGTTTAAGGCAAAACTATATGAAATATCAAGGCCTTCATTCCAAGAGAATATGGGTGTGTTGGTCATACTTACATAATATTCCATACAAAATATTTTATAATGTTTAGAACATATAATCTTGGGATAAAATCATATATAGAGATCAATAAAACTAAAAAATTAAATACTATTAAAACAATTAGGGTTTTATTATTAAACCAACTACTTGACACAGTAAGTCACTTAAACTAATAAAAGAACTATATAGGTATGCAATAATTAAATATTTTAATATTTGAGATTGAATTTTTCAACCAATGATTATTCTCAAAAACTGAATGATACAAAATATTTTTTTGTAACTTTTTTTTAATGCAATGTCTTAGGTGTGAAATTACTTAAGAATTGAAATGCTAGAGGTAATTTTTTCTCCATTATAGGCCTTGATCAATTTCCAATTAGGTGTCAAAAGTTATAATTGTTAACACTTGAATTAATCTCTTAAGATAAAACAATTTTTTTTTTCTTTATGGATTTTATTTTTCCCTTCCTTGTAATTAAATAATTTAATTTTTTAAAAGGTTTTGACCGAATATAGTTGGGTTGAGAGTATCTCAAATATATTATATTTTTTCAACTTTTTCTTTTGTGATTCATTTTGTCTCTTACGAAGATTATTTAGGTATTAATTTTTATGGCATCTTCTGTATTGGAATAAATCACTCTTTAATGCATAATATGGTTATTTAACAAAAAATTCAATCATATAAAGAACATTAAATAAATATAAATTATCATTGATTTATTTAGAGGTTTTAACTCATCTTTCTTTAGAATCATTACATCTCAAAATATATCCAACTTGGATCAACCATTTTACCATAGTGTTTTGTATTCATATATGTCAACAACTAAAAATATAATGTCTTGAAAAAGACATTTTCAACAACTAAGAGAACAAAGTAAAATACCAAACTATGAATAACCATTAAAGCAAGACAAACTAATCATTTAAATCAAGATCTTTACGTATTATTTAATGATATTATATCTAGGAAACCTAAGTATTATTGGGAATACTAGTTCTTATCTATATAATAGAAGAAATGGTAAACTTTTGAGAGATTTTAATATTTGGGTCAAGCATGCTATAGTGCATATATCATCAATGAATTCCAATCCATAGGTTGTTTCATATCATATTTCTTGATCTAATTCATGAAATATTACTAATATATTCAACTACCTTATTTCCTTGTGGGTAATAGTTGGATGAGAATTCAGGGTGATGTGTTTACCATAAGACCATTGTGTTAATTATGTTGAATTAAAAATTAAAACCACTATAAAAAAATAAAGATAATTATTTTCCAAACTTGGTTACTAAATTGTCTCCCATAATTTTTATCACCTCCATTACACTACTATTCTTTATAATAAGAAATTTAGTCGTCCTTGAGGAATACTTTATAGTAGTATATTTAAAAGTATTTCAAATTAAATACTTTCTATTGATTAGTGAATAGAAATCCAATCCTCACTGAGCAATGGGATGCCATTTAATTATATGTTGGATTAGCATTGCTACATGGACTTACCTCTCAGTGAAATGTTGGCTCTCATGACAAGCAATACAATGATTTTGAAAATCCTTGAATACAATAGGTTAATAATATTCATATATTAGTATCTTATCTGTTTTAGTGGTTCCTGAGGGATTATCACTACCTAACCTTTCATTAAAAATTATCATTATTTCATTACATTATTCTATTGATACATATCCTAAATATACTACATAGTTATTCTAATAAAAAAACACTTATTTATCATCTAGTGATATTTATTAATTATGAGAGTTAATATTTTCCCTTTGTTAAATTTTGGAGGTCATATCTCATATAATAGGTACCAAATGATTAGATTGTACTAGTCATGGCCTATAATATAAGTCTAGTATAATTATAAAATAGTAATTATGGGATCCAATTTTGTCGTTATTTGTATGAGGACTTTACGTCTCACCATATTATTAAGTTTAATATCTTGGTCATATTATTGAAGTTTTGATATATGTTCACTCTTTGTCCACCTAAATAATTCTATCCTAGCATGAATTTCAATCATTGGGTCAGGAAAAATTACATAAACATTATTAGGTAAGATGTAATTCCTAAATTTATTTATTCATTTGACTAGAGAATAGGATTTTTTATCTAAAACAAACTATTTAAGATCAATTTTCTTTAAATATATGTTCATGAACACTATAAGATGTTTTAAAAAATTAAATTTATGAGTGAATACCATAGTAGTGGTATGTCTTGATGTGAATAAATAGAGGTTAAATTATTTGTTAAATTCAAGACTGACCAATATTTAAATTTATGTGATATCATTCTTGATGTCATAGAATGGATTCTTATTATTTTGATGTCCAAACCACCTTTGCATATTGTTACAAAAAATAATTTAGTGGTTTTTTAAATTTATCAAATATTAAAATAAACCTACATAAAAAATTGATGTTACAAAATATTTATTTTATTTTATTCTTACTATTGGGAAATGGAATCTTAGAAATGGAACTAGCTCATTCTGGGTTTTGGTAATGACATACCCCAATTTATTACATTGTGTGACACAAGAGACTCATTTTAAAGTTCAATGAAATATTATACCTTCAACATCCATAAAAAAACCTTTGTCAAGGGGTGGTCATGTTTTGAACCATTTTTATAAAAATTATTAAGATCATCCATATCGATAATAATACACTTACTAATCAAACCTTGAAAGGCATAGTCCATATCACACTACAAATTATCCCCTCCATTGATCAATAAAAAAGGTAACCTTATATAAGAAAATGTTTCCCATTTGGTGGTTAAGGCTATCTTAATTTTATCTTCTTTATCAACCAAAACTTGTTTATCTCCCAAGAAGCCATCTAAGAAAGGCATCATCTTATAACCACTAACCATTTGAATGACTTCACCTAGAGAGGGTAAAGGATAATTTTATTTGTCAAATTCTCAATTCAAATTTATTAAATCAACACACTATTAGATTTAACCATGTGTGTTTTGTGTAAGCACAAGATTATCCATTGAAGTTAAATATCTAATGGGGAATATAGATCTATCTACCAAAAAATACTACATATCCTTGTGAATAATGGGACCCATAATGGGATTATTATGTCATTGTATCTACCTTACAAGATATAAATTTATCATTTTCATTCTTATTACATCTCGGGCCTATGTTCACATAATGAAGTCATTTTGTTGACCCTAAATAAATTGCTTTAAACACTTATCTAAGGGATTTATGATACCTTGAATATTCATTACATTTACCTACGTCTAAGGTCCTCTTTAGTGACACCATCCCTTTTGGTATTCTACTTCATTTGAGTTTGTTAATCCCACCACCTCCTATCTCGCTTTCTTAGGAAGTGTCCATATATTTTTCATCAATAACTTGTGATTAGAAAGCACATACAATATTAGAAAAATTAATACTTTGTAATCATCATAATATACTTTCAAAATTTCAATATTTTTAGGGACAAAAGGGCATGGGACAAGTGTAATAATTGATTATTGTAATTAGGACCCTTTTATAGGAAGGAAATTTTATATAGACGTTTCCAGGGAATAAACAACTTGATTATTTTCCATAAGAATTGGTGTTATATTGAAAGCATAAAATTCATCAATGCAGTCCCAAGCCCTATGCTTATATTTCCTAAAATATGATATTATCCAATAAAATCTACTTCATATATGATTAACCATCAACGTGAAGTCTCCGTACCTCAATAAATCCTTTACATCATGGTTTAAAGAAAATTTTAATCCTAATATCAAATATTGATATTAGGTAAAGTAATTCATATGAGGGAATTATGAATTATAGGTTATAAGATATTATTTACTTGGGGTATTGACCAATGCTATGCCTCTACCAAAACATTGATTAGATTGGGACCTGCAATGTTCATTGTCCAAAAACCTTGTGCATTGACCTATGTGTATTTTTTATTTTATCCTTCATGGTGGTAAGGGTATAGACATATATGTCATAAGAAATAAATATTACCTTTTCAATTTATGTGTTCTATTTAGTAATCATAGAGTTGATGTTTGGTTCTCTATCATGTTAAATATCACCATCCATTCTTTTCCAAGGTGAGCATATACATTACAAATATATGGCCATGTATACATTAATATTTTTTGGCCAACCCCTACTCAATAATAGTTTAGTCCTCTAGAATACCTATCACCTAAATTTATATGAATATTTTAATATCAGGGTCTAACCTTAATGCATGTTCACATTCAAGAGTTACCCAACTACTTTGACATTAGATTTATCTAATTTTACCATAATTATTTCATATCTCAAGGGAAACATTTATAATTTATGTCAAATACATGTGGGAATAACATTCATATATGTTTTATAATCAAGCAAATAATTACGTAGGATCTTACCAAACATTATTATAATAAGAATGAATGGGGATACTTCAATTTTTGTGTTAACTATATAGCCATATTTATATATGTTTTTATTCTTGTTGGAAATTGGTTTATCTAAGATGGATTTAAAGAGAAAATATCATTTTTTAGTTATTTTATTTAATTCATGAAGAGTTATATATGTATTAATCCTTTACATATCCTCCACTATATTATAGATAAAATTTCTAAGAGTATGTTGAGCATCTATGGGTAATCATTGTTCACTACCTATATAAGTAGGGGATAATTATATACTTCTAGATATGGAGGTATTCCACCATAATTTAATGGGGTCTAAATATTCATGGGTTGTTTCCTACTTCTATGTGCATGATTTCTTCACTGATACTAGTGATAAACATGAATCTTGTTATCACTATATTTAGGTTCATTATTTTTTAACATTGGAATCTTAAGGATACTATTTTTATAGAGAATATATATATTTTAGATGAATGTTAAGGCTCATATTCACATGCATGGTTTATATGATTAGGGACAATGTCATATCTCTATGTTTCCTTCTAAAAAATTTCAAATTTATTGCATAATTAAATAAAATCAAACCCCATATTGATTATTATTATGCACGCTAAACTAGTTTGGTAAAGCCAAAATCAAAGATATTAATTTCATGGAGTAGATTTGGTGATGTGTTTATGTTGTTGTTTAGATGATTAAAAAACCTATTTTACCTTTGGATTTTTAATATTTTATTTTTACTTTCCCAACTAGTGTTGCATATTTATTTTTACAGATTAAAGAAGACATTGTTGAGTTATTGAAAAATGAAGTTTTTTTCACCTGATTGTACTTTAATAGATTCTTGCATTGGAATTATTTTATTATTGATGGAGATCTAATTTTATTTTAAAGAATCAAAGGACAAAGTTACCAATCAAATGAGGCACCTTATCAAAGGTACTTCTATAACTTATACATTCAAACATATATTGGTTGATGAAAATGATGTCGATCAAATGATAAAATGTTTATAAACATTATTTGATTATTACTCTAGTTATATTTACGTTTTATTCATTAATATTAGAAAAAACTTTTTATAAGTTCAAATGTTTCAAGAAACTTAACAAGAAAAAAATGATAAAAAAACACAAGAGTGAAAAATATGGATGGTTAAACTCAAAACCTTTTTGAAAATTCTATACGGATATAGGAATCCAAACAAAAATGGCATCCCCATACAACATATAATGTAATGAATTTATTTAACATAAAAATTGAATGTTAATTGAATAAGTAATGATCACGTTGAGGAATGTACGATTGTTATGTTTTTTTTAGATGATTTATTTAATAATATAACATACCATGGTAATTGATTTCCAACCAAGGTAGTGACTAAGAATACTCCATACTATGTTTGATTTGATCAAGCCAACGATAACCCATCTTTGTGTATTTGGGTTTACAACATACATTCACATACTAGATGAATAAAGGAATAAGTTGTAAGTAAAAATTCAAAAGTGGTTATTTATTGGATATGAGTATATATTTAAAGTTTACAATGTTTATGATTCTATTAATGCCTAGTGATGTTAAATAGAGATGTCATATTTCATAAAATCATGAAAAAACTAAATAAAGTGGGAGAAAAATAAAATCTTATATATAAAAAATTTGTAACATAGTGAAATGTTTTTTACTATGTGATTGATCAAGTTAGTGATTAATAAAAACCATAAAACTTGATGAAAATTAAAAAAGAGCTTAATTTGAAATCAAATAACAAACTATATAATATTTTTGATCAAGGAATTTGACATAGAGGGGAGATTATTCTAGTGTTAGAGAAGAAATCAAATAAAAATGAAAAAACTAAACTAAAACCTCTAGCTTTGACACTCATGGAGCCAGAGAAATACATAATTAACTAACAAAATGAAATTAAACTAAGTGATATTACCTTCTATGAGAGAAAGTTTTATGATTTGGTCATGAAATGATTTGCTTCGTTATGTGATCAAGAAATATTTGTCAATGAATCTCCATTTCTCCACTTGTCCTAGTCATGTTGGTAATGTTGGTTTTATTTGGATTGGCATGTAAATCTTTCCTATAGGCAACTCTGAATTTGTTCTCAAAAATAACAAGATTATTTTAGAGTTTTCTTGGTAGTTGTATTTATAGATATCACAACTAAAGCTAACCTTAGGTATGTTAGGTTTAGAAATAACTTTGGTTAAGTCAATCTAATGCTAGGTTGAGTTACGGTAACTCTGGGTTGGGTCAAAGATAACTAGGGCCATGTGAGAAACATGGGTCAAGAATGATTATGTAATTTTGATATTTTTTAAAAATAGATTAACAAAGCATAGAAGATATTCTGGTTAAATTTTTGAATTTTCAAAAGCATAAATCCATTAATTCTCCATGATCCACTTAGCCACTTTCGCTAAGAGTTGAGGAGTAAATTTAATTGTTGAATTTCAAAAATAGGAAATTATAAAAGATATGTATTTTATATATTTTGTGATGTCATGATTATGTTATCACATCCAGATTAATAAATTTATATAAATATAAATTCACTAATTAGCCATGGGATTTTCAACTATGCATTCAATTAGGTTTAATCAATTAAGTAATTTTAATCATGTTAATTATATTTTCTAAATTTATGTAAGGTTATCCCTTAACTCTTTATTGAAAATGTCAATTTAGTATGTCACAATTTGACTGGGAATGAATTGGAGAGAGATTATTTTTATGTATAAGGTAATACCACAAATTAGGATGCCTCAACATGATTCTAAAAAATAATACTCATTTTAAACATAAAATTAGGACATTCATTGATTCCTTGGTTTCATTTGTGTTATTTTCAATAAATCAATATGATGTCTTGTTATACATAGAAGTGCCCAAAAAGGAGTGTCTACGTTTTCCCCCTATTTGAGAAGGCATTTCAAGACATCGGAGTAGTAATATATTTTCAAATAATGAAAAACTCGTAAACAAGAAAAAGAAGATAATGATTGAATATTGATGCTACAAACATATGTTATGAAGCCTATGATGATTACCCCTCAAGGGGGTGGCCGATGCATATGACTGATGGATGGTCCCTAAAAAATAAGAAAGAATAAAAAAGAAATTAACACATGGGTAAGATTAATCCAATTGAGCTTATGCTTTCATTCATTGATGAAAAAGTTATGATTTTTCCAAAGGTGGTTAAAATGATTAATGGAGGTTGAGACATTGATTTTCCCAAAAGGTGGTTATAATTAGTACCACAAGCATGTGCCCCAGTAGAGAGGGTGGTTCAAAATAATGATTTTACCAAAGGTAGTTATAATAATTTCGATGACATAGATTAAATAATAATTTTTTCCTAGTAAGGAATTTTTGATCATGATAAAAGTTGTTGGACCCCAATAGGGATGACAGGCAAGCATAACTCAAGGATATGACTTATTATAAAAATTAAAGATGAGCAAGTGCAAATGTAGATGTGATGGTCTAATGAATTAAGAATCCACAAATAACCAGGCACATGATGATGCATAAAGTTATGAAAGAGATGGTTGTAATAATAATGGTGGTTAAGCTCACTCAAGTTATGTCATATATCTAAGCGTTGCTTACATAGTCTAAATAGACCTCAAGCCAATGTATTTCACCTAAAAGTGGGAAAAAATGGGATAATAATAATAATTGATTAATGTGAATAATTCAATTATACCTACCATGTAGAGATGCCCTTATTATTATTGATACAACTAGAATGGTCAATGGGTTATTTTTTATCGAGGGAACGATGATTACCCAAGGTGAACAAGGAGAAGTATTATGACACAATTACTTGTAAGATCCACTAAAGTTATTTTTTTGTATCGCTTGATGATCTATACCATGATATGAAACACCATGATAACTTGACCATAATGTGTATAAGGACTGACTCCTGATCTAATAAACAGTTAAAAATAATGCACCAATAATATATAATAAAATAACAATGTTTGTGTATAATATGGGTAGACTCAAGTTTAATACTCAAGGAATCACCCAATGAACACATTTATACTACGTCAAGTCAAAATAATGAAAGAAAATAAATAGGTAAATAAACAATCAAACAAATAACCAAACACACACACAAAAAGCCTGAAAGTAAAATCAACAAAAGGTATCATGTCATTATCCAAGTCAATAGCTACATGTGAACAATTAATGGAATGATAAATAGGTGGTTCCCAAAAGTGAAGCTATTTTTAAGGGAATAAAATGTGGGGACAAGATATCTTGATATAAGTTGCATGCTTTGTTGTTGCCGAAATAGGGTAAAAGTTGTAATCTTGGCCTAAAAGTGAGAATTACACGGTGCCCTTAAGAAAGGATATATGTAATGTGAAGGTCACACTTCCAATGGTAATGGAATGGATTGGAACCAATAATGGATTTTTCCCTATTAAGGTAGATCAAAGATGGCTGACTAGGTTTAGACAAGATAAGTATTTTTATATTTTGGGGCTTGATATCTCTCTACAAGATTTTTAAACAATTTTCTAATTTTTAGGATTTTAAATTGTTTTAATTTTTTTTTCTAAACATATTAACTCAAGAAAGAATTATGAGATATAAAATGGTCTAACTCATAAAATGGTGAGAGTGTTGGCTTAAGTTGATCATAAAATAGTGAGAGCATAGTAAAGGGTTGATGAAGCTGACCTCAATGTGAATCCTAGACTACCTACATAGTCCCTTTATGACCTCAAGACAATATATTTCTACCTACACAAAAGGACATCCAATGAAGTATCATCAAGTTTTAGGTATAGGCAAATGGCAAAGAAAATGGTAATAATGATCGTAAGATGATGAGACAATGCATGCTAAAGGTGTTATCCATTATTTACCCATATGTGAACTTATAATTAGGAATCAATGGTAAAGGGTCAATGATATTAATTTGTCCATAGGTGGTTATAATTAGTAGCACATGGTGGGATACTAATTTAAACAAAGGTAGTTATAACTAGCGGCACCCATAATGAAATGCAATAACAAAAGAATGATGAAATTGCTAGGACCACTATCATAGTGCTTTCATATACTACCATTCAAACATGTAATTATAAAATAGCTACTAGAATTGAATTTTTTATCAACCACTAAACGTGCCCAAGGTAAAAATGAATCAAAACCAAACCTAAACATGAAAGGTGGGGTTAGGTAAAAAGAACATGCTGGTGAAGGCTTAATGGCATGGTAGAAATGGTATAGGGTATTGTATGATGTAAATAATGGTATATTTTGGAAAAATGGGTGATTGGACTAACCTCAATGTAAATTGAGCACTACTTACATAGTCCTAAAGGACCTTATGTCACTATAGTTCAAATTTATGGAAAGGAATTAAAAGATGGTAAGGAAAGATAGAGGGAAAGGCAAGGCACATATAAATATTTAAAATAATGGTTCTATTGTCCCTGTTGATGTGGATATGCACATCCTGATCAACACGTCATATAACTAAAATAGTAAATTTATTGTAAACCACTAGCCCACACCTCTTCTAAATAGTTGCTCCATCAAGAAGCTGTTGTTGATTTGGAATCAAATAATAGTTTTGTGATATACATTGGCCATTGATTTTATTTCCTTCAAACTTTGAGACAAGATGTTTTTGTAGCCCCTATAAAGTAAAATGCAGCCAAGGATGGTAAATACGGATAAACAATGGATAATTGGTTTGATTTGGTAGTGATAAAATGGATCATAATGGAATGTATAATGGTTGGGTAACAAATAAAGATTAGGATTTTTAAGCACATATAATGTTGACGATTTTGAATTTGACATAATATTTTTTTATGTGGGGCTAAATTAAATATGCTCTCAATAGGACCATGATATTTTTATGTAATTTAGGCCTAGTAGTAGCTACCATTTGATTATTTTCTATATTGGAACCTATATTGTTATTATATTTGTCAATGTATTCCTCAGGAAAGAACTATTGGGCTCAGCAATTAGCACCTCATAGAGGTTTTCACCAATAAAATTATATTGATTATCCCATAGTTAGTTTGAAAATGTTTTACTAAAAAATTTTGACTTTTGAATTTGATTGTATTCAAGCACCTCAAATAAGGTTTCACTAAAATATGGTGAGTTTAGAATTTGATTGTCCCATAACACCTCTGAGAAGGTTTCAGTAGGAGATTCTTCTTCTTCTGTATGAATGTGGTCTTGGTTCCCCTAATATTCTATACATGATATGTCACCATAGACTTAGTTAAACAAAGTATGATTCTATCAATCCCCATTGACATTTGTAGGAGATGGAATGTCAATATAGTGAATTTATTGGTTGGTGGTAATGGAATATTAAATGGTAATGGAATGGGAAGAGGAAACACAATCCTCATAGAATATAGTAGGATAACTTGTGTCAATTATTAAGTAATCTTCCTCAAAAGTTGTGGAAATATCAATAATGTATTCAAACTAATCCACAATGCATGTGAAACTACTTTTGTAAGAGACATGAACATATTTTGATTTCAAAGCTAAGTCTAACTCAAAGTAATTTGAATTTGATGTTGAGATTGACATTGATTCTAATTCTAATGCTAAATCTAATATCCATTAAAAAATAAGATTGACATTAATTATATTATTCTTTGGTTATGGATATTTCTATGATGATGTCTTTTTGAATGTTTGGTATTGATCAAGTAATTACCAGTGATGGAATAATGGGCTCTTCAAAACTAGATTCCTATAAGAAGGGTTTACATAGATTGGATGGTCTAGATGAATTAACTTAAAGATAGAGAACAACTCTAGGGGTGACTCCAAAGAGATTGACTTATCAAATTGATACTCCTTAATGAAGGGAAAAAGTTCAAGAGACAACTGCACAAAGACTAGTTTATCAAAGGGAGGTTATTTAAAAATAGGACAATGGTTGAGATAATGATTTTCCACAAGGTGGTTACAATCAATAAAAAGTGACTCAATAAAGACTAGTTTATTAGAGTGATACTCCTTAATAAGAGGTAAATTATCAAAAAAATGATTCATCATAGGTTGACTTATCATAAATGGGTGTTTGAACAAAAAGAACATGAATTGGTTGCTCATCTTGCCCTTGGTTTACTACTCATTGTAAAATATAAGTTTTGAACACATCCTGGTTTCTAAATGATGAATCTTGAAGGCGTAGTGATTGGTTATATTTTGACTCAAATACTAGCATGGATTTTTTAAGGTGGGGTAATGTTAGCATTGGACAAAGAATGATCAATGGTTGTATAATTATATATTTATTAAATTTCTCATCTATGATGGGCTCAAGAAAGATTGGTTACTAATTTAGGGTAGAAAATTTTACCCATCTAGTCATGATTGCATAACCTTGTTGGGATAACAAGAAACTAGACTTAAAAGGGCCTAAAGTGGTAATGATAGGGCATTGAGAAGCTTGGTTACTAATGAAATATAAAGGAGGATGGTTTTTAATGGTAATGGAAGGTTTTTTTGGAGCTTGGTTGTTAGCACAAGCCAAAGGATGAGGTCCTAAAATATTAATGGAAGGGTGATACAGAACTTCAATGCTAGCATAGGCCAATGGACAAGGTCCTAGTATTATAACTATTAGAAATTACAGAGATTGGTTTTTAATGCAAGATAAAAGATTATATCATAGATGGTAATGAATGGGCACCATGAAACTTGGTTTCTAATTTTGGTCAAAGGATGAGGGCATGGAATGATAATCCTTGGGTGCTATGAAGATTGGTTATTAATGCAGACTAAAGGAGGAGGGTTTGAAATGGCAATCCTTGGGCAATTTAAATATTGGTTTATTTCATAGGTCAAAGGAGGGTTAATGGTATAAGAATGGCATTGGGTACCGTTATCATTGAAAGGAAGAACATCATATGTTGATTGGACCAAAGAAGGGTGATTACAGCATATGATAATCAACATGGTTGGGATTGGATCTTAGTCCAAAGAAGGTAGTCTTATTCTATAAAAATGTTATGGGTCTAGGTTTAGGTTTTAAAGTGGCATTGGTCTTGGTTTGAGGCACCATAATACTTGTAATAGGTACTTATTATTTTGATTCAAATGGTTTAAAATTGTCCTATAATGGATCTATTCTCCAAAATCATCAATGATAATCTTGGTCTGAAATAACCTAAAGGTCTGATGTCAAATGTCTCATATAAATGGTGAATTGAAATATAAATACAAATTACAATCTTGGTAAAACGTTTTTCAAACAACTCTAATCTAGGTCTAAAAATGAATAAGGTTTCTAGGTATTTGGGAACAAGGCAAAAAGTTAGGCTCAAAATAGACTATGTCTAAAAAAGGTAAAATTCTAGGTCTTTTTGATGTTGGCATAATTACATTGTTCATGTAAAAGTTTTATAATCTATTATGATAGATTATTTATTAGATTTGTAATCACTTAACATAATATTATTTGGATGATAGTTTAGGTGGCACTCAGATTCTCTACCAGTTACATAATGGTTACTGAATTAAAGTTACGCTAGCTATTTTTCCATTATATTTATTCAAACTTTGTTTAATAATAATTATCAAAGTATTCTACATAATTTGTCTTTATTTTAAACATGACACAAAATATAGACTTGAAACACACTAGTTATAAGAACTAAAGGGAATTGATAGGTCTTTTGGGAACATGGCATAAAAGTTGGAGTTGGATCAGACTAAAATGAGGTAACAACAACAAGATAGTTAATATAACAGTTTAAAACACTTTGACTCAATCTAGTAATATGTATTCAAACAAAAACATGATCATTGGTAAAATACATTGGAGCTTAGTCATATGTAGTAAAATAGATGCCATACACATGGAAAAAAATCACTTTTAGAATCTAAGAACAAAAGAGTCTCAATTTAAGCAAGGAATTAATCCAAGTTACATAATCCAAAAGTGAAAGGTAAATATCTAAGCCAAAATTAAGTGAGGGATAGGAATAAACCAATCAATGTTTGAATTCGAACTTATCAAGACCAATTTCAAACTCAATTTTGAATACTTGGTTTCTAAAAAGGATAACAAGCTAGACCAAAATGGATGGTATAATGATACTATTCATAAACCCAAAAGGCACACCTAGATTTGAATGCAATTCAACACAAGGCAAAGTCTTTAAGATAATGTAATTAGAATTATGACTCTATCTCAATCAAAATGTATGAAAAATGGTTTGTTTCAAAAACACTAAGGTATGAACTTGGAATGAAATGGGTAGCGTAATGACACCCTTTTCAAACAAGTGACACATAAACATAAAAGTTATGACAAATAGATAAGGCAAAGTGTGGCATAAAATGGATGGCATAACACCTCTTTAGGATAAAAATGAGTGTCCAATAATTACTTGATTTTGGAATGGTTTAAACAAACAAAGAGTTTTGACTCAAAATAATGCAAGTAAAAAAGGAAAGACAAAAACACATAAGTGTATATTTCAACTCCTAAATAGTGATAAGGTGGCATTGTAATATCAAATTCCATCTATATATTTGATCTTTAGAGGAAATAATTGTTAATATAAAAATTTGAACTCACATGAAAATTAAGTTTTCTAATATCTGTCTTCTCTCAAGAATTCGTATGGTGACATGAAACTTAGAGCTACTCTCCCTGCATTGAAAATATTTCTATGACAAGTGTAGCTTATATAAATCTATATGTTATGTTCATTATAAAAAATTTCATATATGTGATTAACACTAGGACATAATGGGTCATTTGGATACACATTAACTAGTTTGTTGTGAAAAGGTCTTGTCATTTTCAAAACCACTACATCAAATAATTATTAAGTGTAGTGTGATGTCTGAGTTAAAACTACATTCTAAAGTAGTCTTTTACCAATGTAACTTGTTTAAATAATCAAACAATCATCCCAATAAGTTGATCACAATTTATATAATCCTAAAATGAAGTGGGGTTGAAGTGATAATTAGAGATAAATTCTAGAGTCAATACTTCCCTAGAGAACTTGTGAGGGAGAAGCCAATTCCTACCCAGAAGAAAAGATGTAATAAATAAGAATTGTAGGAATTTATGGTTGTTTTTAGATCACCCAAATAATTCAATTTATTGGGAATGACTTATAAACTTTCCATCCATGCAAGGAAAAAGCAACAAAAATCAATAAGTGAATGATTTTTTATCACCCAAGTTCGTTAAGGGTGATGGGGGGAGAGCATACATGCTAGACTTAGATTGTAAAAAAAAACACACAACGACAATAAAAAATAAAATTCTATTAACAGTTTTTAATAGATGACCTTACCTTTAATGTCCTTAATAAATAATTGTCAATGAAACTCCATTTCTCCACTTCTCCTTGTCAACTTTGTAATGTTAGTTTGATTTGGCTTGGCTTTGACTTGGCATGTTAAGATTTCTTATAAGCAATTATCCATTAGTTATTTTAACTACCAATCTTAGTTTAGAAGTGTCTTTGTACTTGTATTATAGGTCTCAAAACTAACTCTAACACCATGGAGGTTAGGTTTATAACTAACCAAGGTTGATTCAACCTAACCTTATGTTTAGTTAGGCTAACTTTGGGTTGGGTCAAAGATAATCATGAGGGCCATGTGATAGATGTGGTTTAAAAATGATTGTTTCCCACTCAATTATAATATTTTTACAAGTAGATTGACATCTCATAGATGATATTTTGGTTGAATTTATAAATTTTTAAATATAGAAATCCATTAATTCTCTAAGATCCACTTGGCCACTTATCATGAGAGTTGAGGAATAAATTTAATTATTGAATTTAAGAAATAAGAAATTCCAAAATTTATGGAATTTACATATTTTTGTGATGTCATGATGATGTCATCAAATCCATATTTATGAATTTCTAAAAATATAAATTTACTAATTAGACATGAAATTTTACACTATGAATTTAATTTAATTTAATCAATTAAGGAATTCTGGTGAGGTTTATTGTATTTTGTAAAGTTATGTAAGGTTATCCCTCAATTCCTGGTCAAAAATGTTAATTTGTTAGGTCAGAATTTGACTGGGGATGAAGTGAAGAGAAGTTATTATTGTGTATAGGGTAATAGACCAAATAGGGATGACTCAAGATTATTTTGAGCACTAATGTTTGATGTGCATATGAAATTGGGATATTTAGTGATTCTTTGGATTATTTTACATTATTTGTAAGGAATTAGTTTGATGTCTAGTTAGACACGAAAGTGGTAAAAAAGGAGTGTCTATAATTTCCACTAAAAAATAAAAGGTTGATAAGGATTTGAAAATTTTAACTTAAGGTAAGGAATTATAGTCAGTTAAAATTTAATTTAGGATGGTTTGTTATAGAACTTGTTAACTTATCTGAATAACTAAAAAACATCCAAATAATTCAGTAGAAATATTTGGTGAATTATGAATACAAGTCATGATTCACAAACAATACTTGGAGTTTAATCATACTTCCTATAAGGATAAAAACTATTGGGTGAAAATGGTTGTTAAATTATAAACTCAAAGAAAATGGATCCATTTGTTAGTTAAAGGAGCGATTGTTAACTAATGGATATTCATTAGTAGTAGGTAATGATTATCATGATGCATTTTTAGTTGTGCTTAAACTCACATCTATTATTATTTTTATAATTTTAATGAAATTGACATAAAAATCCATCAAATGCATGTAAAAATTACATTCCTAATGGGATAACTAAAATAAGATATAAATGGACCTACCAAGAGGATATGTGCATATTTCAAATGAAGAGTTAGCGTGTAAGTTGTAAATGACCATGTACATACTAATAAATCTCCACAAGCTTGGCACAAATAGGTAGACATGTATAATTTTTTCTCTTAGTTTCACAAAAAATAATTACAATTCGAATGATTGTGTAGATAAAATATTAATTGAATATCATTATTTAAAATCATGTGGTTGATATAATCTTTGAAATTAACAAGATTAAGTTTGTAAATTATTTTTAAAAAATTATGTTTTTAATTTGAAGTGAAAAATCATGGAGCGATACACTTTTAATTTTACATTCAATTATGTAGACACTAAAATTTAATTTATGTATTAATCGAGGCTTGTGCCCTTGAAAAAATGCCATCATGGTTTCACCTTATATTTATATACCTACCCACTATTGAAAGGCTTGTGTTCACTATTTGCCTATTTTTAATAGCTTATCTCAAAATTTGATAATTATTATTCTGATGACCATGCCTTCACTACTTTGAAAAAATATCTAACCCTAATAATTATTCTTCACTACTAGTATACCTATACCTATATTCTAGCTTCCCATATACTTGCATCATAGATAGATATCGACATTGATACAAGTGTCCAATTTTCTTACAAAGTGTAGAGTGGCAAAAGGTCATCGAATTTGTTAATGAAACAAATCCTAAAGGTTGGTCTAGGTGAATTTGTGAAAGATATGTCCCAAAGGGATTGGTATATATAAAATATAAACCATCATTCATTCTTCACCTAGAAATCATACATTAGTCACAAGGAAATATAGAAAGAGATAATCAAGGAAGAATTCAAGTGAGGAAAACTCCCCTTTTCATTCATATCTACATATCAATCACCGGAATAGAATTTTCATAGGTTTGAAGCATTCAATGATCATCCCATGATCCATATTTTCCATGTTAAAAGATAGACCACTGCATGTATTTTCTTATTACACATCACATCCTTATGCACATACAAGCCAACATATATGAGATAACTACATAATTATAAGGCCCTATTCAAAGTATTGTATATGTAGAATGTGTACATTGAAAGAGGGGTCATTGGGGGATCTCAACACCATGATCCCACTAACACATTTTCATGATAAACATTCCAAGGGGGAATAAGTTAGGGCTCAATCATGTGATGAAGATAAAAATTATGTGTGTTTAATCTATATACATTGAAATAAAAAAACACAAAAACCATAATTCTCTACTTTCTCACATCCAAAACTAATCAGTATTCTATATATGACACTTGTATCAAACTCAGACAATTGTGATGACATAAATTTCTATATCAATCCAAGCATTTGAGTCCATATAAAGAATATTTCCATAATTTGATGACTATTTCAAGCTCACCTTCTAGTCCACTTTCAACCTTCTCCATAGCATACCTTCATGGTCACAATAAACTAGCTAAGTATCATTTGTTTCCAATTCATTACAAAACATATGAATAGTTTTAATTTAATAATTTTATTAATCTCATTTGTATAACTTTGGAATATTATTTATCCATGTTTTTGTTAATTTTCTGACTCATTAGGTTAGTTCACCATATTTTTGTAAAATATAATCTAATACCCCTTAACCTTAGATATCCCCCTTATCTAAATTTAGGGTTAATCATACCTTTTATCTCAAAAACCTAGATTGACCTAGGGTTTCATATTTTTCTTTTCTAATTTATAAACTATAAATATTTTAAAATCAAATTTCCATTTCTTATAAAATAATTAATTATGGATTTATACATGATTTTCTTCCTCTTCAAATATGTCATAATATCCCTTATTTTTATACTTCCTAAATGGAAAAATTAACCATAAACCTAAGAAAGGATAGGTATAAATTTTATTTCTATAACACCTTTTGAAATGTTATTGATTCAATATCTAGATGCCAACATGCATGCTCCCATCCCCGTGTTACACCTAGATCATATTAAATTTATCTCTACCATCCTACACAAATTATTCATCTATGACTTATGTTGTATTATCTAGTTCATATTATTAAAAATTGAAAAGGTAAAGGTGCCCAACCTATGCCACCACCTATTACAATACAACATTTTCCTCATAAGCCTAAATTTTTTTATCAAATAAAAAAAATATCAAATTATTGACCAAATGATCAACACACATGCTAAGATTTGAATCCTCTAAGTCCTAAATTAATCTACTATCTAAGTGGATATTTTATAGGAAGCATTATGTGACATGCAAATACTAACAAATATTAAAATGGCATATTTTTTAGATATTAAAAAAGATCACAAAATCAAGGCAAATATTTTTATCTTTGATCCACAAGATTTACCATCAGAATATATCATTCATAAATATTTTTGATTATTTATACAAATGAGTGCACTTCTTAAGGGAATAAAGAAAGAGTCAGATGATAATTAGTCAGGCCTAATCATTTGTGGCATGAATTTATTAGCATCCACTATTGTTAAAAAAAAATTATTCAAAATTTAGATAGGCACATAAAATGATTTTTTAATTCACAAATCCCTCCTATTATCTAAATTATGTTAAATGTGATGTTGGGGATAGAAATAGTTTTGACTACATACCAAATAATGTCCCAATCATTTAATTATAACTTCATTTTTGGAAGACCATGGATACATACCATGGAATTCATCCCATATACATTATATATATGTTTGGAATTGATCCATGATGGGACATTAATTACCATTTTTAGTGATGATGAATCCTTAGAATTTTTAAAAATAATATATTTCAACACATAAGGGATATGTAAAGTGGTGCCAAATCAACATTATTTTACACTTAAAAATATATAAGCATATGAAATGAAGGAGTAGATAATAATGACTAATTAACTTCAAGAAAAAAATAATGTCCTAAATCCTAAAGATCATATCGATACACATCAAGAAAAATAACCCTTACCAAAAAACTTAATGATACCAAAATAGAAAGAAAAGCCAAAATTTAGACTTCCTTTATTGATTATCCAAGAAAAAATAAGATAAAGATGTAAATTACTATGAAATTTCATCATGATATTATTGATGAACAATTGAAAAAAACTAGCTTTAATCGACTTGAACATATCTCGCATAACCTATTCACACCTATAGGTCCTTGTACATACACATTAAATCCATCACTAAAGGATACAAAACCACATTCAGATAAGGGAAAGACAAATATTAAAGATGAGCAAGTGAATGTTTGTTATTCAATCCATACCTATTAACTAAAAACATTAATCCAAACTTATAAGGGAACAATTAAAATATACTATTTGAATAATGTGAAGTCATCTCAAAAATATCCATGACAAATTATATTGGTGTTAACAAACCAATATGTTCCGTATTTAATTATTCCTACACTACTTGAGCATCACATGATATTTTTACCTCCTAATAGACAAAATTTGGGAAACATGATCATTCATAAAATGGGATCAATATATTATGCTTACTATCAGGTTTTCATCCACAATACAAATCAATGTACTGTAATGAAAACCCATATTAAAAAATACAAAGGTGAGGGGCGATTACAAGTTATGCCCAAGTAAAAAAAATAGTAAATACTTCCATTATTTATACACAAAAGTAATTTACAAAGTGACAAATATATGAAAATATAAAAATGACCATGAACATTGATGGTTTCTCATGCTCACATTTTCAAATTGATATAAATAATTGGAACATTATTTGTAATATCTCATATTTACCTTCATTAAATGAATGATCAAAGAAGCAAAACATTGCTATATTTTCCATGAATCTATTGGACATCTTTACTTACCCTTAACATGCATACCTAAACTATTAAATACCATCATATGGTTAATGTATATTAAGCCAAATCTAAAAAAAATCTCTGGATAATATTCGGAAACAAAAATGAAAGAAACAATTGAAACCATTCATATGTGTGTTATTTATCAATTCCAAAAGAAAATAATATGCATATTGTATGATGTATAAATTTTTAAATCTATAGCAATAACAAATGATGTTTCCTTACTAGATGATATGAAATCACTTGAAATAATGTCTCATAAACACTGGTGGTAAAAACATGATCCTAGAAAACCATTGAATATAATTTATATTCAAAGTGGGAGGAATAATCTCTTTTAAATTAAATTAAGCTTTGAAAATATAATAGAAAACAAATATTCCCAAAAATCAAATAATTGAATAGTTCCAAAATACATAAAAAATCAACATGTTGCTAGTTGTATTATTTGTTATACATATGTTATTTGGTCCATGTTAATAGATAACATATCATTATTTCCTATATACATATGTTTTCCACTTCATTATGAGTATGATAAATGCATACCTAGATACATGATATATGTAAATTTAAATGTTGGTATTTCCCTATACTCACGCTGTAAGTCTATTGGGTGCATATGCTTATTTGATCATGATGCACCCAAGTTACATTATTTTATGATCACTTTGCATTATCATGTTTAGTATTACATACTTATAGATGCTTATATCTATGTTTATTTATTTCAATGTATACTTTGTATGCTATGTAATTAACATTTCTTTCAAACACATATGTTTAGTGTAGTCATAAAAAATGTAAAAATTGGTAACATGAGTGTGGCTTGTGACACCCAACCCATAGGTCCCTCTTGCTTACTTTAATAACCATCATACACATATTTTTATTGATCATTAGTCATTCATGGAATTTTAGACCTAACCTAGCTTATCCAGACTACTCTTTCCATTGAAAATCTATCCCCGTAGATCTTGTTAGCTTAGTACTACATCACCCAACTTGTACTATAAAACTGAGCCCTCTAGTGTTCACTTTTGACACTCCTGTCTAAGTACATTTTTGCCTCCAAAATTTAGTTCTTTTTTGTTCTTATCACTCTTCTTATTGGCCTAATGTGATCACATTCAACCAATGACCAATAGATCTCTATAAAATCACATTTAAATATCATTTAGAAAGGGTTGACAAATATTACAAAGCAAGCAAGAATATAAGCAAGACTACTCAAGAAATATTCCCTATTCTTTGCATACAGCTAGACAATACTATTAAAAACTCATTAAAATCCTTAGACCAGTCCTTAGCTACCTCAAGCACACCTAATTTTATCATTTTCTATATTCATACACACTATTCCATAAATCACATCAAGTGAAGAACTACATATGTCTTGATCCCTCTTCAGAGTATTGGTATGTAGGAAACGTGCCCACATAAGGGGTATGGATAAATTTTTAGTGCATTTTACACAAATTAACCCCCCCCCCCTCTTTCCCAAAATTTGTCAAAGGATTATGGAATCTAGGGTTTGAAAACTAAATCAACTTTACAGGGAGTTCTATGAGCATCCAATAGTCAAAACATCACAGGAAAGCTCACACAGATATAAAGAATAAAACATAGTAAGCTCAAATCTCCTAGACAATATTGGTAGAGGATAACTATAGCACTAGACCCTACGGTGTTCTATTTTGGTGCTCTTGTCTAATCATAAAATTAAGGATAGATCTTGATTTATGATAGTGTCTCAATCCAGCATAGTGAATTCTAAATTATGGCTCAGTCCTCTCAGTCTATAAATAGCTATGTATTATTTTCTCTCCCCTGTTAATATCATATTTAAATCATAAAATCACCTTAAATTTTAAAATTCCATAGTAATTTAAAAAAGAATCTACAAAAACCTAGTTGCATACACTAGGTCCTTTCAAATCAAGAATTCTCGATATATTTTTTGATTTTTTACTAGCATATTTAAATAAAAAATTTACATCAAATTTTAAAATTTCCTTAGTAATTTTAAAATATTTTCATTTAAAACCCTATTTACATGTACTATCTCCTATTTGCTTCTTGAGGTATCACATTACATCAAAAATCAGATTTTAAAAATGGATCTCATTATTTTCAACTATTTCTTGCATTTTTAGCATATAATAAGGAGAACATACTTGGTCCTATCATGTGCATGAATGATGAAGTCTAACATATGTTAATACAAAGATTTTTTCTTTTATTTTCATATCTATTTTTCATAATCTAGGATGATATGAAGAAAATCATTGTTAAACATCATAAGATACCTCTGCTTTAAATCAAAGTTTACTTGTCTTTAATACAAGGTTTCATCACTTACTTTCAGTCTCTCATATGGAAATTTTTTCAATTTTATCATGCGAAACAAATTAGAAATTTCATAGCACATGTCAAAGTTTCTTATGAATTCATGCACAAATTCATGCCTTCTATCTCTTGCTTTCTATCTCTCATATGGAAAGTTTTTCAAGTTTATCATGATAAACACATTAAAAATGTCATAACACATGTTAAAGTTTCTTATGAATTCACACACAAATTCATGCCTTTTGTCTCTTAATTTCTATCTCTCATATGGAAATTTTTTCAAGTTTATCATGATAAACACATTACAAATGTCATAGCACATGCCAAAGATTTTTATGCATTCATGCACAAATTCATGCTTTCTATCCCAAAATTTTTATCTCTCATGTGGAATGCTCTTTATAAATATATTTTTATACAACTTATAACTTTAATTTCATACATTTCATTTCACATTCATGTTTTCTACCTAGATTCATATAACTCATTGACTACCTTTGAGTATTTCCCTATCACTACTAGACACAATTAAATATTAGTATCTATATTTATCCCTCCTTCCTTCATACTTGGTACATATAGCTCTTATCCCATACCTAATACCAGCTATATGCCTATATTAGACCATGTGGTACATACTATCACACAAGTTCATGAAGATAGGCAAGTTGACTACAACCATGGCTATAGATTTATAACATAGGTTAGCACCCATTCTGATATAATTTCACTTATTAATGTCCTTCAATGATCAAATGTTTACAAATCTGTATTATATTCACTCCTTTTGAATACTAGAATTTGTATTTCTACCGAACCAACTTATGTTGCCTCTATCCTTCACAAAATGCAATTGACTAAAGAGCATATTTCCTTTGAGAAAGAGGATTTACCCCCATGAAACATCATTGAACAACATCTACCTCTGTATATTCAATTAATAATTAATGATGTGGGGGTAAATATAGTGTTAGTTCATAATGGTTTAGGACTCAACATTTACAACATTTATTTTATTAAACATCTTAATATACAACCTAAAGATCTAGACCATTCTGACATGACCATTAGAGGATTTGACAACATCCCAAGAAAATTCATGAGTTAAATATCAGTCAATCTTACCTTAGGGCCTAAGACATTGCTAACTAATTACCAAGTCATGCAAAATTACCTCAATTATAATTTATTACTTTCTCATTCTTGGATTCATGTTATGCATGTAGTCCTTTCTACGCTCCATGTTTGTCTAAAATTTAGTCACAAAGGCTACATCTACACATGCCCAAAAGATAAAAAAAAAATTAAATACTTCTAGGTTACCAAATCTCCACAAAATTATATTCCACACTTTAATCTTGGTGATATACCTATACAACCCACTACTTACAATGCATCCTTGGATCATGCAACACATCAAATAATTTTAATTTATATAATATTACTTACACCAAATTATCAGTTTACTTACCCTTTTTCACTTAAATGTATTAATAAGATGGGATATCATGGCAAAGGTATTAGAAATCATTAATAATGAATTGTTAATTCTATCGAGGCATCCACACAATATGGAAGGAAAGGAATAAGATATCAGCTTACCCTTCTTCGTGATAAACCCTTTTTTGTAGCTTCAAAGAATATAAAGTTTTATCCACCCATTACATCATTATACCACACCATTAATCATACGTCAAAAATATCATTGACCTATCCTGATATTATTGATGACACAGTTTCACTATCTATGTACACATTAGATGAGTTCTCTAACAATGAATTCTTATTACAATTTCTCAGAGGATATGAAGACCTCCCATCTTTCTATCATAAAAATATATTTCCTCATCACATAAATGCCCATGCATACTTTCGATAAAATATATATTCTCCCCAAGACATACTAACTGATTTAGATGATACTATTCCTACAACCCCATATACACTAGATCATTCCACATTGCTTAATGAGGAAACAATTAATTTCAATTTTAGAACCGATCAAAATCCCCACACTGTCTTGTTAGCCATTACCCTCTGAAAGAAAGGGATAAAAATATTCATCAAAGTTTAAGAGATTTTTTTGAATTATTTGCTTGGTCTTACTCTAATATGCTAGGAATTGATACATCTATAGCAATTTATTGAATTACTTTATACCTAAATGCTAAACTAGTTAAACAAAAAATTAAAAAAATACATCCTATAGTGGATCTCTTAGTCAAAGATGAGATCCAAAACCTCTTAGATGCTAGCTTCATTCAAACAATATCACACCCTGAATGGGTTTCTAATATAGTCCATTTGGTAAATCCCAATGGACAAATTAAATGTTATTTCAATTCTTGAGATTTAATTAAAGCATGTCTAAAAGGTGATTTTCCTTTACCCAACATTGACATAATCATAGATTCCATAATTGGATATGAAATGTTATCATTTATGGAAGGATTTAAAAGATACAACCAAATCAAATTAGTAAAAGAAGATCAAGAGATAACATCTTTTACAACACCTTGGGGCACTCTTTGTTACATTGTCATGCCTTTTTCAATTAAAAAATGCTGGAGCCACATATCAGCATACCATGATGGATATATTTCATGACTTACATCACCACACTATCAGGGACTATGTCGATGATATATTATCTAAATCCAAATAAAAACAATGCCATGCCATCTATTTATGATAGTTCTTTGAATCACTCAGGAAATACAATGTTTGATTAAACATAAAGAAGTGTGTGTTTAGAATTACATCAATAAAAATCTTAAGCTTCATTATTTCTCACTGTGGTGTAAAGTTTGACCCTAAAAAATTCAAAGCAATTATCATCAAGCCACCTACCATGAACCTAAAACAACTTTGATCCTTACAAGGCAAGATCTAAGCAATATATTGTTTTATAGCTCAGCTTGCTGATAAAACTCATTAATTCAATTAATTATTAAATAAATATAAATAGATTGTTTGAGACCAAGCCTATAAAAAAATCTTTGATACAATCAAGCAAAAATTTTCTTAATCTACCTATTTTAGTACAACCTATACTTAATATACCTTTCCTCTTATATATCTTAGCCACAGATCATGTCTTAGGAGCACTTTTATCACAACATAATGATCAACATATTAAGAGATAAGTTTATTAAATTAGTCACACACTAGTTGATTATGAAAAAAAATATTTCACAATAGAAAAACTATGATATTACATGGTAAATAATGAGATTCAAGTTATCACAAAAGCAGATCCCTTGATGTTTTTCATTGCAAAACCATAAATCTCTAGTTGTATCACAAAATGGGTCTTGTTATTAATAGAGTTTAGCTTAAAAATTGTTATTCAGAAATCAGTAACGGGATAAATCATTATAGACCATTTGATAATAGTACCACTCATAGACACTAATCCTATTAGTGACACATTTAGAGATGATTTAATAGCTTATTCTACTCATTCCAACACTTCAACCATTTTCTTTTATGGTTCTTGATGTGCATCTAGTGTGAGGGAAGATTTTGCCTTTATTGACTCTTCTAGTCACACAGTTCCTATTGTATATCAATTAAGTTTCTCTTACACCAACAACACTACTAAATATGAAGCATTTATCTTAGGTTTATTTACCACCCAAATCCTCCAAATTAGATCTATTTAAGTCTTTGGTGATTCCCAAATTGTATTCAACCAGGTCAATGGTGTTTATAAGATAAAAGAAGATCATCTTATCCCATACCAAAACATGGTACAATGTTTAACAACACAGTTTGAATACTTTTATATAGAAAGAATACCAAGTAAATATAAATGACACACAAATCCAAGGGCAAGTGTCGAATTTTTGATTCCTATCAATATTAATAATGATCAAGCTATTTTCATAATTAAATGATTACAATCATCATCAGTACCAATGTGGATTTGATTTCACTATCTATATTAGCCACTACAAGTAGTTCTATAACTCCTAAATGGTTCTCTAATATCTACAACTTTTCAAACAAATATATTACACTAGACACTTTTTAATGAAATGATAAATTCAAGTTACAAAAATAGGCACTTCTTTATGTAATCATTGGTGGAGACCTTTTTAAATGATCCTTCAATAGATAATTGCTTCAATGTTTGACATCGGTAAAAGCGACATATACTCTTACATAGATACATGATAGTGAGTGTGGTGGTAACTTCAGTGGAAAATCCATGTCACATAAATTGCTTCAACAAGGGTACTATTGGCCCATCATGGAATATGAATATTTGCAATATGAAAAATTATGCAACAAATTCCAATGACATAGTAACCTACAACATGTATCATCATAATAATTACAGGCTATTATCTTGTCATGGCCATTCATGTTATGGGGATTTGATCTTATTGGAAAAATTAACCTTGAATCTGCTGATGGACATAAGTTCATAATCATAGCCACAAAACACTTTACCAAATGAGAAGAATTCATTCCACTTCAATCTACTATAGGTGAGGACATTTGTAACTTTCTCATGACTCACATTATGTCACACTTTTGCTTGCACGTAGCCATCATTTTTTATAATGGAAAATCATTGAAGAAAAAAATGTCAATTTTTTTTTCATAAAATATAAGATTAAATATAAATTATCCATTCCCTATTACCTACAAGGAAATAGTCAAGTAGAGGCTACCAATAAAACCATCAACAACATTTTAAGCAAAACAATGACCAAATTCAGAGATGACTGGCACAATCAACTAGTCTTCACATTATGGGCCTATCACACAAGTATATTCATGCCCATAGGAGATAATACTTATTCACTTGTTTATGGCATATAATAATTCTTACTGTTGGATTTATAAATCCCATATCTTCATGTCTCCCTTAAAGGTATTCTCACTGATGACCAATATCATGAAAAGCATCTACACTAAATCGAGCAGTTAGACCATAAATGCATTCAAGCAGTAAAACATCTAACAATCTACCAATAATGTATACAATGATCCTACAAAAAACATGTTCACATGAGAGAATTCAAAGCTAATGATATCATTTTCAAATAAAATATTCACAATGTCAATGCCAAAGAAGAAATCAAAGGAAAATTCAAACTAAATTGGTTAGTTCCATATATTATTACCAAAAATCTTAACCCTAAAGTGTATCATCGAGCCTCACTTTAAGGAAAGAAACTCAAAAATCCAATTAATATTATGCATCTACATAGATTCCATGTCTAGTATTTCATTTCAAATATTGTATTATACATAATTTTTCAAAAATACTTGTATATAAATTTCTTTCAAATTACTTGTACATAATTTCTATTTGTTTGCTTGTACATATTTTCTCAGTATTTCTTATACACAGTCTTATCATGATTGATTGTACATAGATTATTTGAAAAATACAAAACACATTCAAAATATTCAAAATACAAAAACATTCAAATAACTCAAAACACAAACACATTCAAATATTTCAAAATCCAAAAACATTAAAATATTTAAAATTACAAATATATTCTAATAATTCAAACCATCAAAAAGATTTTGATTGTATGCATTATCCATGATTTACATATCTAATACTATGTTAGACTTACATTTTTCTATTCTATGTTATTATTTTTCAATTTATCTACATTACCATGCTTCACTTGATCTTCTTTGAGTGTGTGCAGTGACATCCAGATCCTTAGTTGTTTCATTCTACCCATTGAGGGGGCATCCTACTTTTATATTCAAGATACACATCAATATACATACCTACTAGGCGCATCTTCTACATGACTACACCATCTAGGTAATGTCATTCCTACACCACACTCTAGTTATCATGTTGACATAAATTATTTACCAACTTACATAGATTACTATATTGACATCTCACTAGTATATAACACTTGTGTATTTCCTATCATATACCTAGTCGTGTATTAGCATGTCTTGCATGCTTTCACATTTTTGCATTGATTAGTTAGATGCAATTGTATTTTCTAGTATTTACATGATTTATTTTCTTGCTTTGCATAGCTAGATGTAATTGCATTTCTCAATTCCTATTTGTCTCTTGCATGTGCCTCAGGACATTTTCCAATGTCCTTTCCCTGTACTCTTCTATAAGATTGTGTCTTTCATGCCAACCTTTCTTATATCAATTGTATGTGTATGTGGCATTTATACATGCCTTGGATACTTTTTTTCTAATTTTAGTGACATGTGCCCATGCCCCTTATCTTCTTGGCCCCTTGGCCACTCTTGTATGCTTCTTAATTAATGTGCTTGTTTCTTTATTAATTTTCAATTATTTGCAGTGCTATGGTCCACATCGTGTATTATATTGCTTTCTTGGATACCATAATAGACATCATACTCCATCCCTCCTTGAAAACTAACAAATAAAAACTAACAATTAACAACTAATACCTAACCAGACTTTCAGTTCTAATTCAGTACATTACACATGTTATTACATTGGTATATCTATCTAGACATACCCTTATTGATCTAAAAATATCTCATTACAAACAATGCTATATATTGAGATATCTTATTAATTAACATTGTTATATCATGTATCTTTCTAGCATAACACACTAGTAGAGCTCTTTCTTTTGAGGGTAGTCATTGTAAGGTCTTCATTCCTTCCCTCAAAAGAGGGGGAAATAAATAGGCGTATGTCACAAAGATCACATCTCCTATAAATTAAAAAAATAAACATTAAAAACACCCAAAACAGTAACCAAACATCAAAATAGATAAAATAGAGCAGGTAGATAGTGAAAATTTCAAAACAATTATCGGATTTATCTCAGGACAATAGCGCCCAGATTGGACTGTAACACTAGACCTTGTAGAGTCCATTTTTGGTGCTCTTATCCAAATGTTAGAAAAACTAAACTTTTTAGTAGGCAAAAAATTAGGTTTAGATATATTTTTTCACATTCAGACAAGTTTAGAATTAGTAGTTTCTAGTACAGTTTTGCTCAGAGAATCTAGATATATCAGGCATAATGTGCAACATTATGGCTATTACTTTCAGTTTTAGATATGGTAGTTAGTATAACTTCCATACCAACATCCATGTATCAAACACCAATGATTGGGGGCAATGTCTATGGTGTATTTATTTTCTTTTATTTTCAATTTCACTATATTACCCAAGAATTTTCAATAGTTGTGTGCCTTATTCCATCTGCAAGTGGTTGAAATCATTTTGGAGTGGATTGTATGTGTATGTGGCATTTTTACATGCCTTGGATACTTTTTTTCTAATTTTAGTGACATGTGCCCATGCCCCTTATTTTCTTGGCCCCTTGGCCACTCTTGTATGCTTCTTAATTAATGTGCTTGTTTCTTTATTAATTTTCAATTATTTTCAGTGCTATGGTCCACATCGTGTATTATATTGCTTTCTTGGATACCATAATAGACATCATGCTCCATCCATCCTTGAAAACTAACAAATAACAACTAACAATTAACAACTAATACCTAACCAGACTTTCAGTTCTAATTCAGTACATTACACATGTTATTACATTGGTATATCTATCTAGACATACCCCTATTGATCTAACAATATCTCATTACAAACAATGCTATATATTGAGATATCTTATTAATTAACATTGTTATATCATGTATCTTTCTAGCATAACACCCTAGTAGAGCTCTTTCTTTTGAGGGTAGTCATTGTAGGGTCTTCATTCCTACCCTCAAAAGAGGGGGAAATAAATAGGCATATGTCACAAAGATCACATCTCCTATAAATAAAATAAATAAATATTAAAAACACCCAGAACAGTAACCAAACATCAAAATAGATAAAATAGAGCAGGTAGATAGTGAAAATTTCAAAACAATTATCGGATTTATCTCAGGACAATAGCACCCAGATTGGACTATAACACTGGACCTTGTAGAGTCCATTTTTGGTGCTCTTATCCAAATGTTAGAAAAACTAAACTTTCTATAAGTACGCAAAAAATTAGGTTTAGATATATTTTTTCACATTCAGACAAGTTTAGAATTAGTAGTTTCTAGTACACTTTTGCTCAGAGAATCTAGATATATCCGGCATGATGTGCAACATTATGGCTATTACTTTCAGTTTTAGATATGGTAGTTAGTATAACTTCCATACCAACATCCATGTATCAAACAACAATGATTGGGGGCAATGTCTATGGCGTATTTATTTTCTTTTATTTTCAAGTTCTCTATATTACCCAAGAATTTTCAATAGTTGTTTGCCTTATTCCATCTGCAAGTGGTTGAAATCATTTTGGAGTGGATTGTATGTGTATGTGGCATTTATACATGCCTTGGATACTTTTTTTCTAATTTTAGTGACATGTGCCGATGCCCCTTATTTTCTTGGCCCCTTGGCCACTCTTGTATGCTTCTTAATTAATGTGCTTGTTTCTTTATTAATTTTCAATTATTTGCAGTGCTATGGTCCACATCGTGTATTATATTGCTTTCTTGGATACCATAATAGACATCATGCTCCATCCCTCCTTGAAAACTAACAAATAACAACTAACAATTAACAACTAATACCTAACTAGACTTTCAGTTCTAATTTAGTACATTACACATGTTATTACATTGGTATATCTATCTAGACATACCCCTATTGATATAACAATATCTCATTACAAACAATGCTATATATTGAGATATCTTATTAATTAACATTGTTATATCATGTATCTTTCTAGCATAACACACTAGTAGAGCTCTTTCTTTTGAGGGTTGTCATTGTAGGGTCTTCATTCCTACCCTCAAAAGAGGGGGAAATAAATAGGCGTATGTCACAAAGATCACATCTCCTATAAATAAAAAAAATAAACATTAAAAACACCCAAAACAGGAACCAAACATCAAAATAGATAAAATAGACCAGGTAGATAGTGAATATTTCAAAACAATTATCATATTTATCTCAGGACAATAGCACCCAGATTGGACTATAACACTGGACCTTGTAGAGTCCATTTTTGGTGCTCTTATCCAAATGTTATAAAAACTAAACTTTCTAGAAGTACGCAAAACATTAGGTTTAGATATATTTTTTCACATTTAGACAAGTTTAGAATTAGTAGTTTCTAGTACACTTTTGCTCAGAGAATCTAGATATATCGGGCATGATGTGCAACATTATGGCTATTACTTTTAGTTTTAGATATGGTAGTTAGTATAACTTCCATACCAACATCCATGTATCAAACACCAATGATTGGGGGCAATATCTATGGCGTATTTATTTTCTTTTATTTTCAAGTTCACTATATTACCCAAGAATTTTCAATAGTTGTGTGCCTTATTCCATCTGCAAGTGGTTGAAATTATTTTGGAGTGGATTGTATGTGTATGTGGCATTTATACATGCCTTGGATACTTTTTTTCTAATTTTAGTGACATGTGCCCATGCCCCTTATTTTCTTGGCCCCTTGGCCACTCTTGTATGCTTCTTAATTAATGTGCTTGTTTCTTTATTAATTTTCAATTATTTGCAGTGCTATGGTCCACATCGTGTATTATTTTGCTTTCTTGGATACCATAATAGACATCATGCTCCATCCCTCCTTGAAAACTAACAAATAACAACTAACAATTAACAACTAATACCTAACCAGACTTTCAGTTCTAATTTAGTACATTACACATGTTATTACATTGGTATATCTATCTAGACATACCCCTATTGATATAACAATATCTCATTACAAACAATGCTATATATTGAGATATCTTATTAATTAACATTGTTATATCATGTATCTTTCTAGCATAACACACTAGTAGAGCTCTTTCTTTTGAGGGTTGTCATTGTAGGGTCTTCATTCTTACCCTCAAAAGAGGGGGAAATAAATAGGCGTATGTCACAAAGATCACATCTCCTATAAATTAAAAAAATAAACATTAAAAACACCCAAAACAGGAACCAAACATCAAAATAGATAAAATAGACCAGGTAGATAGTGAATATTTCAAAACAATTATCATATTTATCTCAGGACAATAGCACCCAGATTGGACTATAACACTGGACCTTGTAGAGTCCATTTTTGGTGCTCTTATCCAAATGTTATAAAAACTAAACTTTCTAGAAGTACGCAAAACATTAGGTTTAGATATATTTTTTCACATTTAGACAAGTTTAGAATTAGTAGTTTCTAGTACACTTTTGCTCAGAGAATCTAGATATATCGGGCATGATGTGCAACATTATGGCTATTACTTTCAGTTTTAGATATGGTAGTTAGTATAACTTCCATACCAACATCCATGTATCAAACACCAATGATTGGGGGCAATGTCTATGGCGTATTTGTTTTCTTTTATTTTCAAGTTCATTATATTACCCAAGAATTTTCAATAGTTGTGTGCCTTATTCCATCTGCAAGTGGTTGAAATCATTTTGGAGTGGATTTCATACAAGCCTAACTTCCACATTTTTGAGTGGTGTCCACGTAATCTTATAGCCCAGTTTTAGAGTGGCTTTCATACAAGCATAATCTCAACCTTTTCCAAGTTGGCAAAAAGTGGCCTATTTTCTAGCACACAGTCAGCTACCCATGTCACATTATCCAAATATAGAGTATTCATGGGCTTCAGGAACCTTCTCATATGACACACATTTTATATTGGTATTAGTTCACAACTTTAATTTGTGAGGTAATGATGGAGCCAAAGGACTAACTATCTTTTATATTCTTGAGCCACCTACTCAAAGGGATTTGACACATAGTCCAAACATTGATTAGCACACACATGATCACATAGCTTCACTTAGTGGGTGATGATGGAGCCAAAAGGCTAGCCTTTACATTCTTGAGCCACTTTTGGGGAATTAAGCACTTAGCTTCATTCACAATATACTCTTGGTAGAACATCATCTAGTATTACACAGCATCACTTAGCATCACAATAGGTTTTGTATTAGTTCATATAATAGGTAAGGTGTATTTGTTCCCCTCTCTCTCTCTCTCTCTCTCTCTCTCTCTCTCTCTCTCTCTCTCTCTCTCTCTCTCTCTCTCTCTCTCTCTCTCTCTCTCTCTCTCTCTCTCTCTCTCACCTATATTTGTACATTCTTATTTTAGATATAGTGTATCTAGTAAGAAGTGATCTACTCTTTATTTTATTTTTTTATATTTACACTTCATAGTGTGCTCTCTCTATGCAAACCCAGAATAACATAGCTTCATGAGATTCACCCATACTAGTAGGTTTAGGTATGCTTTTTATTTTTCCTTTATCCTAGTATCTAATTTTACTACATCACTAGAATAAAGGAGGGGTAAATATAGTCATATAAAATGTAAAAATTTGTAAATTTAGTGTGGCTTGTGACATCCAACCCATAGGTCAGTCAGGCTTGCTTTCATGACCCTTATAGGCATATTTTCATTGATTCCTAATCATTTATAGCCTTCTAGACCTGATCCCAACGTAGCTAGACTACTCTTTCCATGACAAATCTATCCCCCTAGGTCCCATTAGCTCAGTACTATAGCACCCAACTTGGAGTATAACATTGGGCCCTCTAGTGTCTACTTTTGACACTAGTATCTAAATTCATTTTTACCTCCAACGGTTACTTATTTCTAGTTCTTATCCCTCTTTGTATTGACCTAATGTGAGTACATTCAACCCATGACCAATGGATCCCTATAAAATCCCATTCAAAGTTTATTTAGAAAGGGTTGGAAAATATCACGAAGCAAGTAAAAATATAAGCAAGATTACTCAAGCACTCTTCCCTATTCTCTATATACAACCAGCCAATACTATTAAAATTTCATTCAAATCCTTACACCAGTCCCTAGCCACCTCAAATGCACCCAATTTTAGTATTTTATATCTTCATAGACACTATTTCAAAAATCACATCAAGTGGGAGAATTATATATGGCTTGATACCACTTCAGAGTATTGGTATGTACGTAGCATGCCAACATAAAGGGTGTGAATATACATTCATTACATCTTAAACAAAATAACCCCTATCTTATTTCCCAAATTGTTTCAAAAGCACGATGGAGTCTAGTATTTTAAGACTAAATCAACTCTACAAGGAGTTCCATGCACATCTAGTAGTCAAAACTTTACAAGTAGGCTCACATAAACATAATGAACAAAACATAGAAAGATCAGGTCATTGGATAACATCTATAAAAGATGAGTATAGTGTTAAACCCTAGGTTGTCCTATTTTGAAAATCTTGTCCAATCATAAAATAAAGGCTAGATCCTAATTTGTGATAGTGTCTCATTCCAACATAGTCAATTCCAGTCTATTTCAGAGTCATCTCAGTCTATTTCCAATTATGTCTTATTTTATCTTCCCTATTGCTATTTTTAAAAAGGTTAAAATTAAAATAAAATTATACAAATCAATAGCTTAATTATTACATATTTATTTACTATTTTTATTTCTTCAGATCCTTAAATAAATTATGAATAATATACCAATATTCTCAAAAAAAAAAAAATCATTTAGAAACTATTATTTTATGTTCATTTTGGTTACCTATTTTTTCATCCCTTCTATTGTCTTTTATTTTATTTCCTATTGGATAGTTTGTATGTTGGTGTTAAGCCACACTTGGACAGAAGATGGACTAGTCCAGGAGGGACTAGTAGCTCAGTGGTAGATCACTCCAACAGTGTATGGATGGTCCTAGGTTTGAGTCCTAGCTGGTCCATGTCTCAACATGGTATCAGAGCTAGGCCCAGGCTAGGAGCCCCAAGCACACGAGAGGTGTGGCTTAACGGGGGGTGTTGGTGTTAAGCCACACTTGGATTGAAGATGGACTGGTCTAAGAGGGACTATTAGCTTAGTGTAGAACACTCCAGTAGTGTATGGATGGTCCTAGGTTCGATTCCTAGCTAGTCCATGTCCTCAACATTGTATATGCTCCATTTATTATGCCCCCCATGCCATGATTTCATATTTTTACATTTGAAAATGTCATTATTTATTTTATGAGGACATCTTAAAATGTCAGTTTGTGATTTGTGGACATTTGACTAAGTTACATCCCTTGAATGTGAAGCATTTGAACATGCCCCTTGTATGGTGTCCCTTTAGACCATTTCCTTTAGCATTAATTTTAAGTGCTCTTGTGTGTGTGATTTATATCTTATTGATATTATAATTTCACTCTCTAAACATTTCCATGATCTAAATATTGCATATTGATATTTGATGTGATCATATATTATGTGCCTAAAATTTATATCTATACATGTTACTCCTATATGCTACATAATACATATACAACTTATATAGTTATATTATCTTTTTGAGGTCAAGTAACAACCTATTATACTATCACCTCACCTCAAAATGGGTGGAATATTATTGGTGATATGTTATAAAGGCATAAATTACATAATTTCAAATTATAATGGTTGGATGTCAAAATGTCAGGACCTCCACACTTATTCATTACTTAGATTCTACATATTACAAAAGGGAATGTTATGGAAATATGTTCTCTAGATTTTACACCACTTCATAAATTCTCCTGATTACATTGGGGACATGGTATCCACATTAACTTATATTTCATATTCACTAGATTTCACTATTATATGATATTCAAATACACATTTGTGAAATAATTTTATACATTGGATATATTATCATGTCCATGTTTCAACTTGAGACACATATGATATGCTTATGCCATGCAAAGGGGAAACACAATTTTTAAATCAAATTAAAATGTAGACTTCAAATATTATTAATGACTAGTATTATACCCATAATAGAGTTTTATGGATTATTTTTTAGCCAATTTATGATAATAGTTGGTTCACCTTTGGAAGGTTGAGTTCAGTAAATTACTCAATATTTGAAAGATTTTAAATTTCATTTGATTAAATCATGTAACTTTACCAAAATTATAAGGTGGATTTTATTAAATCATATACCCTCTCTAGAGAGTTGATTAAATCACTAATACTCACTAGTGTATGTATGTATTTGGGTTTTACAATTTAGATGAAAGATGATTAGTGGTTTTGAAAAGCACTCAATGTGTGTGTGTGTGTGTGTGTGTGTGTGTGTGGGTGTGCACACGTGGAGGTTCAAAATTATCCTAGTCTAATCTTAAATGTTTCATAATGAGGTATCCTTTCAAATCAAATTTTTTAAAGGAAAGATGGTTTCATCAACACATAGGTGCACTTCCTAGCCTTAGTCTTTTTGATTTCAAGCATTTAAAATTATTTCAATTTAAAATTTTTTACATCGATTATATATTATAAAAATATCTTTCTTGTAGGTTACATACCATCAAAACACTCAAATTTGGGTTATGCAAAGAGAAGGTGTGATATACACACCTATGAATATATTTATTTACGTTAAACTAGTAACTTCATTACTAGATTAAAAGACAAAAATGTAGATAATAAATTTTTATTTATGTAGTACCCTAGTATTCTACACTGAGCCAAGATATAACTATTACAAACATCATTAAATTTAATGGGGCCTTTATCACCAATAATGCTAGACCTTTGAGATCAATGACAATATTACCAACAATCTCCCCCTTTGTCATTGATGTCAACCTTAATCTTGAAACTACCACATCTTGTCACCTGGACATACTGTCATCTACAAACATATAGTAACTCCCCTTTATTATAGCAACATGTACCTATTCCTTGTACCTATTTTTGCACTTGTACCTATACCTGTTATTCTCCTCCTTTGACATCAATGGCAAAGGGCCTACCTAGAGCTAACACTTATCTCCCCCTTAACTAATGTTGAACCTTAATGGCAAGAAGTAACAGAAATTACTCCCAACTCCTCTTGTAGATCCTTGAACGTGTCCTTTGATTATGCCTTTGAGAAGATATCTGACAATACATATAAATTGTTGCTTGTCCTTTGAGCATCTGCAATCAACTCATTTGAATCTTTTCTTCTAATCTCACAACCTTCTGCATGAAACTTTAATGTGTATCCCTGATCACATATTTCACTTACACTCAATAGATTATGCTTAAGACCTTTTACATACAAAACATTCTTTGTCTTGGTTTTACCATTATCCAATCTCAAAGTACCTTTTTCAGCTATCTTAGCAGTGGTTTTATCTCCGAATTTCACTATTCTACCATTGATCTTATTTAGAGTTATGAAATTAATCTTATCTCCTGTCATATGCCTAGAATTTTTGCTATCAACTAAACATGGATGATCTTCATTTCTTACATGCAAAGCTGTTTAAACCATCATAGAATCTTTAGGTTATTTCTTCTGCCACGAACATGTCTGAACCTTCTTCTTGGTGAATGCAGCTTTGAAACTCTGATCCTTCTTGACTGAGTCAAACATGCTTCAGCAAAACTAAGCTATGTGTTTGAATTTGTTACATTTGTAACATATTATGGCCTCTTCACTAAAGCTTGATAGAGGAGAAAAAGAGTTGTAGCTTCTACTTGACTCTACATGACTTTCCTTCTCCTTATTTCTAAAATTGTTATCTCCTTTTTGGCATTCTAATTTCTTGTGACCATATCTATTATAATAAAATTAGTAACCATAAAAATAAGACCTGTCTATATATATCTGACATGTTTGCCTTTTGTAGCTTTGTTCCCTCTAGCCTTCTTTGTTTGAAATGTTCTTTGTATTCTTCACTTCTTCCCTTTTTATTTTTTTTTTTGTAAGAGCTTCAACATAGCTCTTTTTATTTTCAAATATGATACCTATCTTATTTAAATTTGCCTTTTGGATTTATAATATCTTATTTAGTATGTTAGTGCTATCCTCAAATTTTGAATCACTAACTACTTTATCATTGACTGCTTTCTCAATATCTTGTTTTAAAGAGGCAATTTCAATAACATACCTTTCACATTCTTTTCTTACTTTTTGAAACTATGTTGTTAGATATTTTTCATTCATTTTATCTTCTTCAACATGTTTTGTAAGAACATAAATTATTTCCTTTGACTTTTTTTCATTTTTCTCAATCTGATGCTTCAATCTTTGATTCTTCTTCTCAACAACTTCTAACTCTTCTAAGGCACAAATGAGTTCTCCTTCCAAATTCACATTGGATTCAACCTCTTCTTCTTCTTGATCATATACAATTTTACTTTCAAAGGCATCTTCGTTTATGGCCATGAATATAATCTCTTCTTCATATGTATCACTGACTCTAATATTTTCAACTGAGCTAGGATCTTTAGAATATAGGCTCTTCTTCTCGAATCCCTTCTTGAATTTACCTTTGAAATTATTATTGTATGTAGAGTTTTCTTTTTCATCATCATTATTACCCTTATTTGGTAAATTAGCTAAAAAGTGTCCAATCTTTCAACAATTAAAACATTTAAAAGGTAATTTTCCTTGATATTTACCTATTCCCTTTTTTGGCCTACGAATGAAAATATCTCCATTGTCATCTTCATCATCACTAGAACTATCACTTAATTCTTGAATCTTATATTTCTCTTTCTTTGATGTCTTGAAATCCACTTCTCTCTTTGAGGGTTTATCTTGTTCAATCCACATCTCATATGCCATGAGTATACCATGAAGCTCATCCATCTTTAGCTTGGTTAAATTCTTCATCTCCTCAATTGCAGAAACCTTTGCATCATATGTCATTGGTAAAGATCTCAAGACATTTTGTACCACCGTTGACTCTTCCAAATTTTTTCCAAGACCTTGGATCTGATTTACTATTTGATCAACTGGCAAAAGATAACTTTCTATATCTTCTTCTTCTTCTTCTTCTTCTTCTTCTTCTATCTTCAAACTTTCAAACTATCTTCTAGAAGTATAAAGCTTAGCTTGCTAAACCTTTCAATCACCTTTGTAGATATTATCAAGTTTTACCCCCAAGTTTCATGAGAAAATTTACATTTCATAGCTTTAACAAATTCAAATTCACATAAACCACATAAAATAACATTTAAATCTTTAGCATTACACTCACTTGCCTTTTTTTCTATTGAAGTAATTACAAGTGTCTGTGGATCTTCATATTGCTCCACCACTACTTGTCATATATTGAATCCAAGGGCCATAAAATAATTTCTCATTCTTATGCTCCAAAAATTATAATTCATCCCATCAAACAAAGGTACATTATTTGTATAAAATCCTTCATGTGATCCAGCCATCATGCTTTCCCAATCTAACTTCAAGCTGTAAAACTTTTTCAAAAGGAACCTACTTTGATACCAATTATTAGAAAAGAATGCTTGATGCTGCACCAAAAGGTCAACCTATTAATGTCAGATACAAACACCAGATAAGTACCCATGGGATGTCATTATTCCATGTCATAAATCCCCAAGAGGGATGCTGGAGATTAGTCCAACATTAGCTAGGTTTTAATCATTTAATTTATAGTGAAAAATTATGTGTATGATATTAATGCATGCATAAAATGTGTCTAAACTACCATATGCCACAATTGTAACTCCATTTGAGCTCATCTTTGTGCCAAAATGTCAAGCTCAAAATATTTAATGTGAGTATTAAATTCAAGTACATGCATATCTAAAAATATCTAAAATTAAAATAAAAACTAAAATTAATCTATCATATGAATTTAAAATAATGTTTAACTCTATTATAAAATAAAAAAAAAATTAAATTTAGAAAAAAACTCAAACATAATTTTAAGTGGTAATTTTAGACCCTTAGATGGTCACATTGGCCTCCAAAAAATATAAAAAATCTCCCAAAAAATGGAAGGGTGGATTATGACAACATTAAAATTTTTGATCCAGTTGTTTTGGTGTGGATATGATCTCATACAGAGCTAAAGTTCAAAATTTATGGCATGTATAACTTCTGTCATTTTGTATACATCATTCCCCTATGGTTGAAAACAAGTTAGCTCTTATGAGTTGCTCTAATTAAACTGCTGCATTTTTTTCTTATCAATATTCTTCACCTCTCATTCTTTAATCCAAGTGTTTTCTTCATATTTCCATCATTCCCACTATACTAAATACCTATCACAAATTCATTTCCTTATGTTTACTATCTTCTCATGCAGAACCTACACTATCTTTTCTTTATTCTTCTTTGGCACATGTTTCTTTCAATTTACTTCTTAATTTTACTCACATTAACATTCTTATTCTGGGAAATAATATCGATCTAAACTATTAAATATTGGATACATATCAAATTTCTATTTTAAACTCACCTCATAAGCATTGTCATTGATTTTCTTCATAATTATACATTGTCCAATTTTCTTGTACTTCAGCTTGTTATATCTGCATTTATAAAATATCTCCTTCCTCAAATAAACTATTAATAAATATCCTTATTCAAAAATCTTTGACCTTATTCTAACATTTTTTGCTGCTTTATAGTTATCAATACTTTCCTACAAGTTTCTTCTTACTTCTTCTTGTAACTATTCTATATATTCTATAAATGCTTTTACATCATCACTAACTCATTATAAAATTGGTAAATGTACCAAATATAAAACACTCATAGGATTTATCACATATAAAACAATAAATGTTTATTTATCTATTGATTTATTCACTAAACTATTATATGCAAACTCAACTTGCACTAAAGCTAAGTCCAATTATTTGGGATTCTCTCCAACTATGCATCTTAACAAATTTACCAAGCCCCTATCTACCACTTATTTATGTCCAAATATTTAGGGATTATATGAACTAATTAATAATATCTTAGTCCCCACAGTCCTCCACAAAGTCTTCCAAAAATAACATAAAATTTTTATGTCCATTCTGATGTAATGGTTTCTCGAACACCATGAAACTACACAATATCATTAAAAATAGTTTTTCAACTCTAATGGCATCATTGGTTTTCTTACATTAAATAAAGTGAACCATCTTGGATAAATTATATACAAGAATACAAACTTAGTCATTACCTCTCTGTGTGTTTGGTAATCACAAAAAAAAATTCATAGTCAAATATGTCTATGGTCCTCTTGGAATCGGTAACAGCATGTAAAACCCTTTATTTTGTGCATGACATTTTGATACCTGACATATCCTGCAACTTTCAACATATCTTCTCACATATCCCTTCATCTTTGGCAAAAAATACTTCTCATCCACAAAATCTATTTTATTTATCTTACCAAAATATGCATCCAAACCACTGTTGTGCAATTATCTTATAATATCATCTCTTGGAGACCTAATTTAACTACACACTCATTTCCCTTTGAATACATAACCATCATGCATAATATAGTCCTCATAATGATTACTTGTATCACTTGTCAACATATTCTTGCATTGCCCAAAAATTTTGCCAAAGTTTGGATCAGTATAATATGCTTTTTGAAAAGATTCAATGACAAATACCTCACCCACCATATTAGTTATCAACTCAACTAGCATGATCAAAGCATTAACTTCTTAATTCTATTTTCTTGATTTATGTTTCAACACAAAATTACAACCCTACAAGAGATACATTTACTTTGCATGCCTACAATTAAACTTCTTTTCAATGTTTATATACTTCAAATCCTTCTTATCACTAAATAGGATAAACTATGTAGGTACCATGTAATGCCTCCCATATTTTAATGCATGTACAAAGGCATAATATTCAATATCATACGTAGAATAATTTATTCTTAACTCATTCAATTTCTCACTTAAATATGTTATTGGCTTCCCTTTTTGACTCAACCTAATAGTAATTCCCGTAAATGAAGCATCACAGTCAACCTCAAACACTTTCCTAAATTATGGTTATGATAAAATATTTTTTTATGTAATTTTATTCTTCAACAACCCAAAGTATTTTATTCTTGCCCTTGGCCATGCAATTTTTTTCCTCTCATACAATTTTTTACTAGTACAAAAAGACTAATAAAATTATTAACAATTTCTTGTAAAAATTTGCTAAATGTAGTCATATAAAATGTGAAAATTGGTGAATTGAGTGTGGATAATGACACCCAACCCATAGGTCCATCCTTGTTGCTTTCATGACCCTCATAAGCATCATTTCACTGATTCTTAGTCATTAATATCCATCCAGACCTAATCATATCTCAGTGAAACTAATTTTTCTATGATAAATCCATCCCTCCAGACCCCATCAATTAAGGAAAATATCCCCCAAATTAAACTACAGTGTTGGTGCCACTAGTGTCCTATTTTAGTGCTCCTGTCCAAGTGCATTTTTATCCCCAATGGTCAGTTCTTTATAGTTCCTCATCCTTCTCATTATCATCCTAATGTTAAGACATTCAATCCATGACCAATATATCCCTATAAAATCCCATTCAATGATAATTTATAAAGTGTTGTCAAATATCACTAAGCAAGCAATAATACAAGCAAGACTACTCAAACAATATTCCCTATTATTTACATATAGCCAACCAATACTATTTGAATATTATTCAAATCTTTAAACCAATCCCTATCCACCTCAAGCATACCCAATTTTAGCATTTTCATCTTCATACACATAATTACACAAAGCACATCAAGTGGGAGAACTACATATGGCTTGATCCCTCTTCGAAGTATTGGTATGTAGGGAATATGCTAACACAAGGGGTGTGCATACATGTCTAGTGCATCTTGAACACACTAGCACCACCTATCTTTCCTAAATTTTATCAAATCATAATAGAGTCTAAAGTTTGAATATTAAATAAGCTCTACAGGGAGTTCGATGGACATCTGGTAGTTGAAGCTTCACATGTAAGGTCACACAGACACAACCTAAAAACCAATAAAGCTAAGGTCTCCTAAAAAAAAGTGGTAGAAGTGGAATACAACATTGGTGCCACTAGTGTCTTATTTTAGTTCCCCTATCCAATCGTAAAATTAAGGCCACATCTTGAATTGTCATAGTGTGCCAATCCTCCATAGTGAATTCTAGACTCTATCTCAAATGTCTCACATAGTTTCCAGCTAAGTCTTATTTTATATCCCTTATTACTATTTTTATAAAATTTAAAATCACAATAAAATTTATATAAATCAATGGCTTAATTATTTCATATTTATTTATTGATTTTATTACTTAGAACTTTTAACTAAATTTGGAATATTACACCAATATTTCCAAAATAGTTAAATCATTTGGTGAACCCGACTTACTTTATTTGTGCATAAAAGCCATAGAAACCCTAGGGTAAATTTCATAATGATATTTTATATATAATTTTGAATTTTTACTTACATAATAAAATCATAGATTAGTATTAAATTTTACAATTTTGTAGTAATTTTAAAATAATTTTCTTTCAAATCCTAGTTGCCCATACTAGGTCCTAGTATTTTCCAAGTAATTTTCCAATTTTTTTTTGATTTTTTACTATAATAGAATATTAAAATAATAAGTTCACTTTAAATTTAAAAATTCAATAGTAATTTTCAAAAATATTTATTTTTTTAAAAGCTTAGTTACATATACTAGGTATCTTTAAATCACAAATTTTCCAATAAACTTTTGATTTTTTACTTACATATTTAACTCAAGAATTGAATTTCAATTTAAAAATTTCATAGTAAATTTTCAAAATTATTACCTTTCAAACCCTTGTTTCCTATACCAATTCCCATTTCTTCTTGAGGTATCACCTTACGTCTACAATTAGATTGCAAAAATAGATCTCAGTTAGTTACGAATTATTATTACATTTCTTGAAAATAATAAGGAGATCATACTTGGTCCTATCATTTACATGAGTGATGAAGTATACCATATGTTATTACAAAGCTTAATTATTTGTATTTCATACTTAATTTTTATAATAAGGAATGATATTACAAAATTTATTTCTAGAAATGCACAAGATTTCAATATTCCTTTTGCATACTCTCTCTTGTTTATGCAGAATAATTCCCAACTGCATTTTTATAAACACATTATAAATGACATGTTACATGTCCAAAAAATTTATGAATTAATGCACAATTTCATACTCTTTATCCCTTGGATTCGACCTCTCATATGGAATTTTTTTCAAGTTTATCATGCTAAACAGATTAGAAATATCTTAATACAAGTAAAAATTCTTAATACATCAGTACAAAATTCCATGCTCTCTATCCTTTGTTTGTCATATCTCATGTTGAATGTTCTTTATAATCCTATTGCTATAAAAATTACATGCATTTTATATCATATACATGGTTTATACCTATATGTATCTAACTCTTTGGCTACTTTTGAGTATCTTCCTTCTCCTCCTCTCCCCCAAGAGGATTATGGCTAGCTTCCCTCTAACCAGGTCCATGCTATCACCCATACAAAAGGTGAGGCATCCTATGCTATTATTCTTAATGCATATGTTCAACCTATATCCTCTTCATACCATCTTCAATATATGTGCTTACATGTTCAATCAGAAGCAACTAGGGTTTACACTTGTGAGATTCTAAGGGATCAAATCACCATTATGAGAAACATAATTTTAGATTTTCAAATGTAGAATCATATATTAAATGAAAATATCATAAAATTGGAAACTCATCTTATAATACAAAAGCCTCCAAGGCACCCTAGTGTCAATCATGTGTATGCACCTTCACCTATTCAATTGGTTGCAAGCAATGTTACATAATAAAAGAATAAATCACAATAAAGTAACTCTACAACTAGTGATTCAAAGGCATTCAAAGATCAAATAAGATTTGAAGTGAGATACTAAGGGAAATGATTAAATCTATGTTGATGAAACTACCTTTTCTACATCAAGTGAGGAAATCAAGATATTATTGTGCATATCATAGGATACATGGACATCACAAATATTCATGTTTGGCATTTAAAAATCATATACAACAAATAATTGCTAATGAGGACCCTATACAAGGCAAATCAGTCAAGTAATCCATAGTGACACAGAAACAAATTCATAAAGGGTCAAATTTAGAAACAGTATAAAAGTGGTTACCAAAACATAACTTAGAACAACAAAAGGATCAAAAAGTAAAATCATAGCAACAAACAGTACCACAAGCACAGGTAAAACATGAAAAAAATGCAAATCTACCTCTCCGAATGGATGGTTAACTTTCAAAGAAGTAAGGGTTTGGTCAATAATATCTATAACAATTTTATTACCAAGGTGAAGGGTTAGGAAAGCATGCTCAAGGTATCACTACACCTATTATATCAATTGATAATGTTTTTGACCAAGGTTTGGGATTTATTGAACATCATAAAGAAAATTATTCAAAGACACAATTTATCAAAATAAAAGATCTAGATACAACAAAAGTCAACACTATCATTCCATTGGATCAAAATCAAGATAATAATGATGAGTGAAACAATACAAGTTATTATGATTCCCAAGATATCAATAATGTATCTGAATATTTAGAGTATATTCCCAACCATGATCTCATGCTTCACAATCATGCATGATTCCTTTATTTCATATAGGACACCATGATAAGGAGTCTCCCATGAAACTCATTGGTTAGTATCATTTCTTCTTAGTATCACTTGTACATAGATTTTTTCTAATTTATTGTGCATAGTGTCCATATGATTGATTGTACATAGTTCATTATCAAAAATTAAAAAAAACATTCAAATAACTCAAAATCCAAAAACATTCAAATAAGTTAAAATACAAAAACATGCAAAATATCAAAAATCTAAAAACATTCACATATTTTAAACTATAAAAAAATTCAAATAATTTTAAAACACCAAAAACATTTGAATTTTATACATCATCCATGCTTTATATTTATACTAAAATGCCAAAATTACATTTGTTGTTTTATGTTATTGTTTGTCGATTTATCTACATTATCATCCTTCACTTGATCTTCTTTCAATGTGTGCAGTGACATCTAGATGCTTGATTTATTTACTCTACCCATGGAGGGGGCATTCTTCTTATACGTTCGAGACATACATTGATATGCATACCCACTGAGGGCATCTTCTACATGACTACACCACACAATCTTACACCACACACTCTAGATATCATGTTGATGTACGTTACTTACTATGATTACATCGATTACTTTATCAACATTCCACTAATATATGGTAGTTATGTATTTCTTGGCATATAACTAGTCTTATACTACATGTCTTGCATACTAATTAAAATTTTAGTTTCTACATGCTTTTTTTTCTTGCTTTACATAGCTAGATGTGATTGCATTTCTCAATTCTAATTTTGTCTCTTGTATGCGCCTCATGAAATTTGCCAATGTCCATTGCTTATATTCTTGTGTGTGCCTTAAGACATTTGCCAATGTCTTTTTCTTGTACTCTTTTATGCAATTTTAACTTTCATGCCAACCTTGATTGTTCCAATTGTACATGTATGTGGCATTTAAACATGCCTTATATTCTTGATTTTATGTTTAAGTGACATGTGCTCATGTCCCTTATTTTCTTGGCCCCTTGGCCACTCTTGTATGCTTGTTGCTTGATTATCTTTTCAACTATTTGCAATTCCATGATCCACATCATGTATTATCTTGATTTCTTAGATGTCATGATGGACATCATGCTCCATCCCTCCTTAACGACTAACAACTAACAACGAACCAGACTTCTAGTTCTAGTTCAGTACATTACATATGTTATTACATTTTTATATCTATCTAGGCATACCACTATTGATCTAACAATCTCTCATTATAAACCATGTTGTATCTTGAGATATCTTGTCAATTATCATTGTTATATCATGTATCTTTTCAACATTAAACACTTATAGGGATATTTATTCTTAGGTTAGTCATTGTAGGGTCTTCATTCATACCCTCAAAGGAGGGGGAAACAAAAGAGGGTTTTGTCATAGGGATTAGAGCTCTTAATGATAAAAAAATTTAGCTTTCAAAACACACATAACAACAACCAAACATCAAACTAGAAATAAAAGACTAGTTTGATAGTGTAAATGTTAGAACAATCATCATATTTGGCTTAGGACAATAGCACCAAGATTGGACTATAACATGGGTCCCTCTAGTGTCCTTAGTGGACTACTACAACTTGGACTATAGCATTGGTGTCACTAGTGTCTTATTTTGGCATTCCTATCTAAGTACATTTTTAACCCCAATGGTTAGTTCCTTATAGTTCCTCATCCTTCTCCTTATCAACCTAATATGAGTGCATTCAACCCATGACCAATAGATATTTATAAAATCTCATTCAAATATTATTTAGAAATGTTTGGTAAATATCGCTAAACAGGCAAGATTACAAGCAAGACTACTTAGGAAATCTTCCCTATTCTCTACATATAACTAGCCAATACTATTACAATCTTATTCAAATCCTTACACCAATCCCTATCTACCTAAATCATACCTATTTTTAGCATTTACATCTTCATACACATAATTTCACAAAGCATATCAAATGGGAGAAACTACATATGGATTGATCCCTCTTCAATGTATTGGTATGTAGGTAGTATGCGTAGACAAGGGGTGTGGATAAATATTTAGTGCATCCTTACCTCTTTTCTATCTTTCATTTTATTTGTGATCCTACCAAATCATTTCATAACCTTTAAATTTTAGGCATGCAAACTTTACCCCACTGTCTTCTCTCATAGTTATCCATTCAAAAAACTTATCCATATTATTCATCCAATATATCAACTCATATGGTTTTAAAATTCCTCTATAATATATAATGTCAACCTTGATGACAAATATCTAACCATCATCTCTTCCATTAATAATATTTGTTCTTGTTATTACTCTTATAAAATTTCTTCTACGTGATATTTGTCATCTTCTACATCATATTTTGCTCTCCTTTATCTTTGATTCATAAAGATCTCAGTTAATTTTTATACTTACCTATATAACTATTTCATAGTATAGTTCATTTTAGTGATTCCACCTCATTCCCTCACCATATCTCACACATCCAAAATTCAAACATGCTCTGATATTAAATAATGAATGATAATACTATGAAGATAATAAAAATATCAATAAGCCAAGATTATGAATAATAACAAATATTTATTCATATCAAATGATTTAAATAATTACAAACCATGCATAAATAAGCTTTAACTCAGAATTGGAGTTGACATGTAAAATTCAAAATTTGAAAAAGAGTAAAACATGACCTACTATTTCTATTAAGTATCTCATCCAAGTGCATGTATCTATAAAAATATCTAAAATTAATATAAACACTTAAATTAAGCTATTAGATAAATTTCAACTAAAGTTCATGTTAGATTACAAAAATAAACAATTTAGAAATTTAAAAAAAAAACCTAAAAATAATTTTAAATTGAAATTTTAAACCCTCATATGGTCATGTATGGCCTCCAAAACATATATAAAACATACCATAACTAGAAGGATAGGTTATGAAAGCATTAAATATTTTGAGCCAATCATTTTGGCAAAAAGATCGGATCAAACATAGCAATGGTTCAAAATTTACGGCCACTATAACTTTAACCACTTTTTATGCATCACGTATGGCCTCAAAAAAATATCAAAAATGTCCCACAACTAAAAGGGATGGTTATGAAAGCATTAAAAATTTTGAGCTGATTATTTTGGTATGAAGATGGGCTCAAACAGAGATATGGTTCAGAAGTTATGGCCTAAACAAGTTCAGACAATTTTTATACATCATTTATACATCATAATAAAGGAGATAAAAAATCTAGAAAACTCCTATTGGTCGCATCCATATCTAGTTAGTATTTCATATAGGACACATGTATCAAATTCAAACACTTACATCGATGCAACTATCTAGATACAACACATATGTAAAGCTACAAAAATAATACTCCCATAATTTGATAACTTTTCTAAGATCGCCCTCGAGTCCATTTCCATCATGTTTTGCATTAGACCTGCATGATAACAATAAACAATGTAAGTATCATTTATTTCTAATTCATTGTAATATATATCAATAGCTATACTTTCCTATTTTTGGCAATCTTAGTTTTATAATTATAGCATATTTTAATCCAAGTTTCATTTAATTTAATTACTCATCAGGTTAGTTAACCATCCTTGTGTAAAATTTGATCTAATATACCTTAGCCTGAGATACTAAATTTAACATTAAACATAGCATAGTGAAATAGAAGTACATAATTGAATTGAATTTTATTCTGCATAATTATCTTGTTAACATTTAGAAAAAAAATCATTAATTGTTATGAATAAACAAATAAACATGCCTATGAAGACTAGCATAAACTAAAAATTGATATTATAAAACAAAAGCTACTGAAGGAGAAACAAATATGATTAGAATCATGTGTCAATGTGAAATGAGCAACCTTATGTATGTAATTCCTTAGTGTATGCAATTCTTCATTATAATTATTATTTTTACAATTATCACAATATCTATCATTTTATACATAGTGGGAGTTGTGTGCAAGTGCTCAATTAATTCAAGAACACATTATTGGAATGTTTTCAATAGAATCTTCAAGTATTTAATAAGGACAAACTTTCATGTATTTTTTTTCCAAGGAATTTTTTTTTTCAAAGCTTATATAAGTAATTGAGTATTATGATTTTAATTACATTTGATGGTTATAATAAAATATTAAAGACCAATTATTATTTCTAAATTGGAAACGGCCTAGTTAGCTGAGGAGGCAAAAGGTAGCCAATAGTTTATTTGTCCAACACAAGGATTAATTTAATGTTACAACACAAGAAATGAAATAAATTTGGATTATAAATTTTCTCAAATATTTGGGATACAAGCAACATGATAATAACAGTTTTATAACTATGATGATAAATCAAATGTTCCATTAAAAAAAATCTAAATCAAGCATTAGTTTGTTCATGAGTGATAAAATTGAAGATGGAAAAGGGAAGCTAATGTTTTGTGGCATTGAAAGTGTATATGTTAACATATTCACCAAAGGTATCCCAAATTTCAAACATGATTTGTGTGTTGAGAAGATTGGATTTGTGAAAACCAATAACCATTACATGTTTCCTAAAGTGGGAGTGTTGGAATAATTAGCTACCATCACTGGATTCTAATTAATTTTGATTAAGTTTAGTTATGCATGATTTAGAGTTATGTATAGTTTTTAATGATCAAGAGTTAATTTTATCATGTTTGTAAGGTAATCAAATATCCGGTTAATGAATTTAAGTATTGGTGCAAGATCGAATTAGCAAATTGCCCCATATTTCTCATCTTTGTAATATTATTTGTTACAAATTTATTCTACATATGTAGACTAACAATTTGAATACCCAAAACTTAAAGCATATCAATACTATGACACTTAGGAAAATTTAAAAAGGATTTGTGATATTGTACAAATAAATGATAAAATTTGAACTTTTCAATTTAGCCTCAATTATATCTAGGTCAAGGATAAAATGTGTTCATTGGTGTGATAATTTTGCCTAAAGCATGTTTTCACGTTCGATCTCATCTTTTTGGTTGCTTCCCATCTATAGATATGGATGCTTTAAGTAGTAGCAATAGGTTATTTTTTTGAATTGTGGTAGCTTTTAGAAACTTAAGCCCTTGCAGAATCAAATTATTCAATCTTATAATTAAGCTCTATTTCATTTACCAAGGTAACTAAAATATCTATTTTAAGAGTTTTCTACAATTTTGGATGTATTCTTTGTTGAGTAAAGATCGTTTATAAGTAGCTCTAAATTTTTAATACTATTTTGATTAAGATTCAATTTTTTTTTGTTTTTGGTTTAAATCTCTAATGTGTGTTTCCACAAGCTTGAATTACTATATTTTATTGATTGATTATATAAAAGAGATATGAGAGATTTCCTTCTATTAAAATTAGTTTTCCTGACCAATCTTCAATCTTCGTCTTTAAGTGTGAAATAATTTATGTTAAGTCTTGGATTTATTTCTTAAAGCGGCTGACCTTACTCATTTGAAGTGAACCATAGCTGTTAAGTTATTTTTTTTTTTAAAAAGCAATCCTCTTCATTTAAAACTTTTGTTAAATACAACCGCTACAAACTAAATAGGAAAGTTGAATAAATTTTATGGTTTCATACATTTAAGAGTTAAAATATATATTTGATTGAATTATTTTGATTTTTTAAAAATTTGATAATTTTAACTATATTAATAAAAAAAAGTAAATGCTAGTTCCATATCTAATGAGTAATTATATAAGATTAGAGTTAACTTCCTTACTTCTTGGTGGAAGGATTGATGTTGGCCTATGATCACACTTTTTACTCATTATTCTCCTTATATGGGATATAATCTTTTAGTTCCTTAGCATATTTAAGATGATACTCTCAATCACTGATGGAACCATTAGTCCAGCCATGTGGTATGGTTTAGAAGGTTTAACACAGTGTGGGCTGCTCCCATTGAGCTCAAGAAAGCTCATTTTATTTGATGTATTCTCTATCACGGTTTCCCTATTCATGGTTTTAAATCCCATTTACCCAGCATGACATCAACCTTTTCTGGTTCTGCTCCCACACTCAGACTGTGTGATATTGGATTCATACCTCTTTCAGCCTTTAGTCCTGAGTTCTTATTCCTGCACGATACAGTAGATTTTGACAGATTTTTTTTTTTTGGTTAATATTACATTTTAAATCTGAAAAGCTAAAAATTATGATTGTTTTAATTACTTTCATTTTAATATAGACTTCTCATGAAAAAGAATAACTGCAAATTATTCGTAATTCTTCATAGAAAATGACGTCTCCGTAGAGAATCAATTCTACATAATTTTATGAGACAAGCAGCTTGCCGTCTCGTGAGGGTGTGCAAGAAACATAAAACTTTTACAGCATCGGACACTTCTGAAAGTTGTAAGATATATATCTGTAAGAACCTTTGTTAGCTTGTGTAAATAATAGTTAAGTGAACTCATTGACCTGGAAGACCTTAAACAGTCGATTTGGGCAGCTGTCAGTTTGCTATTTAATAAATAAAATCCGTTTCAATAGTATAATATTTATTGTGTGTAGGTGGAACGATGAGGGTGGTGCAGGAAAATTTTATAAAAATGAACGAATCAAATCAGCTTTACACTTGCTGGTTATGATCGTCTCATTGACCTTCTGAACTCTCTGAAGTCTATTGACCTTATAGACTTAGAAATTTTGAATACACGAGATTTTGAGTAGGCCAGATTCTCTCTTGCAAGTAAGATCCCTGGACAAACATATGATTACAACATGCCATATAAAGTTAAAACCAGTAAACATAAGCAGTCAAAGAAGTTTAGAAAACAGCATCTGAACATACAAGTAATGGTTTACATACGTTACATGAGCAAGAGATACATTCTCTTCCTCTGCTTTGAATTTCTAAATTAAGAAATCTCTAATTACTTTATCTGGGTAATTCACTAAAATCATAAATGATCCATACTTGTTATTAAAAGTACTTTGCAGAGGCCACTATCGAGAATCAGTGTTTTAACTCGAACCCAAAACAGCCGTTTAGTGGTATGCTCCAAGTCTTACTGACGCACCCTACCCTCGGCTGTTTTGAATGATCCATACTTAATAATCATTTTCCTATTGTTGTACACCAACAATCGTTTCGCTTTGCGGAAGCAAAGAATATCTGCAGAGGGGACAGTGTATCTTGATTCTGATACATCCACTTATCCAAACTTTTTTTGTGAAATATAAGACGGCAATTGCAGGCATTTCGTCATCTTTCTCAAATGAACTCAAGCAAACGGCGCACATGGTATCTTCTTCAATCTCACCGAACTTTTCTGCATAAGTACACACAGGCGAACTGTCTCTGATCCTGTAAGCCGAAACAGAGGAGATAACAGCAGAACGCATTTATGTAAAACGTCACCACCAAACGTTGTGACCTTGTTACTCAAGAGGCTCAGCAAGCCCCTGGGAAGAAAGAAGCGAACGCATTACATTCCTTGTATAAGCTAAAGCAAGTACTAATCTGATAAAATATGCTGGGATAACGATACCATTACTACATAAGCTTGCATTAACACCCTCGGCTAAATCCTATTCAAAACACTTAGCGATCTAGCTTTAATCGCCCATTGTGCTGAAGAGGATTTAAAGATGTCAGTTGTCAGTGAAGCATTTCACATGTTTGTGTTTTTTTCTTTTACTCCGGTGGGCGGGGGGCGGAGAAGTTATTTGATAAAAAAAAATGTAAGGTTTGTAAATTTTATTAACCCTACACATTCCTGTACAATAAAAAATAAAAAATACGTGCTGTGGCCTGACAATTCTCAGGCCTAGAAGCGACCGATTGAGTCGTCGGAGATATGAAAACATTGAGTATTCCATATTAAAATGAGCACGTCCGTTAATGGCTTCATTTTTAATTCATTCATTGAATACCGCCCGCGGAGTGTATATGTATATGCCTTCATTTGTCAATTCTTTGATTGAACAGGACGTGATTATTTTAATATGAATTGTCGCGTCTTCCTAACTCCACCAATACGTAATATAGTGATATGTAATCAACCAAGTGCCTCTTTTAAATAAGCAATAATTAGATTCGGTAACCCACGAAAAAAATATCTCGTAAGATACGCGTTTATCCACTTATCAGTTTTCAATGTCACATGCATCGGATATTTTTAGACCGGATAATGAATTCATTCAACTTAGGTAAATGTTAATCGATGGTATTTGTTACTTGTTTTCGAAGTATAAATCTGCCATTAAATTATTATTATTATTTTTTTTGGTTTTGTTTTTGTTTATACCAATTGAGATGGAAGGTATTGTAGTGGAGCTGAATCTTAGGATAATTTTAGAGCAACTTCTATTCATAAATTGTGAAGCATAAATCTTCCATCAAATTATAAATAATTTGACTTGTGATATACCAATTCAGATGGAAGGTATTAACATAGAACGGAATATTATGTCTCTTTATTTGCAAATCATGTTAATGTGTATATGAACGAATGGAATTAAATCAATTTGTATGTAGTCAACCTTCCCTCCTTAAAAAAAAATAAAAATGAAAATATTCCCTTCTTTTTATTATATTTTTTTTTTGGATGTTTTCAAAAAATAGATTATTGAGAATTATATTAAATAAATGGTTTTTTAATGGAGAAAGAGGTTAGTAGGTGATAAGCATAAAGTGGTGAAATATATTTATCATTCTTCTTATAATAATAAATGCTTAAAAGAAGTATCCAATACAAAAATTTGAGTCTAAATAAAACTGTATTCTTAATCTCCGTAAAAAAAATTGGATTAAGAACATTTTAATTTCCTTTTTATCATATTCTTAGAGGACCAAAAATATTTTAACTTTTTTTTTGGGGTCCAATTTTAACTATTAGATTTTATGTCAATAATGAATTAAAGACTCTAAACATATAGCATCCAAAAGGATTAAAATAATATTCATTTAAGATCTTAAGAGAATCATGAATTGCAAAAATTTCTACTCTCCAATCAGTCGAATAAGATAAGGAGGACTTGGACAATTTATTTTATCATCATTGCCGAAATCCTTCACCCAAAGACAATAGCAAGATTGAGGATAATTATATCTCATCTTTTCAAAACAAATTTTAAAAATTCATTAGAAAGACATTTTCGTTAATCATGATGCCCAAATCCTAATCATTAAATGCATTAAAAAAGATTTTGATGTTACTCTTGATGCCCAAAACTTAATGATAAATATATTAAGTAGAAATTGAAAGCTATTATTTATGCTCTAATCCTAATCAAGGAATAAGAATTAAGGTATATCTAAAATTATAATGTAATCCATCTCCATCATTTCATAAAGTAAGGAGGGAATCATATGCTATCAGTCGTATATTAAAAAGACTAAGATTTATATCATGCTTATAGCATTTCTAGATTTAAAAATACAATCAAATACATCTTTAAACTTTCTTAACAAATTCAAAAATGTCTAAATATTTTCTCATTTTAAGAGTAATAAAATATTTCTAATGTAGTACTACCACATCCACTCAACGTTAAAAATCACATAGAAAGATTTATAAAATTGACACACATAAAAAAGACAAAAAATTTAAATACAATAAAAGTGTAACTTCAACATAACCTAACTCAATCTTAAAAGGAGAATAATGAAAAATATTAAAAAAAAATTGAGTCCAAATAAATAAAATAGCTGATAAATTGATAAACAACCCAATCTAATCAAAATTTGAAACAAAAAAAGACGAATTAGGAGTTCCAAAATTTCACTAAAAGATCAAAATAATAAATGACTAGATAACATCGAATCCCATTATAATAAAATACATAAACATATGAATCCAAATAAATTGAAAAGGTCCTAATTAATAATTAACCTATTTTACAAGTTTAAAAAATCAAGGGAAATTCTTTTGTTTTTTTAAATAACATTTTTTTAAAATGTTACTATAGACAACCGCCAAGGGCAACTAGGGAATAAGTACCAACGATAATATATAATAAATATTCAATACCTATATGAGGTATGAAGCATGCATAGAAACTTCTCGTTTATAAAAACCATCACACACATACCAACACAAAAGTGCCAAAGTCAGTGCACATTCCCCATTAAAGGAAAAAAATTAACACCCATAGAGTCATCATTTTTATTTATCTACAAAACCTCTCTAATAAACATGAAACAAAGGAATCTATGATTACAAGGTTAAGATAAATAGAAGAACAATTCAAAAAGGTTGATGGATCAGATTAGGAAAAAAGTAATTTAAGTGTCATCATAAACAAAACAAAACAAATCTAATGAACTAATGTTGTTTTCACTTGATAATGAGAGTGTAAGATCTTATCGAAGGACTATTATATGATAAATATAATAAAATATCTTCTTTTATTCAAAAGAAATATGTGAAATATAACTTTATAAATAACTAAGTTTAATGTAGCAGAGACTAAAACATAAAATATTACACTACTCTATGGAAAGGAGAATTAAAAATACTCAAAGGTGGTACAAGTATTCAAGGATTCCATTGGGATACCATCTTTTGAAATAAATATTCTCTATGCACCATAACTTGATCAAATAAATGCACACATGTCTAGGTGAGTAACATCTACTAAATACACAAAAATGTAACCATATCACAATAATGTCTAATCATCACAAGGATAATTGATTTAAGGCAACCTAATCAATAAGGTTTAAGAATATATGTAAATAATACTTATTAACTATGATAGGTTAATAGGCTTCCCAATAGGGTACATCTTATGTACTCAAGATGGTTAGTCAAAAGGTTTTTTTATACCAAATACATGAAGATATTGAGGTGTTCCACAAGGAAAAAATTTAGACAAAATAATGCCCTCTATTTAGTTTTTTGATAATTACATTTAAAACATACAATTATTATGTATGATATATGATACTATGCCATATAATTTCACCCTGCAGAGGACTTGGTCAAACATGTAATCAACTTTTTCCAATTCATACTTTAAAAAAAAGGAAATCGCTAAAAATAAGGGAGATACATCCTATAATGAGCCAAGGTCAAAGTGAAACTCCTGTATAAGTATTAAATCAACACAATTAAGAATCAATAATCATAAATAAGTGCCATAAATCAAAGATGTACAACAAAATCACTCCTAAAAATACATATAAAATAATAGTGCTAACATTAAAAAAATAAATAAAGGGTGTGGAATGGTTTTAATAATGGTGAACTATATGTCCCAATAATGAACATGAATGTCTAAGTAAATAACCCCATTTAAAAATATTTTTTATGCATTGGAGTGACATATACTAACTATAGGAAGTAATGGTTAAAAGAAAAGAAAATTGGTCACCTTTAAAAATGTCGATGCCTTAAATAAATTAAAAAGAGAGATATAATTTTATTCATATCATATATAAAATGGTCATTCATGATAAAAGGTAATAAAAAAATGTATTTCAAAATTCATGTTCATGTGGAAATAAGGGAACACCCTCTCAGATGAAAATCCACTTTTAGATCTAATGAAATTTACGTATTGTAAATGCCATCTCATCTCATAGGTAATCCATTCCACTAGGAGTCATAAACATGAAATAATGTTCCCTTACTAGGGATGAATATGAGATTAACTACATTTAAGGGAAATTATTTTATCTTATACATATTTATCATGGTAGTTTTGTCTATAATTGGGAATCTAGGATCAGCCTAACTTACTAAATAACATGAAATAATATATAGAGATATTCTATAAAGCACTATTTGTTCAATAATCTCAAGGGTTGGGCAAACACACCATCTAAATATAAAAATCTAAGTTAGATCTTAATTATTTTGTTTGAAGAAAACATATTATAATATGAAAATGCATATTTATAACATAATCATGACTTAATGAATTCAATTATCGCACTTTCCCATTGTCAAATGCCACACAAGATACATGCATGTTCCTCTCTAACTATCACCAATGCCCAGGACAAATGTGAAAATCATTCCATCTTGGGTTTAATCACAATGCATATGTCTCTGCTAAAAGGAGTCAAGGATGAGTCATCACAGCATAAATGAAAAAAAATTACCTGAAGGAGGTTTCCTAAAAATGTGATATTTAGCATATCACTAGTTAAGTCATTGAATACAAATATAATATCATGAAACAATCCCCTTATCATATTGGGTTATAAGTTATAAATCCATGTAGAAATTAATGATTATCTTGGTCCATTACATATACCAACCATGTCCCAATGGTTTCCCTAGCCTAATAGTGTTTAATTGAGATTAACCTTTCAACCCAAGGAATAAATGAGCCTAACTCTACCTAGAACTAACTCACAAAGTAAGATATCACAAAGGTAATAGGTATTTTATGGTAAATTATAATAATTACCCTCACTATCAGTAAATTTACCCTTACTATCAATAAATATAACACCCATGGGGATAATAACATTTAGTTTCACTCTTGCATATTCCACTTCAGTAGTGAGGTTAAGTTTATGCAACAAAATTCGTGGTCACTGAAATTTGATGGGTACATATTGATCATATATCATCATGGTACTCCAAAATATAGTCATGAACCAAAAAAATATTTCTATGAAATGAAATCCAATATACATATAGAACTATTACACATTACTTAAAGGTATGATGTGTATTCCTTAGGTGATTGGTAATTACATTGGCCTATCATGTGACAACATAATTTCAAGCTAATGACACCTTGGACATCATAACAATATTTTGCTCTCAACACCTATATGAAACCTCTTGATGTGTATAAAACTCACCAAAATAACTCATGGGGTAAATTCCTCTCACTTTAGGATATGTGACTTGAACTATAGGGAATAAGTTGAAAGTTTTTGTGTTATGACTACCTAAGAGGTGAAATAACCGTGAGGGAAATGTGGTTATGGATTATCTCCAAATAATTTTGGATTTTGATAGTTAGGTAGACTACCTCTAAAATAAAATTTGGTATTATACATATATTATTCTTAACTAAGGTGGGCATATTATATTAATAAACCTAAAAAAGAGAGCATGTAGTAAAGATTTCAAAAAAATCAAAGTGTTGCGACTAGTTAGGCAAATTTAAGCTAGTATCAAATTTTATCTAATAATGACTCATATCAAATTAGATAGAATAAAAAGTCATTTGGAAACATTTATAAAATAAATATCATAGCATTTGACTTAAAATATCCTATTAACAATAAATTAAATAAGCACATGCAATCAATATCAATGTTTTAATCACAACTCTATATAGAAAAAGTTAGACTAATTTCAAATCAATCTAACTCATCAAAAACTAAATAATTTTACAATCACAAAAAATATATTAATCAATGAAATTTACTCATGTAAATCATAAAATTAAGAAAGAACAAAAATAAATAAAAATGAACTTTCTTGAGAGTTTTGTAGTTTTATTACTATTGACAGGATCATCCTATAGTCTCAAGAGATGAAAACAAAAATATATAGAGGCCTCAATGGTGATGTTTAAAATTAGAAGATGTGAATTTCAAGTGAATACAAAATATAATGGCATTATTTAATTAGTTTTCTCCATGTCTAAAATATCCATAGAATGATAAAATTTAATTGGGATGCAATGAAGTAATTGGAGCTAATGAGTTGGTTGAAACTTAAGACCTAACTAGAGATGAAAATCTATCTGATCCAACTATTACAGCATGGTCTAACTATTGGCTTCAAAGGAATAGTGACACATTTCTAAGTTCTTTATCCACATAAGTTATCAACAATTGGAAACCCAAAGAGTACTTTATCCTTTCTCATCAACAAGTCATGACTCAAAACAAGGCCATGCACAAATAATACAAATTTTTTTTTGCTCAAAACAAGTTACAAACCAAGTTTACATAGGGATATGACCCTGGTTTGGTTGCAGATTGATGCAATCCAAAAATGTTGATAGTTGAATTATCGATAGAGTATTTTTTAGTCTAAATGGAGATCTTATCAGCATCATTGACATCTTTCTCATCCTTAATTTCATTAAAAATTACTAATTTTCTTTAGTTTTATACTCAGTGGCATGAAATCAAATGTTGTGTCTCTGAATATCTCAGTTATATGAAATGAATACTGATAATTCATCACATCTGACATTTTGGTGTTGAATTGATTTATTATAAAGTGCTTACAAATTCTCCTAGTGCTTTTAAAATCAAATGCTCATTGTGAATTAGCTTGGAAATTTATATTAATTTTAAAATTTGAAGGATTAAAAAATTCGTAAATTCACTTGGTCTCTTTGAGTCATTTGTCTATGTTATCATTTATCAAAAACATCAATAATTTAAAAATCAAATCATCTCACTTCGTGTGGTGTAATGACTTAAATGGCCATTCCTACCAATTCAATACATTTGAATTCCAATGTCTTTTATTCATGGGCAAATTTGAGTTAAATACATGCTCACTTTTATATTCATGGGCAAATTTGAGTTAGATACGTGCTCACTTTTATATTTAAATGAAAATATGGCATTCCTAATAATTTTAATGTGAAGTATATCATTTATCTTCATGTTGGGTTGAGTCCCTTCCTTTTCATTTACACAAACATTTCGATGTTATTGTGCCTTCTATACTTTGTGATATGTGGTGTTATATATATATATATATATATATATATATATATATATATATATATATATAACATTTGAATGCCAAGACTCCTACTTCCACGAGAATACGAAATGATGACAAGTGATAGTCTTCGATTGAATTGAAAATCTGTAAGGTTACATTTTAAATCGAATATGCTCTACTATTTTTGACAATAAACTTGTGGCATGAACAAAGGGGATGGTGAAGTCCATTTTAGGTTATGTACTGTGAAGTCGTATGATCATTAAAAGTGGCACAATGTGACTAGGTCACAAACCCGGTAAACTATAATACCTTGTTTAAATTACTTTGTTCAATGCATCGCCAAGATGTGAACGAGCAAAATTTTGACAAGTGGCACATTTTTGAAGGAATATCAGACTCATGAACAACCTACATTTGTCTAAATTTAATGTGAGGTTGAAAAAACATGATTGTTGGGATGACTCAGATGACTTGGGCCAACTTAGGTAACTAGATTTGAATATGAAAACAAACGCATAAGTATTGACATGATGAGACCAAAACCCTGAGCATATCAATAAGATGACACCAAAGAAAAATTTAATGAATTTGTGATATTGGACAAATAAAAAGTAAAATTTGAACTTTTTTATTTAGCCTCCTTAATTATATGTAGGTCAAGGTTAAACTATGATCATTGCTATGATAATTTTTTAGAAAGAGTGTTTTCACCTTAACGCTCATATTTTTGGTTGCTTCCCATCTAGAGACATGGAGGTTTAAACTACTAGCAATAAGTGTTAATTGTTTTTGTTTTTGTTTTTTCTTTTTTTTTCGTTTTTGTTTTTTTTTTAAAATTATTGTTGATTTTATAAATATAAGTCTATGTAATATCAACTTATTCAATCTTATAAGAAAGCTCTATTTTATTTACCAAGGTAACTAAAATGTCTATTTTAAAAGTTTTCAATCATTTTAAACATATTCTTTGTTGACTAAAGATAGTTTATATATAACTCTAGATTCATAATACTAGTTTGATTGAGATTCACTCTCTTCTTTTTTTTTCTTTTTTTTTTGGATTGTTTTACAATTTTTTTAAAATAAATCTCTAATGTCTATTTCTATATATTTTAATTGCCATCTTTTATTCATTGGATATATGAAACCGATATGAGAGACTTCCTTTTACTAAATTTAGTTTTCTTAACCATTCTTCAATCTTCATCTTCAAATTATAATAATTTATCTAAAACGTTAGAATTTATCTTTTAATTGAGCCATCCTTACTTATCTAAGTTGAAACTAAAATATTAAATATTATCATTATTCAAAGCAACCCTGTCCATTTAAAAGTTAAATATATATTTGGTTGAATTACTTGGATTTTAATATAAATTTATCGTGAAAAAGAATACCGAAAATTATTCATAAATCTTCATACAGAATGTCATCGCCGTATAGAATCAATTCTTCATAATTTTGACACAATGCGATAAACAGTTTTACAAACTTTAAAAAAATAAAACGATTTTTTTAATGTTTTAATGAAATTGTGGAAGAAACTTAAATTTTAGACCAGGTAATGAATCCACCCAACTTGAGGGTAGATGTTAATGGATAGTATTTGTCACCTCTTTTTGTAAGTTGGGAGGAATAAATCATCCATTAATTTACAAATAATTTGACTTTCGATATACTAATTGAGATGGACGGTATTCTAGTGGAGCGGGATTCATTGCCACTTTATTTTTAAAACACATAAATAAATAAATGGACTTAAAATAAATTGTATTAACTTCAAGTTTCAATAAGAAAGAAAAAAAGAATTATTTTGTATTTTATTTGTAGTGGAATAATTGATTGGGATAAGTTTAATAAGTATACTTTATTTCCCCACCTCTCACCTCCTTTTTTTTTTTTAAGTTTTTTTAAGTCTTTGAAATAATGAATTATTAGACATCACATTCTCGAAAAAAATTGTCGAAGCAGAAAGAGGTTAGAAGGTCAAAAACACAATGTGATGAAATAAATTTATCATTCCTTCCCCTACTAAGAAATACATACAATGGATGTGTGTTAAAGTAGGTCTCTAATTAATATTCCAAACAAAATAATATCTAAATAAAATTTTACTTTTAATCTCTCAAAAATATGGCCCTGAGAACATTTTAATTTTCTTCTTGTCCTATTATTACTATTAGAGGACCAATAACATTTTAACTTGCTTGTTTTCCAATTTTAATTGTTAGATTCTACATCAATAATGAATAAAATGCTCCAAGTATATGGAACACACAAATATAACAATAAGAGATCATTAAAGATCTTAAATTATTCATGAATTATCCAAATGGAAAATCATTTCTACTCTATAATTAATGGGATGAAACGACGAGGATTTTCACAACTTGTTTTATCACCATTATCCAAATCCTTCACTAAGATAAAATAGGAGTACATGGGATAAGTTTACCACCTTTTACCAAAACCTATTGAAAAAATCAATTACAAAGGCTTTTTCATTAGTCATCATGTCAAAATCCTAATCATTAAATATATTAGGAAGACTTTTGATGTTATTCCAAGTGCCTATACCCTTATAAAAAATATATTATGCAAAATTTATAAGTTATTCTTGATTCCAAAATCCTAACCAAGGTATACAAACTAAGGTGTATCAAACATCAAAACATAACACATCTACATCGCTTATTAGAGTTAGTAAGGAATCATATGTTATCAATAGTATATAAGAACAAACTGATCTTGATATCATGCTTATAGCATTTTTAGATTAAAATGCACAATAAAATACATTTCCAAGCCTTCTCAACAAGTTAAAAAAATGTTCTAATATATTCTTGTATCCTAAGACTAATAAAATACTTCACCTACTTGTACAACACTCACATAAAGATAAAAATAAATTATAAATTATCCTCGAATTGACACACATAACAAATAATATTTTTTAAATAAAATAAAGGAGTAAAGTTAAATTTCATTAAGTAACCTAATTCGTTACTAAAAAGAGAAAATGAAAATTTATAAAAACTAATTAAATCCAAAATAATAATGTACATGAGAAATGGGTAAATAACCCCAATCTAATCAAAATTGAAGATGAAAAAAAAAGGAACTAAGAACACCAAAATTTCACTAAAAGCACAAAACAATAAATGTCTAAATATCCTCGAATATAATAATAATAAAATAAATAAAAATATGAATCCAAATGAATTGAAAATTATCAATAAACAATTAATATATTTTATATGTTTTAAAAATCAAATGAAATTCATAATTTATAAAAGATTAACAAAACTATTGAATGTGACTTTATACAAACACTAATGGTAAGTAGGGGATGATTACAAACCATCATGTATAATAAAATTTCAATACCTCTTTGAGATATGAATCATGCATAATACATAGAAAATCCTTGCTTTTAAAAACCCTCACACACATTCTAACACAAAAGTGCCAAACTCACTATAAATTTCCGTCTAAAATTTCCCACTAAAGTAAAAAAGTGAAAACACATGGAGTCATCATTATGCTTTAAATACCCTACCTCTATAGAAAACATGAATAAAATTAATTCAATCTAAAAAGGTTAAGGTATGTATACGAATTCGTAAGAAAAGGTTCATGGATTAGATTAGTAAGAATATTTCCTTTATCATCATATGAAAATTAAATCTAATCAATGAACTCATGTTGTTGTCACTTGATAATGAGAAAATGGTAAGTACTATTAAGGAATACTATATGATAATTTTAATAAAATATATTATTTTATTTCAAAGGAATAGGTGAAACATAAATTTATAAGTAATTAAGCTTAGTGTAGTAGAAATGAATAACATCACATATTAAAATCCTCCATGAAAAGTAGAATTAAAAACAATCAAAGGTGGTACAAGTTTCCTCATGAGATCCCCTACCTTAAAATGAACATGCCCGAGGCACCATAACTCTATGAGGTAAATGAAAACATATCTAGGTGAGAAACATCTACTACTTACAAAAAAAATGTAACCCTATCACGATAATGTCCAATCATCATAAGGATAATTGACAACAGGTGATCAATAAGGTTTTATAATCCATGTTCATAATACTTATGAACTATGCTTCAGTAGTAGACTACCCAATAGGGTACATCTATGCACATAGAATGTTTAATCAAAAGGTTTTGTATAGGAAATATATGAAGAGATTAAGGTGTTCCAAAAGGAACAAATTTAAACAAAATAAGGCCTCTCTAAAAAATGTTTTATAATTATATATAAAAATTAAAAAAATTATGTGTGATATCTTATATTATGAAATGGAATTTGGCCCCTCTAAAGGACTAGGTCAAACATGTAATCAACATTATCCAATTCATATAGAAATCAACAAGATTTTTTGAAAAGATTGGGGAAAGACATACTATAAGGAGTCAAGGTCAAAGTGATACTAATAGATAAGAATTAAATCAACAAATTTAAGAAAGAATTATCTAAGGGAAATTCGATAAATCAAGGATGTACACATTCACTCCTTAGAAATACAAACATAAATATGACCCTAACATCACAACTAATGTAAGGGCATGGTATTATTCTAATAATGGTGCATTGTAGACCCATATAATCAAAATGAATGTTCATGTAAAGCACCCCATGATAAAATAAGTTTAATAAATTGATGAAATGTGTACTAAATATAGGAAATAATGGTTAAAAAATGGCTCACCTCTAAAAAATGTGAATGGCCAAAATAGATAAGATAGACAAACATAATTTAATTCATATGTTCTATAAAATGATCATTCATGATAAAAGTTAATATCAAATCTATATAATAAATCATGTTCATGTGAAAAATAGGGTACATGCCCCCTAGGGGAAAGGATACTTATATCTCTAGGATAAAATTACCTATCATAAATGACATCTCATCTCATAATAAATCCACTCTACTCCCTAATTATGGTACAAGTATGAGACTTACTATGTTTAGGGGAACTAGTTATATCTTGGACACCTGTATCACATAAAATTTCTCCATAATGGGGAATATATGCTCAAATTATAGATTAAAAATTAAAAATATATAGAAATATTCTTTAAATCACTATTGGTTCAAAAAATATGTTTTTTAAAATATAATGTTTCTCAAGAAAATGGAATCATAATCTCAAGGGGTTGATGATAAAAACATCTAGATATCACCATCCAAACTCAATCTTAATGCCTTAGTTTTTATAAAACATATTGTAAGATGAATATTCACATTTATAACATAGTCATGAATTAATGAATTTGATTATCACACATTCTCATTGTCAATTAACACATAAGGTATTCATGTCACTCTCTAACCATCACCAAATCCTAAATAAATGTTAAAATAATTACACATTGGGGTTACCAACAATACATTGGTCACTACTAAAAAGGGACAAGGGTCACTCTTGATGAGCATAGATGAAAAAAAATGTTACCCATAGGAGGCTTCCTAATAATCTCATTGTTTTCATATCACTAGTTTAGTCATCCAATGAAAATACAATATCATGCAAAACTCCCACTTATTTTATTTCATTTTAAGGTAAAAACCCGGGTATAAATTAATGATTTTCTTCTTCCATTACACACATCAAACATATTTCAAGGCATCCATAGACTTAAATTGTCTAATTGAATCAAGCCTTCGAGGCCAAGAGAAAAGTGAGCCTACCACTACCTGGAACTAACTCACAAAGTAAGAATAGACAAAGGTATTAGGCATTTTATGGTCAATATATAATACTTCCCATCATTATCCATAAATATAACATACATGTATATAGTAACATCAAGTGTCATGGTCGAATAACCCACTTTAGTAGAGAGGCTAGTATTATGTGAAAAATGGTCACTATTGTCTTATGTGTCCATCTTGACTCTAGATCATTATAGTACTCCAAAGTATAATTTTGACCAAAATAATTAGTCTTATGAAACTAAATTCAATATACCCCTATACCTATCTCCAAATTCCTCAAAGGCATGATGTGTACTCCTTAGGTGATATGTAATCACACAAGCCTAGCATTTTATAACTCAATTGTAAGCTAATGGCAACTTGGCCTAAAAATTAATATATTCCTCCCAAAACCTACATGTATATGATTTATGTGAGTAAAACTCACAAAAAGTACTCATAGGATAAATCCATCTCATTTTAGGGTATGTGACTACCACTGTAGGGCATGAGTTACAAGTGTTGGTCTTATGAGTAATGAAGAGGTGAAAGAACCATGAAGGCAATGTGGTTAGATGTTACATTCAAAAAATTATTAATTTCAATAGTTATATAAAATACTTCTAAAAAAATTATGATGAAACATATATAATTATAAATTAGGGTAGGTATAAATGAAGGGAAAAAAAGAAGTGTTATATGTCTACATGGATTAGATATTTTTAAAAAATCATATTGTGTGACTTGATAAGCACATATAAGCTAATAATATATAATATACTCTAGTAATGACCCACATCAAATTAGGTACAATAGAGATTATATGTAAAAACATTTGTGAATTAAAAATATCTTATTAGTTATAAATTACATAAGCACATCCAATCATATATCAAGATCTAAATCGCAACATTCATATAAAAATGTTAGACTAGTTTCAACTCAATGAAAATCCTAAAAAATTAAATTTTTTTCCAATCACACTAATTAAATTACTCAATCAAATTTACTCGTGTAAATAAAATTTTCTAAGAATGAGGACAAAAATAAATCACATTGAACTTTTGCGAGAATTTTGTAGATTTATTGCCACTGATAGGATCCTTCTCTTTTTTTGAGAAATAAAAATAAAAAATAGATAGCCCCAAGGGTAATGTTGAAAACTATAAGATGGAAAATTCATGAAAATACAAATTATATTTGAATTATAATTAGTTCCAATCATGTGAAAATGATCCATCGAATGCTCAAAGTTGACTAATAAATAATGAAGGAATGAGAGCTAATGAGGTGGTTGAAACTGAACAAGGAACCTTCGATGAAAATTTAATTGATCCATATATTGTAAAATGGCCTACATGTTGGACATGAAGCAATATTTCCACCTTTGATAATTATTTGTTCACATGAGTCTTTTCTAAAATTGGATATCTGAAAATCACTTTAGCTCTTCTCATCAACAAGTTATGACTCAAGAAAAGGTCATTCATGAATTTTATAATTGTTTTTGCTCAAAATGAACTACAAAATAAGTATGCAAAGGGATATATCTTAGTCTTGATCATGTATTGATTTAATATAACCACCTTGATAGTTTTGGTATTGATACAATATTACTTGGTCTAAACAGAGAACTTGTCATCATCATTAATATCCTTATGATCCTCAATTTCATTAAAACTATAACTATGGTGCTATATTTATGTTCCTAGTGTTGACATATCAAATGTTGGGTCTCTCAATATCTGACCTATGCTAAATTAATTCAAATAATTCATCATGTATATAAATTTGGAGCTAAATTGATTTTTTATCAAATGCTTTTGAATTCTCTTGGGGATTTTACAAATCAAATGCCCACTATAAATTATCTTGGAAATTTGAATTCATTATCAAATTAAAAAAATTAGAAAATTTTTAAATTCACTTTGTAACTTGAATTCTTTGGATATGTACTCATTTATCAACAACATCAATAGATTAATAATCATCTCAGTTTGTGTGGCATAATGACATTAAATGGCCTTTCCCACTAGCTCAATGCATTTGAATTACAATTCCTTTTTGTCATTGGGAAATTTCACTCAAATGTATGCTCTATTTTTCATTTAAGAGAAAATATTAAAGTCCTAATAATTTTAATGTGAAGTATATAATATATCTCCTAGTTGGGATAAGTCACATCCTTTACATGTATGAAACCTTGCTACTTAAATGTTATTTTTCCTTCTATTTTCTACTCATTGTTAGGTCATGTTATTTCATGTATTTCTATCTTTCTTTTCAAAAATTAAATGTCAATCATCCTACCTTTATGAGAATATGATATGATGATAATTGAAATTTTTGTATTGAATTTTAAATTTCTAAGGATACAATTTAAACTCCATTGTGTTATCATATATTTGACAATGAGCTCTTGTAACATTAAGATAATTTGATCTTTGGAATGAAAAAAGGAAATAAAGAGGTGTGCTTTAGGTTGTGTTCTATGAGGTTACAGGATCATGACAAGTAGAAGCATGTGACAAGGTTACAAACCTACAAATTATAATACATTTCTAAAATTACCTTATTCAATACATCTTGACCATGTAAAGAGTGATGTTTTGATTAGTGTCACCTTTCAAATGAATCTCAGACCCATAAATAGTTTAAATTTGTATAAATTTTTTTGAAGGTGTTAATATATGATAGTTAAACTTTTGTGAATAGGTTGCATTAGATAAATAACTTTGAATATGAAAATAAAGTCATAAAGGTTTAGATAGAACAAAATATTTACACATGGATCTTATTGTACTTGGTTATGGATCATATAATATGAATGTTTCTAACAGAATCGAGTTACTCTAAGGTTTCATAAATTTGACATGTGGATTCATTTAGGCCTTGGACATGGGAAGTAATCTGTAAATTTTTTGAATGAATACAAAGCTATGAAAATATGACACGTATCTAGGAAAAATATTTAAGTATGAAAGGATGATTATATGGAGTAGTATGATACAAAAACATGATGTATATATCCTTATTTTCCAAGTAATCCAAACAATTCATGATTATGTTTGAGAATACATGTGATTATATACAAAAAAGAGTGATTTTTCACAACTAAAGAGAAATCTCAAATTGAAGATGTTAAATTTAGTTTAAAATAGATTTAAGTTAAGTTAAAATTCCATAAAGTCATTTTTTATTTCCATTCAAAAATTTTATAAAGCTTAGTATGTTTTAAATAAGGTCTTACACAAAAAAAACACATGAACTAAATTAGAATCCAAAAATAAATTATCATGTAATAAATAATATTATATTAAATTTAAAACTCAAATTATTACACATATAACTTAAAACTATGTGTATACAAAGGAAAATACTGCTGACTTATTAATCAATGCTAGTTTAGAAAAGATAAATCTTGCTTACACTTTCATTTGTTGATACATTTAGATATTCAGGTTCATGACCAAGATGGATCTACTAGAAATAACTAAAGGTTCCTTTATCACAATAACATCACTAAAGAGGGTCCCAAAGTTTTTAATGAAACAACACCATGCAATGACACTAGCTAGGTTCTATACTTTCATATTAACTATGTACATGCAAATTAAAGTAAAATCTTATCTAGTGATCCAAAAAGCTTTTGGAATAAATTGAGGGTAATAAACACAAAAAGTAAACATGCATATAATATCTATCCTTAATCCAATGTACTATAATTCTATTGCATGGGAGAGAAGTACAAATGCAAATATATCTACTTCAACAATGGAAGTACAAATGCAAATACTTACTTTTGAATACAATCCCATTGAATCTCAATCTCTCCCTTATCTAAGGTGATTTTAACGATCTTGTTGTGGTATGTAAGGATACTAAATATATGTCAGCCCTAAGATACATAACTTCTCTATGTATCCAAAATATTTATCTGTAAGAAAAGATTTGTATCTCCAAAAGAAGTATTGAAACCCTAAAAATGATCCTCTAAGATCCTTTTTAACTCTATAATGGTGTCTAATAATATGCATAATAAAATATTCTTCTTATTATAATCTTCTATAATAAATGGCAAAATGAATGTGTATATATATTTGAGTCTAACCCTAATCCTTTACAAAAGTTTAGCTGATAGGGTCAACCCAATTTGACCCTATATTGTGAACTGATACAATAAAGTTGTCCCAGTCTAGGTTAGACAAGGATAGCCTAGACCTATAACATGATAATATTAATTATAATATAGGGTTAAACTAGGCTGACATTATTTGTTAAATGTAAAAAAGGATTTTTTTCATAGGTAAGGGTTGAATAAGGCAATGAGTTACTTAGAGGAGTGGGTAAGGGAGGAGACAAAGCTTAGGTAAGTGTATGGGATATGATTTTTTATATATCAAGTGGTGATATAAGGGACAATAATCCTACAAATTTCTAATGGTCTTCCCACCCCTTTCTTGGTGCACCCTTTAAGGCATGTAGTCAAAGAGATTTAGACTCGATAGGTTCCTACAAGAGAGAAAACATCAATAATTTATAAAGTTTGAATAAATTATTTGTATACATATGGCCCACTCAAAGATCATTACATGTCATGTAGGTGTAATATGGGATGGTTCTTTGGGAAAATAACATAGCAACACAATGTTGAATCTAAATAAATTGTAGTAAGAAGCGAATAATATATATTAAAGGACATAATTGAAATATACATACTTTTTACTTACTTTAGTCTTGTAGATAAGGAATGAAGTGAAAAATTTAAAGGTATTTAATGTAGGGAGCATTACTTGAACATGTGTAAATTATTAAAAAATAGAAAAACTTTGGGTATTTTTTAAAAATATACATGTAATATGTGAAAAGATTCTCTACAATGTCAAGATTCCAAAACATCTTGAAATTTAGAAAAAGAGTTAGTTGAAACAAAGATATGGTTATAAATGGGATCTGATGGTAAATACTATGGCATATAAATAATTTTGAATAGTAAATATAAAATGGGTGAAAATAAATTCATTTGTTATTTTACTATTCAGAAAAAATATTGCTCTAAGAGATCCCAATTGATCCTAGAGAGTGACCATGTTGAACAGATGACATCTATGATATGGAGGATGCATAAAAATCACAATGGGTGTAACACATGTAAGGAAGCATTAATTCTAAATATTTTGATAAATTTTTATTAAAATTAGGTTAAATATATAAAATTGGGTGGTAGGAAAAATATAGACACAAAAAAAGACCCTAAGATATTTTTAGGTAAACTAGGGGTAGAATGGGGTAGTGGGTAGGAAAATTTTAGACCAATAAATGCCTAAAGAATTTGTGGTAAATGGTCACAAATTCATCATAAACTAAGAAAATATTCAACCCTGTAAACTCAATTCATAAGGTGAGAAAAAATATGGGGACCATTGTGTAGCAATGGCCTTATATAGTATCAATTAAGATGGTTGATTGCATAACAGTGTAATGATATAGTTGAAAATAGGAAGATGACCGAGGTAGTACCCTCTAGTAAATGTAGTTTATATTATTTAGCCAATATTTTTTGCTAAATGAGGTCAATACATACTAGTGAGTTGATAACATCTAAAATAAAAAGGTCGACTAAATACCAGTGGGTTGATACAATATGACAAGACTATAAAAGGGCCAATTTAATATCAAACAAGATGATAATATTTGAAAGATAAAGTCCAGCTATATACCAATGGGCCAATATAGTATGAAAAGATTGTTATAGGGTTGATTTAATATCAAATAGGTCAATTGTGTAGAAAAATAAGAAAACTAGATCACACAAGCTAATGAAGTAATTAATTTTTAATTATTTATAATATCTAAAAATGTAATTTAATTATTATCACATCTAGACATAATATATCCACTATTGTTTGATATTTTACAAAGAAGTTAGAGATTTTGGTACCTAGTGGATGCATCATGGATAACAAATTTATTGGAATGGTTATCATAGCTGGATAGAGATCAACTAATCACCTTGGGTTTTGGATGTATTATGGAGATAAGTCGATCCCACTATGTTTTGATCTCGATTTCATGTTCTTAGGATCATGGGAATGATTTATGAACACTTTTACATTAGAGGTGAAAGGTGATACCTTAGAGGTGGAGATTACCTTTGAGGATGTCCATGCACTACTTGAACTTCCTATAGATGGGAGGCCAGTGATTTGTGATAAATCAAAGTTAGAGGATGAGAGATGAGTCTTAGCTTAGTAGGCTATGAGATCAAATAGGATCTATCATGGATTAATTGTGATTTTTTTAATATTTATATCATGGCTATTTTAGATATATAGAAGGTTATGATAGGTCTTATGACATCATGAGTTTTGTGTCACAATTTATATGGAAAGGTATCATTATGTGTGATAGCCTTATGCCAGTTAATTTTGGATTAGGGAGCACCATATGATCTCAGTTCTATCATCTATGTCCAATCATGCATGACATGTATGGGATTTTATCCCAAGGATAGAAGATAATAGGACAAATTATTTTTTTGAGTGCACTCATATATGAGATATTCCCTCTATATCAACTAGTTATATTTCCCCATGTGGTTGATGATAGGTTACCTCATGTTATTTGATGGAGGTAAGACCATGGATCATGGGTTGTGCCCCATGTTACATCTTTTTAGACTATCACATGAGGGTAGATGGTGTGGTAACCATACACTCACATAGCTACTATATGGTCATGTTGGGATACAATTGATATAAGTTTGACATGTGCACAAATAATAGGCCACTACAATTCATGGGTGGAGCCTCATCCAGTGCCTAATATACATATATAGTTGGGAATTCCTCATCTAATAGTACCTTTAGGAGTGCCTACCTATTGGGCAAGAAATGCTAGATTGTTGAGAGGAAGTGAAGGGGTACCTTCTGAGAAACTAATGATTAGGTCTTAAAGAGATAGACCATAGGCTGGTCTGACATGATAATAGGAGGTAGTGAGGCCTAAGAGAGATGACATGATGGATGTGGATGAAAGGGATGAGGGAGTACATTAGGGACCATAACAGAGGTAATATCAGTTGTTTTGAGCTCAAAAAAGATCGATACAACATCGACGTGAGGAGACACAAGTGTTAGTTGTCATATAGGGGGATCCTATAGTGGTTCTAAGACATAGTTGGTTGTAATAAGGGCTATTGAGAAGAGGACCATGACAATCTCAAATGGTTACTTTTTTTACCCTAGTTCATAGGTAGTTGATGGATGAGGTGCTCAGTAAGTGAGTACACAATGAGACCATAGTCAGCAATACCAACACTTGTGATAATTTTTTTAATTAGATTTTATGTTTTTGATATAAAACACTAGTTACATCACTAATTCTGATAGATAGATAAGTTTATATATATATATATATATATATATATATATATATATATATATATATATATATATATATATATATATATATATATATATATATATATATATATATATATATATATATATATATATATATATATATATATATATATGTTTTGATGTATATTTAGTTTCTAATTTTCTAGATCCTACTACAAAGGAGGTTAGATGCGAATCCCTCATTATGGCTGAACGTCATGACATTTAGGATGGGAAAGTGTTAGCATACAACCCTACCACTTTTGATGACCCTATGGTTCCATCTACCCCAGATCATGTGATCTTGTTTAGACTAGTGAAAGAGATTACATGATAGATATAAGTATGTGGTGATGGCTTACATACACTAACAAAGATAGGGGTCAGAGGCAATTAGGCCTAGAAGGCTTTAGAATAAGAGTAAGCCACACTCATGGTGACTATAATCTAGCTTAGATAGGTACTAGCCCATGTGGAAAACCTAAAGGGATAGGTTGCTAGCTTGAGATATCATACTTCCTCTTTATAGCATGTTATTTAGAGAGTTTTATCATAGGTATCCATAGTGATGTAGAGATAATTCACGTCTCTATCAAACTCTACCTTATCCTTGATTCAAGAATATCTTTCCTTCATTCACTCATTCCTCATATTCCTTTTGGGGCAATCATGAAATAATGACTATAATTTTCCTTACAATTATTCATAATATCATGATATGGTAGTTTTAAATAAACTTTACACTATCAACAAACCATCCAATAACCTTCAATAAACTGAACCATTTTTTGTTTATGTACTCTCTTCAACCTTTATAGTATTCTCATAAGTTGTCAATGTAAAATGACCTTTTAATGGGGAATTAAATCATAATTATAATTTAAGTCACATTTAGACCTTCCTCTTCCTTATAACATTCATTTTCATCCATGCTTAAGAAAATAATTCAATCTGTCTGCTCACTTTATTCACACAAGCACCATTCTATCCTTATCCCCTACTATCCTTATTTAGGGGTAAAACTCCTTAGTTTGGTAAATATACAAACTTTCAAAACATAATTAGACCATTTCTATCTCCTCTTTCTCCATTTGATCATATTCCACATGTATACCCTATTTCTCTACCATTCCTGACCTTAACTAGGCCTATATAGCCATCATTCAAAACCTACAGTTGTTATTGTATGTAATATTTAAGGTAAAAAACTAAAACCAAAATAATCTCTTAGATATAGATAAAACATCTCTAATGAAAAATTTTGGGGCTTTTTGGCCAGTGGAAACTCTATCTATAGTATAAACCCTAATATAGGCTTTTTAGGTCTCTATACAGACCCAAGGGATAAGAAATTGGAATAAAATGATCTAAAGAAATTTTCATGACAATCCAATGATTGGATTATGTATTTTTAATGCTAATGGAAATTTTACATTCCATAATCAAGGTCTAAAATACCTTAGAATGTTCACAACAAGGGTATCTCAGTAGCTCAATATTGCATTTGCATATAGGAAAATAGTGGCAAATAGGTTTTTTTATTATTTCAACTTCCAATGACTCTATAACTATAAAATTTTTATCTCATGCTTTTTATGACCAGTCTAAACCATTCCTAAATCTCTTTCATATTGAAAACAAGATTCCACACCTAAACATAGTAAACAAAATTTCTAAATTTTATGTATTGTATGTTATCAACGAGAAGGATTTATCAAAAGAATGGAAAAAGATAAATCCTTAAGAAACTATATATTGAAAGAGTATCATTCCATATTTTCATAAATTATTTCCACTTCCCATCCTCCACAGGATTCTAATAAATAAAATATCAAATGCTAAGACAAATTATTTGAACAAGACTGTAAGTGTACACACCTTGTTATCAGACCTAAATATTCCCATAAAGGTGACATACTCCACTTCAATTTGGATTAAATATCTCAAATAAGAGAATATGATTAAATCATAAACAAAATCAGTCAAAATTCAATAAAACTTCTTACCACATTGATGCTTCAAATACATTACGTGCACTATTCTCAACCATGCAAATTTCATGCACACTGAATTCACATGTCATAAGCATTCTTGATTCAATAGATTTATTTATTTACATCTCAATTCATTTTCATACTTGAATGGGATGAGAGGTTAATACTTATAAAACTCACTCTCCACACTATATATTTCCTACATATGTTTAAAAACTCTTAAAACAAGATTCATAATTGTTTCTTGATCAAGATCTTTCAACAACTCCTAGACCCACATAGGGTGGTGGACTACCACCTCACACATTACATGACATATGAATCATTACCACCTTAGGACTTCTTAAGAGACCATAAAGGTATATCACAAAATTAATTCACCATTTACATATCAGCAATACTTTCTTAGACCCACTAAAACACTTTGAAATTTTGAAAATCCCTTTTGGTGGGAAAACCATCTTTGAACTCAAATTCAAATTTTCACACATTGTCATGACTATTAGACCAACTATTGGAAATTTTTTATATGCCCTAGCATCATACTCCTAAGGGGTGAAAATATTTTATGTCCATATTTTTCTTCTTTCAAACTCTCATATAAATGTGTGTGATCTTGACTACCACACTTGTACTTTGTCTTGCCTCTTGATATTTTCCTCCATGTTATACCTATAAAATATAAAAAATCATTAAATAAAACATGTTATTTCTCATTCCCTTGAAGCATTATACTTCTCTCCTCCTTGCTTGCATGTTTCTATTGTTACCAAACACCTTCATGTGCTTTGCATGCTTCACTCTTCCTCTTTGAATCAATAATCAATGCATCTTGTTCCTCTCCTTAAATGACCTCTCCTTCATCTTCCACCTTTACTTCAACCTCAATATCTAAAACTTCTTCATATAGAGTGCCATAATGTGCTTGAATTCTTCTTGCCTTCATTAATGCCCTTGTCTTGGACACTGCTACTACATTTCACAATTTTATGTTATCTTGGTATCCTCCTTAACCATTTCTCTATACATTTGATGAAGATTAAAACCTTTTTCTTGCTTAAAATATTTATACAATATTGAATATACCTCATACCTCTCCTTATACTATTCTCTCATTTCTCCTAGAGCTTCACTTGCATCCTCTTAAGTGAGGATATATTCCTTATTCATGTTATCTTGCTTCCATAATGGTTGACCTGTATGTTCTTGTTCCATCAGCATGACTCTACTTTGAGTCTCTTCTTCACCTAGACTTATTTTTATCACCATTTTGTCATATGATTCCTCTTTTTGTTCTTTAAGCCTATGAATGGGCTCAACTATCTCATTCTTCTCTTCATCTCTCAAACATGCACTCACACATACCAATACATCGTTAGATATCAAAAAATGAGGCTTGATTACCTCCTTATCCTTCACTTTTTTCCTTCTCTTCTAAACTAATTGATTTATTGGCCACTTGAGTGGCTTATTTATCATGACCAACCCAATATGTGGGTTCACAATCTTTTTTGACTACTCTATCTTGGTCCTCATCTCATCTATTTACTACCTCATCTCTAGCATCTCTTTCTCCATCTCAATCTTTTTCTTGGTGTCTTCATGCATGATCTTATATTTATGGTTTTCATAATTAAACCCATCTCTCACCTTCCTTTCTACCTCTCTTTTCATCTTCAACTTTAGTACCTCACTTGGGTACATTCTTATCTTTTGTTGGCCTCACATGGACCACTTATTTTTTTTCATACTTGGAACCCCTCTCTCTCTATTTCAGACCTCACTAGGGTCTTTCTACCTATTGTCCTTCACATTATAACTATTACCTCTTTTATGAGCTCCAATTATGATGTTATTTCTCATGACCTTGTTAATATCTATTCTTCATTTAGTCCTACCACTTGACTGGTCACTTATTTCTTTTCCTCACTAGTCACATACTATCATCCATACATTCAAATCATATAATCAACCTCAAAATAGATCATACCTTTCTCAATATTCCTTCTTTATTACCCTCAAATCCTTTATCCGCATGCAACATGAATTAAATTCGAAGGTCATAGCTATACCAACCTATTCCCAAAGCATCAAGATGGATTTGATACTAAATTATTTATAGCTAGTGCAAATCTCTATCAAACTCTACCTTTATCCTTGATTCAAGACCCTCTTTCCTTCATTCACTCATTCCTTATAGTCCTTTTGGGGCAATCATGCAATAATGGATATAATGTTCTTTACAATGATTCATGAGATCATGATACAATAGTTTAAATTTCACTTTACACTTTCAACAAACCATCCAATGATTTTCAATAAACTAAAACATTCTTTATTCATGTACTTTCTTCAACCTTTATAGTATTCTCACAAGTTATCAATACTAAATGATTTTTGAATAGGGAATCAAATAAAAATGATAATTTAAGTCATATATAGACATTAAACTTCCTTATAAATCTCTTTTTCATCACTACTTAAACAACTAATTCAATTTTCATGCTCACTTTCTTCACACAAGCACCTTTCTAATCTTATCCCCTATTAGCCATGTTTAGGGGTAAACCTCCTTAGTTTTGGAAATATGGAAACTATCAAAACATAATGAAACCATTTCCTAAGACCCATTTATATTTTCTAGTTCCTCTATTCTCCATTTGATCAATTTCTAAATGCATACCCTATGTTTCTACCATCTGAAACCTCAATTAGGCATATCTAACCCTCATTCAAAACCTATAGTTGATATTATAAGAAATATTGAAGGTAAAAACTTGAAACCACAATAATCACTTATATATATGTAAAACATCCATAATGACAAAGTTTGGGTATTTTTAGCCTATAAAAACTCTTTCTACAACTAAAACCCTAATCTAGGGTTTCTAAGTCTATGTACAGATCTAAGAGACAAGAAATTGGCATAAAATGATCTACAAAGAGTTTCACAAAAATATAATTATTGGATTAGGTTTATTTAACGTTATTTAAACTTTTAAATTCCATAATCAATTTCTAGTAACCCTCAAAACACTCACAAGGGTATCTCAGTTGTTTAATACTACATTTGTATATAAGAAAATAAGGGAAAATAGGGTTTCTCTATTCTTTTATCTTCCAATGACTCTATAACATATAAAACATTTATCTCCACCTTTATATGACCATTATAAACTATTCCTTAATCTCTTTTGTATCCAAAATAAAATTTCCTACCTAGAACATAGTACACATAATTTCTGAGTTTTATGTATTGTATGTTATCAATGAGCAGGATTTATCACAAGAATGGATAACGATCAATCCTTAATAAAATGAATATTCAAACAAGATCATTCCCTCTATTCATACATGTTTTCCATTCCCATGTTCTATATGACTCAAATAAATAAAAGATCAAATGCTAAGATAAATTGTTTGAAAAATACTATAAGTGTACACACCCTATTATCAAACTTGACCATTCCCACAAAATTGACTTCATCCACTTCAATTTGGATTCCCTGTCTCAAATAATATAATATGATTTGATCAAAAAAAAATTCAATTAAAATTCAATAAAACTTCTTACCACATTGATTCTTCAAATACACCATATGTATTATTCTTAGTCATGCAAATTTCATGCACATAGAATTCTAATGTCATAAGCATTTTTGATTCACTATATTTATTTATTTACATATCGATTCCTTATCATAATCAAATGGGATGATATGTTACTACTTAAAAAACTCACTCTCCACACTATATATTTCCTACCTATGATCAAAACCTCATAAAACAAGATTCATAACTATTTCTTGATTAAGATATTTCAACAACTCCTAGACCCACATAGGGTGGTGGGATGCCACCTCACACTTTACATGACATATGACTCATGACCAAATTAAGACCTATAAAAAAGACCATAAAGGTTTGTCACAACATTAATTCACCGTTTTCATGTTACTGATACTTACTTAGACCCACTAAAACACTTTGGAATTTTGAAAATACCTTTTGGTGGGAAAACAAACTTTGAGCTATAATTAAAATTTTCACACATTGTCATGATTGTAATACCAACTCCTGGGCATACCTGAGATGCTCCTTCATCACATGGGTTGTATGGCTAGGCCACAAGATAAATAGGATGGAGCAAAACATCAAAGCTATAGCTATTGTATTTTATACTCATATTTTATAAAACACATGATAGATATATAGATATAAAAAAAATGTAATACATACTATATCATGATGGGAAATGTGTAAAAATAAATAATGAATAATTATAATCAACCAAACTGGTAAAAAGGGTAACAAATGTTTTCAAACCATGTAAATATTTGCACTAGATTAAAAATATATATAAATAATACTATATCACATTAGGACATATGAAAATTTGTAATAAAATGGAAACACATGAAAACCAATGGTAAAAATTAAATAAATAAAAACATTTAATTAATATGGGAATTGTGAAAATAAAAATAAAATGTAGTGGAAATCAAATTAATCACACTAATTCAAGATGGGAAGTATGTAAATTTTAATAAAGTGGTTGTAAACATACACACAATCATTAAATAAAAATATAAAATTGAAGTACTTATGATGTAAGCATAAAACATACTTAATCAAGATAGGAATTATGTCAATTATTACAAACTCATAATTAAACACAACATATCTAAAATTTGAAGCATGTAATTTCATTATGACTTGGTGATAGTATGAATTGGGTATTAGAATATTTTATGGTGACCTAGTAATATCCATGCTCTTACAATGCAACTCATAAAGGCCACACCAATCAAGTGGAAACAACTATGCAAATTAAAAATATGTTTAGAATGTGTTAATTTGTAATGACAGACTAGTCCTATCCATGGTCTTACACTACAATTCACAATGGGAACACCAATGAGGTAAATGCTAATAAGGAAATGTTTTATTATGGTAATTTGTGAGGAATGCCTAGTTTTATCTATGTTCTTAAACTATAACTATTAAAGGGAAACCCTAGGGGGAACGATCAATTAAAAAAAATAAAAAAAAAATAAAGGGAAATATTAGGAATGTTGTAATGAAGGATTGAATATAAACATAAATATATAAAATTGTATGAGAATACCTTAGGAAACATGAGGCATATTAGGTAAAAAATAATGACACTACAAAGGATGCCTATTCACAATAAGTGCAAAGATCTATATGCAAATAGGTGAAATACTAATATAAACTCATGTTGGTTATATGAACAAGAAAATTAAAATTGGCCTACCTTCCCACAACATGTTCTTGATTCCTGAGGACATCTTCTAGAGTCATATTTGTACTAAAAATATTAGGTACTCATGTGATAAAGTAGGTAGCACTTCTAGATTTAATTTTATTCTCTTATCCCAATCTACTAGCCTACCATAGCCCAAGAGTTCTCAACTCTATCATGGAGCCAACTATGGATTTTTGATCTTTTATTAAAAATAGGAGACGTGATATGAATCACATATTTTTGTGTGATAATATTTTTTAATTTGTATGCTACATTTTTATCATTGCCTTTTGTTTAAATTATTTAGCTTTTATTTTTTATGGTTTTTACGATTTCTCTTCTAGACGCATTTGGAATAACCAATAAGAGTGATATAAGTGATACACATGAATTTACTTTAGAGATTGGTTTAAAGGAGGATAAGTATCCAATTATATGAATTAGTAAATAATTAGGCCTACTTATGAACCAATATATAATCTCAAGTTTTAACCGTATGTATTCTTAGTATATGAAAGTAAGATAAAGGAAGAAAGGGAGATCAACGTAGATCTATAAATAAAATTCTAGTGAGAAGTCATTTTTGCTAACTAGTCATGTGGTAGGGGGAGAGTACTAAGGGAATCAAGGTTTGTATAACCAAGTTACATTAATAATTATCTAGTTTTTAAGTGAGATAAGATAACAAACAATCATTTTAAAAGAAAAAGAATCCATGAAATAAGTGAATTAATAAACATAAGTGTGAAACCATGAAAAGAATGATAAGAATCTGTAATAAAGATGAAATTAAATTAAATCATATAAAACACATAAAGCATAATATAATTATCTATGTAAAATAGACATGTGAAACTAAATTTGACACATAGTCAAGTGTATATGATATATATAAAATAGATCACAAATCTAATCCAAAATCATAATGTAGATCATGGTGAAATAAAATAAAGATATGTTCACAAATAATGATAAATTAGACCACAAATATTATCCATGACATCTTAAATAGGGGATTTTAAATGAAAAATGGGGAAGCTCTATAAAAGGATCCCAATCTTCATAATCTATGAGAGGATTGCTAGATATAGGCACATAATGTTGCAAGAGCTCCTAGGAAGGAGGGTTGAAAGTGAAATATAACTTTTTTTGATAGGGTGTAGTTGGTTTGGTTTCATTATAAATTGGTTGACTGACTTTTGGTGGTATGATGGTTGGTTGAGGTATCTCATGTCGTTAGGTTGAAGAAATACTATAGGATGTTTGGTGAACATTGTATTATTGTGGAAAGAGTAGAGATGGTAAGATAGGTATAATCAATTTGTGTTGTTGAGAGTGTTTATTTCAAGGTTATAACATCTTCCTACATCAATTCTTCTAGATGGGATGGGGAAGTTCTTGAATGATGCAAAATTATTAACAAGTTTGATGCATGGGTGTTAGATTGGAATCAACAAAAGTGACTAATATTCACATGTTTGTCATATCAATCACATTTTATTCATTTGTAGCGAGGAATATAAGACTTTCAACATTATTTATAGAATCAATAGTCTTAGTGATGTTATCTTGATGGTTGAGAAGAGGATATTTGTATAAAGTAAGATGAAAATTAGCTTGATTTAAAGCTTGGTTTTTATTTTGAGTTGCATGGGATTTAAAAGCTATGTCATATGTTTATCTCCTAAGGTAAACCTATATGAAATATTGGGGTCTCCATTCCAAGGGAATAGGGGTGTGTTGGTCACAACATATGGAACCTTCCCCAAAAATTGTAAAGTGTTTAGAACCTATAATATTTATATAAAATAAAACTTATAAATCAATATATATTAAAGAATTAGATATTCTCATATCAACTATAGTTTTATTCTTAAACCAACCATTTTACATTCTAAGTTATTTAAACTAATAAAAGAACTAATTGGTGTGAAATGATTAAATACTTTATGATTTTAGATTGAATGTTTCATCCAATAATTATTCTCAAAAATAGAATGTTACAAAATGTTTATTTATCTCTTTTTTTATAAGGTAAGGTATTATTTTTGAAGGTATTTAGTTATTGATTTACTGAAATGAAAGAGTTATCAAAACACTTCAGCCAAGATCTCTCGAAGAGCTCATTACCACAACCGTCACTATGAACAAATTGTTAACATAAATAAATAATTTTATATAACACAAATGGTTACACAAGTGAATATATCCTCTTATTCCCTATAAAATATGAACTACTATAGTTCCTATAAATAGGAGAGAGAGAAGTTGAGTGGGTATGTCAACATAATGAGAATATAGGCATGGACACACCCTAAGAAAGCTTAACTAAAGTAATTAAACTACATTAAGTACTCTAACACTCTCCCTTAAGTGTATATTAAGTGTAAATAATAAAGGATGAAAAGTGAGGCCACATTTCCCTATAGACACCAATACATCTTATCAGAGTATATGGATGTCAAGTCACTATAACTACCAAGTGAAAATAGGAACGGTGTTGAATACAAGGACAACTATATATGAAAAATGTGATAAAAAAATACTGATTAGAATGATAAACTCAAGGAATCATTTCTTTAACACCCTCCAAGAAGATGGTGAAAAGTGAATAGAAAGACTAGTGGGTCTATCACACAGGTGTCACTAGTGGGGATAGCACATTATTTTCAGTATAATAATCACCAAGACAAACATGGTGTCAAGTAATAATCCTCTTATGCGTTTTTTCAAATAAATTTCTTAAATAATATACCCATGTACAAAGGAAGAACCCAACAAACACTAAAAAAGTGCAAATTACATATAACTCTCATAAAATGGAGAAAATAAATTAAACTTATAGGAAAAAATCCCCTCAAAAGAGAGAAAATAAGAATAAAGAGCTATAAAATCTCCCCAAATATGACATTGAATAAGTCTGCACTCTAAGTACTTGTAAGCTACAAAGGAACTCAATCTACATGAGTGGTCTAAATCCACTACTCAATCATAAGAACAACTAACACTAGGATTCAATAAAATAGATTCAATCATGAAGAATAATAGTGGTGACAAAAGTACAAAAGAGTATTGCATGTGAATGTAACACTCAACACCAAAAATAAGTATGTACATCACACCCCCATACTACTGACTAGATGGATAAATAAAAAACTTTTCATGAGTGTTTTGAATCCACTACTGAAATACTAAATAAGATGACACTGTATACACCAAAATATCTTTATGGCATGCCGAGAAAGACTTTAAAATATTAAAAAGTTATGTAGAAAATATATAAAAGGTCTCTCCAAAGCTCATTACCACATCCATCACCATTAACACATTTCTGTCAGAAATAAGCAGTTGTCTATAACCCAGATGGTTATATAAGATGCACTACTAGAGAGCCTATAAATAAGAGAGATAGTGGTTGAGTGGTTATGTCAACATAATTATCACATAGGAATGTGTACACCCTAATCGAGCTTAACTAAATAAATTAAACCACTTAAATTAAATCTAACATAAGAACTATGTATCCATATCCTAGATAGAGGTGCCTTTGGTTCCAGTTTGGGTGTCCAAAGTTTTAATAGATAATATTTGAATTACTCTATTAAGAGAAATTATTTTTTATTTTTCTTTAAGGATTTTACTTCTCCCTTCCTTATAATTAAATCATTTAATTCTATAAGAGGTTGTGACATAATTTAGTTGGGTTGAGAGTATTTCAAATATATTATATTTTATTATCCTTTCCTTTTATGATCAATTTTATCTCTTAAGAATATTACTTAAATGTTTTGAGTGTTGTGGAGTCTTCTTTAGTGCAATAAATCACTCTTTAATTCATGTGATATTTTTTCAATAACAACCTCAATCATGGAAAGAACATGCAATAAATAGAAATTATCATTGATTTATTAAGAAGTTTCAACCCATTATTTTCATAATCATCACACCTCAAAATATATCCAATTTGGATCAACCATTTTACCAGAGATGTTTTTTATTCATATATGTCCACAATTATAAGGCTAAAGTCTTGAAAAATACATGTTCAACAACTAAGAAATAAATACAATATAAATAATGACCAACTATGAAAGCAAGATAGACTAATCTATAAAATCCAGATAAACTAATATATGTTACCTAACATATTACATTATAACATGGCATACTAATTGTTTTAAATAAATTGATGATGACGCAATTGATAAATAGTTATTGAAGTATTTCCCATATACCAAAATAGATAGATTGGTGCCTTTACATTTTTCAATATAATATAAATTTTTATTAATATTTATAAAATAATGGTAAGAATCAATGCATAATATGGAAGAATTTTAATGTCTCCCTTTATTTTCATGAGATTTTTCCCAGAAGCAGAACCATATCTAATATTATAAAAACTTTCACTTTAGATTTATTGTAAACCAGCTCTCAATACTATTTTTATGTCTTCTATATTTTTATAGAGTTTATTTATGAACATCCTCCATTTGAAATATATAAAGTAATCTTGAATTCACCCTATCATCATTTTCCATGTATTATTTCATGACTTTTTATGTGGGAAACTTGAGTGTTATTGGTAATACTAGTTCTTAACCATATAATAGAAGAAATGGTGAAATTTTTAGACATTTTTTTATATTGAAATTTTGAGAAATTTTTTTATATCTAGTTTGATCATGCCATAGTGAACATATCATAAAGGAGTGTCAATCCTTGGGTTGTTTCATATCATATTTCTTTATCTAATTCACCAAAACTATTTTCATATATTCAACTACCCCATTCCCTTCTGGATAGTAGTTGGATGCAAATTCAAGGTGATGTGTTTACCACAAGACTAGTTATATTGATTAAAAATTAGAACCATTATAAAAAAAATTAAATATAATGGTGTTCTAGACTTTGTTAATAAATTCTCTCCCATAAATTTTATAACCTCATTTGCACTACTATTCTTTATAATAACAATTTTAGTCTACCTTAAAAAATAATATGTAGTGGTATGTATGAAATTATGGAAAACTCAATAATTTAAATTCATTAATCAATAAAAATACAATACTTACTTAATAAATGGATGCCATTAATTAAAATTTGGAGTGGAATTGTTACATGGACTTCCCTTTTGGAAAAATCTTGGCACTCATGACAAGTTCTAACATGATTTTGCACATACTTGAAAATGGTAGGTTAATAATATCCATATCCTAATATATTATGTGTTTTTTTGGTTCATAAGGGATGATCACTGCCTAATCTTTCATGAAAATTGATCATAATTTCATTAGATTATTCCATTGATACACATAATAAATATACTACATATTTATTTTACTATAAAACTCATTTCTTTATCATGTAATGATATGCCTTTAATATGAAAGCTCGTCATTGACATTCTTTGTTTAATTTTGGAGGACATCTCTCATATAATAGGTAGTGAATGATTGGTTTATACTAGTCATAACCCATAATTTGAGTCTAATGTAATTATAAAATAGTAATTATGGGATCAACTTATGTCATCATTTGTGTGAGGCCTTTATCTTGCACCATCTTAGAAAGTTTAATATCTTGGTCATTTTTGAAGTATTTCCATCCTTTCCCTCTTTGTCCATCCAAATCATTGTACCTAGAATGTGTTTTAACCATTTGGTATGAAAAAATTACATAAAATTTATTATGTAAGATGTAATTCCTAAATTTATTTACTCTTCTAACCAAAGCATAGGATTTTTTATCCAAAAAAAGCTATCTGAGCTCAATTTCCTTTAAATCAGTTCTCATGAATGTTATATGATGCTCTAAAAAATTGAATTTATGTGTGATCACAATAATAATTATATTTTTTGATGTGAATGAATAGAGGTTAAATTATTTGTTAAAGTTAGGACTGACCAATATTTAAACTTAGATGATATCATCCTTAATGTCATGGAATGTATTCTTAGTTTTTGATGTCCAATCCACATTTTCATCTTGCTAAAACATATCATTTATTGTTTTGAAAATATCAATAAATATTAAAATAAATCTACACACAAAATTGATTTTACTACATGTTTGCTTTATTTATTTAATACTAATGAGAAATGAGATCTTAAAAATGGCTTTAGCTCATGTTGTGTCCATAGAGATACCTTTTTAAGTAATGATATAACCTACTATATTACATTCTTTGACACAAGAGATACATTTTTTGGGGTTCAATGAAACACTATAACTCAAACATCTATCAAAACCTTTTTCAAGGAGTGATCATGTTATAATCCATTTTAAGAAAAAATAATTAAGATAATGCATATAGATAATAATAATACACTTATTGATCAAACCTTGAAATTCATATTCTATATCACAATGTAAATTTTCCCCTATGTTGATCAATCCAAAAGGCATCCTTCTATAAGAAAATATTTCCCTCTTGGTGGTTAATATATCTTGATTTTATCTTCTTTATCATCCAAAACTTGTTTGTGCCTTAACAAACCATTTGAGAAAGACATCATCTCATAACCACTAACCATTTGAATGTCTTCATCTAGAGACGGCAAAGGATAATTTTATTTTTCAAATACCCAATTCAAAATTACTAAATCAACATACAATCAGATTTAACCATTTGTGGTTTATGTATCCAACATATTATGCATTTAAGTTGAAAATGTAATGGGGAATATAGATCTAGCTACAAAAAATATTTACACATCCTTGTGAATAATGGGATTCATAATGAGATTATTATGTCTCTATATTTCCCTTAAAGGATATGAATTTATCATTTTCATGTTGATTGTAGCTCAAGTCTATGTTCACATATGGCAAACATTTTGATGACCCTAAATAAATAGGTGTAAACACTTGTCTAATATCTTTTGGATACATTGGAAATTTTTTGAATTTATCTAGGTCTAAGATCCTCTCTAGTGACACCATCCCTTTTAGTATTATATTTCCTTTTATTTAATAATCCAATCACCTCCTATCTAATGTTCTTGGAAGGTGTCTTTATACTTTTCATCAATAACTTTTTATTCAAAAACACCTACACTACTAAAAAATTGAATAATTTTAAATCATCATAATATACTTGGAAATTTTAAATATTTTTATGGACATAAGGACATGGGAAAAGTTTAATCATTTATTGTTATAACTATGACTCTTTTAAAGGAATTAAATTCTATATAAATGTATGCAAGGAATAAAAAACTTGATTATTTTCCCTATGAATGGGTGCTATATTGAAATCATGAAATGCCTGAATGAGTTCTCAAGCCCTATGGTTATATTTATTTAAATATGACATCATCCACCAAAATCTACTTCTTATATAATTAACCACCAACTCAGAATATGCATACATCAATAAAACGTTTACATCATGTTTTATAGTAAATCTTAACCCTAAGATGAATTATTCATATTAGGTCAAGTAATTCATGTAAGGGGATTATAAGTTATAGGCTACAAGATATTATTTACCATGGGGATTGACCATCACTATGCCTTCACCCAAGCCTTGATTGGATTGGTACCTATAAAAGTGTAGCATCTAAAACCTTGATTATTAACCTATGTGTCTTTTGTTTCATTACCTTTCATAGTGTTAAGGGTTTAAAAATCTATCATAATAATAAAAAAATACCTTTTCATTTTACATGTTGTATTTATTAATCATATAGTTTATTTTTGGTTATATGACATTTTGAATCTCACTATCCATTCCTACTGAAGGCAATCATATATATAAAAAAATCCATGGCCATGTATCCATTAATATTATTTGACTAAATAACCCTCAATAACATTTTATAGGCCTTGAGAATACCTATCACCTGGATGTTTATGAATATTTAATTATAAGGTTTTGTCCCTAATGTATGTTGACAATCAAGAGTTACCCAACTACCTTGACCCAAAATTTATCTTATTGTACCACAATTGTTTCATACTTAAAGGGATTAAATTCTAATTTATTTAAAATACCTATGGGCATAACATTCATAGATTTTCTATAATTAATCAAATAATTATGCAGGACCTTACCAAACATTGCTATAATGAAAAGAAATGGTGATACTTCAATTTTTATCTTATGTATAGCCACGTGTTTGTGTTTTTATCCTAGTTTGAAAATTGTTTATCTAGGATGGATTTAAAAAGAAATTTTAATTATTTAGTGATTTTAGTTCATTCATGAAGATTTATGTTTGTCTAGAGTCTTTACATATCCTCCAATATAGTATATCCACAATTACTAAGATTATTTTGAACATTTGTGGCTAATCATTGTTCACTACCTCTATGGGTAGGGGATCATTATCTACTTATATATATTTAGGTATTCAACCATAATTTGGTAAGGTAGACATTTACAGGGGTTGTTTCTTACATATAAGTGCATGCTTTCTTCAACGATACTAGTGATAAACATGAATCTCATTATCTTTATATTCAGGTTCATTATCGGTTTCACTTTGGAATCTTAAGGAGTCTAACCTTATATCCATCCTTGTTATCTTTGATAAACACTAAGGTTTAGATGCACCTATATGGTTTATCTAATTATGGAAAACATCATATCTTTCCATATCGTTATGTCAAATTTAAAATGCATTACATAACTAAATACAATCAAACTCACCATGTTAATAAATAATATGCACCCTACATAACTTCAATAAATCCAAAATAAAAGATATTAATTACGTGGAGTAGATTTGATGATGGCTATGTGTTGTTGTGTACATGATTAAAATACCTATTATACCTTTGGTTTTTTAATATTATGTTTTTATTTTCACCATTAGTGTTGCCTATTTAATTTTTTAGACTAAGGAAGACATTGTTGAGTTATTTAGACAAGGATTGTATTGCATCTGATTATGATTTTATTGATTCTTGCATTGGAATTCATGTGATATTAGTGGAAAGATATAATATTCTATTTTGAAATCATCCAAAGATGAAATTTATAAATGAATGATGCACTTAAGTAACTTATACATTCTGACATATATGTCTTGATGAAAGCCATGTCAATCAAATGAGATTTTTTTAAAAACATTATTTGATGATTACTCTAGGTATATTTATGTGTTATTCATGAATAGAATTTTTTTTATAATTTCAAATGCTTCAACAATATTGATGAGGAAAAAAATAATAAAGAATCTCAAGAGTGAAAATTCTAGATGGTGAAACTCAAATTCTTTTTGAAAATTATATATAAATATAGGAATCTAAACAAAAATGGCATCCCCATGCAACCTAGAATGTAATAAATTTTTTGAACACAAAAACTAAATGTTAGTCAAATAATTAAGGATCATGTTGAGTAATATATGATAAGTGTTTTTTTTTAATGATATATTCACTACTACAACATATGATGGTAATTTCTTTCCAACCAAGGCAGTGACTTAAAATACTCCATACTAATTTTGGTTTGACCAAACTAAAGATAGCCTATCTTCATGTATTTGGCTTTATAACATATGTGAACATACTAAATGAAAAAAAGGAATAATTTTTAAGTAAAAATCTATAAGTTCTTATTTTTTTTGATACGAGTCTATATTTAAAGCTTACAAGGTTAATGATCTTATTAAAGTCCTAGTAATATTCAATAGAGATGTCATATTTCATAAAATCATGGGCATACTAAATAAAGTGGGAGACAAATAAAAGGTTACATATGATCTAATTTTTAACTTAGTGAAATGTCTTTACTATGTGATTGATCAAGTTAGTGATTAATAAGAACCATAAAACTTGGTGAAAAAGAACAAAGAGCTAATTGTGAAATCAAAGAAGAAACTATATAATCTCCACTAGAAATTCAAAGGTTGATAAGAATTTGTAAAATTTAACATAAGGTAATGGATTATAATAAATTAAAGTGACTTTAAGATCCTTTTTAATTGAACTTGTTAAATTATCTAATGAAATTTAAAAAACATCAAAATAACTAAGTGTAAAAATCCATTGAATTATGCATACAATTCATGATTGACAAAAAAGTCTTGGAGTTTAACCACACATCCTTTAGACAAGGATGTTATTGCATCTGATTATGATTTTATTGATTCTTGCATTGGAATTCATGTGATATTAGTGGAAAGATATAATATTCTATTTTGAAATCATCCAAAGATGAAATTTATAAATGAATGATGCACTTAAGTAACTTATACATTCTGACATATATGTCTTGATGAAAGCCATGTCAATCAAATGAGATTTTTTTAAAAACATTATTTGATGATTACTCTAGGTATATTTATGTGTTATTCATGAATAGAATTTTTTTTATAATTTCAAATGCTTCAACAATATTGATGAGGAAAAAAATAATAAAGAATCTCAAGAGTGAAAATTCTAGATGGTGAAACTCAAATTCTTTTTGAAAATTATATATAAATATAGGAATCTAAACAAAAATGGCATCCCCATGCAACCTAGAATGTAATAAATTTTTTGAACACAAAAACTAAATGTTAGTCAAATAATTAAGGATCATGTTGAGTAATATATGATAAGTGTTTTTTTTTAATGATATATTCACTACTACAACATATGATGGTAATTTCTTTCCAACCAAGGCAGTGACTTAAAATACTCCATACTAATTTTGGTTTGACCAAACTAAAGATAGCCTATCTTCATGTATTTGGCTTTATAACATATGTGAACATACTAAATGGAAAAAAGGAATAATTTTTAAGTAAAAATCTATAAGTTCTTATTTTTTTGATACGAGTCTATATTTAAAGCTTAAAAGGTTAATGATCTTATTAAAGTCCTAGTAATATTCAATAGAGATGTCATATTTCATAAAATCATGGGCATACTAAATAAAGTGGGAGACAAATAAAAGGTTACATATGATCTAATTTTTAACTTAGTGAAATGTCTTTACTATGTGATTGATCAAGTTAGTGATTAATAAGAACCATAAAACTTGGTGAAAAAGAACAAAGAGCTAATTGTGAAATCAAAGAAGAAACTATATAATCTCCACTAGAAATTCAAAGGTTGATAAGAATTTGTAAAATTTAACATAAGGTAATGGATTATAATAAATTAAAGTGACTTTAAGATCCTTTTTAATTGAACTTGTTAAATTATCTAATGAAATTTAAAAAACATCAAAATAACTAAGTGTAAAAATCCATTGAATTATGCATACAATTCATGATTGACAAAAAAGTCTTGGAGTTTAACCACACATCCTTTAGACAAGGATGTTATTGCATCTAATTATGATTTTATTGATTCTTGCATTGGAATTCATGTGATATTAGTGGAAAGATATAATATTCTATTTTGAAATCATCCAAAGATGAAATTTATAAATGAATGATGCACTTAAGTAACTTATACATTCTGACATATATGTCTTGATGAAAGCCATGTCAATCAAATGAGATTTTTTTAAAAACATTATTTGATGATTACTCTAGGTATATTTATGTGTTATTCATGAATAGAATTTTTTTTATAATTTCAAATGCTTCAACAATATTTATGAGGAAAAAAATAATAAAGAATCTCAAGAGTGAAAATTCTAGATGGTGAAACTCAAATTCTTTTTGAAAATTATATATAAATATAGGAATCTAAACAAAAATGGCATCCCAATGCAACCTAGAATGTAATAAATTTTTTGAACACAAAAACTAAATGTTAGTCAAATAATTAAGGATCATGTTGAGTAATATATGATAAGTGTTTTTCTTTAATGATATATTCACTACTACAACATATGATGGTAATTTCTTTCCAACCAAGGCAGTGACTTAAAATACTCCATACTAATTTTGGTTTGACCAAACTAAAGATAGCCTATCTTCATGTATTTGGCTTTATAACATATGTGAACATACTAAATGAAAAAAAGGAATAATTTTTACGTACAAATCTATAAGTTCTTATTTTTTTGATACGAGTCTATATTTAAAGCTTAAAAGGTTAATGATCTTATTAAAGTCCTAGTAATATTCAATAGAGATGTCATATTTCATAAAATCATGGGCATACTAAATAAAGTGGGAGACAAATAAAAGGTTACATATGATCTAATTTTTAACTTAGTGAAATGTCTTTACTATGTGATTGATCAAGTTAGTGATTAATAAGAACCATAAAACTTGGTGAAAAAGAACAAAGAGCTAATTGTGAAATCAAAGAAGAAACTATATAATCTCCACTAGAAATTCAAAGGTTGATAAGAATTTGTAAAATTTAACATAAGGTAATGGATTATAATAAATTAAAGTGACTTTAAGATCCTTTTTAATTGAACTTGTTAAATTATCTAATGAAATTTAAAAAACATCAAAATAACTAAGTGTAAAAATCCATTGAATTATGCATACAATTCATGATTGACAAAAAAGTCTTGGAGTTTAACCACACATCCTTTAGACAAGGATGTTATTGCATCTGATTATGATTTTATTGATTCTTGCATTGGAATTCATGTGATATTAGTGGAAAGATATAATATTCTATTTTGAAATCATCCAAAGATGAAATTTATAAATGAATGATGCACTTAAGTAACTTATACATTCTGACATATATGTCTTGATGAAAGCCATGTCAATCAAATGATATTTTTTTAAAAACATTATTTGATGATTACTCTAGTTATATTTATGTGTTATTCATGAATAGAATTTTTTTTATAATTTCAAATGCTTCAACAATATTGATGAGAAAAAAAATAATAAAGAATCTCAAGAGTGAAAATTCTAGATGGTGAAACTCAAATTCTTTTTGAAAATTATATATAAATATAGGAATCTAAACAAAAATGGCATCCTCATGCAACCTAGAATGTAATAAATTTTTTGAACACAAAAACTAAATGTTAGTCAAATAATTAAGGATCATGTTGAGTAATATATGATAAGTGTTTTTTTTTAATGATATATTCACTACTACAACATATGATGGTAATTTCTTTCCAACCAAGGCAGTGACTTAAAATACTCCATACTAATTTTGGTTTGAACAAACTAAAGATAGCCTATCTTCATGTATTTGGCTTTATAACATATGTGAACATACTAAATGAAAAAAAGGAATAATTTTTAAGTAAAAATCTATAAGTTCTTATTTTTTTGATACGAGTCTATATTTAAAGCTTACAAGGTTAATGATCTTATTAAATTCCTAGTAATATTCAATAGAGATGTCATATTTCATAAAATCATGGGCATACTAAATAAAGTGGGAGACAAATAAAAGGTTACATATGATCTAATTTTTAACTTAGTGAAATGTCTTTACTATGTGATTGATCAAGTTAGTGATTAATAAGAACCATAAAACTTGGTGAAAAAGAACAAAGAGCTAATTGTGAAATCAAAGAAGAAACTATATAATCTCCACTAGAAATTCAAAGGTTGATAAGAATTTGTAAAATTTAACATAAGGTCATGGATTATAATAAATTAAAGTGACATTAAGATCCTTTTTAATTGAACTTGTTAAATTATCTAATGAAATTAAAAAAACATCAAAATAACTAAGTGTAAAAATCCATTGAATTATGCATACAATTCATGATTGACAAAAAAGTCTTGGAGTTTAACCACACATCCTTTAGACAAGGATGTTATTGCATCTGATTATGATTTTATTGATTCTTGCATTGGAATTCATGTGATATTAGTGGAAAGATATAATATTCTCTTTTGAAATCATCCAAAGATGAAATTTATAAATGAATGATGCACTTAAGTAACTTATACATTCTGACATATATGTCTTGATGAAAGCCATGTCAATCAAATGAGATTTTTTTAAAAACATTATTTGATGATTACTCTAGGTATATTTATGTGTTATTCATGAATAGAATTTTTTTTATAATTTCAAATGCTTCAACAATATTGATGAGGAAAAAAATAATAAAGAATCTCAAGAGTGAAAATTCTAGATGGTGAAACTCAAATTCTTTTTGAAAATTATATATAAATATAGGAATCTAAACAAAAATGGCATCCCCATGCAACCTAGAATGTAATAAATTTTTTGAACACAAAAACTAAATGTTAGTCAAATAATTAAGGATCATGTTGAATAATATATGATAAGTGTTTTTTTTTAATGATATATTCACTAGTACAACATATGATGGTAATTTCTTTCCAACCAAGGCAGTGACTTAAAATACTCCATACTAATTTTGGTTTGACCAAACTAAAGATAGCCTATCTTCATGTATTTGGCTTTATAACATATGTGAACATACTAAATGAAAAAAAGGAATAATTTTTAAGTAAAAATCTATAAGTTCTTATTTTTTTGATATGAGTCTATATTTAAAGCTTACAAGGTTAATGATCTTATTAAAGTCCTTGTAATATTCAATAGAGATGTCATATTTCATAAAATCATGGGCATACTAAATAAAGTGGGAGACAAATAAAAGGTTACATATGATCTAATTTTTAACTTAGTGAAATGTCTTTACTATGTGATTGATCAAGTTAGTGATTAATAAGAACCATAAAACTTGGTGAAAAGGAACAAAGAGCTAATTGTGAAATCAAAGAAGAAACTATATAATCTCCACTACAAATTCAAAGGTTGATAAGAATTTGTAAAATTTAACATAAGGTAATGGATTATAATAAATTAAAGTGACTTTAAGATCCTTTTTAATTGAACTTGTTAAATTATCTAATGAAATTTAAAAAACATCAAAATAACTAAGTGTAAAAATCCATTGAATTATGCATACAATTCATGATTGACAAAAAAGTCTTGGAGTTTAACCACACATCCTTTAGACAAGGATGTTATTGCATCTGATTATGATTTTATTAATTCTTGCATTGGAATTCATGTGATATTAGTGGAAAGATATAATATTCTGTTTTGAAATCATCCAAAGATGAAATTTATAAATGAATGATGCACTTAAGTAACTTATACATTCTGACATATATGTCTTGATGAAAGCGATGTCAATCAAATGAGATTTTTTTAAAAACATTATTTGATGATTACTCTAGGTATATTTATGTGTTATTCATGAATAGAATTTTTTTTATAATTTCAAATGCTTCAACAATATTGATGAGGAAAAAAATAATAAAGAATCTCAAGAGTGAAAATTCTAGATGGTGAAACTCAAATTCTTTTTGAAAATTATATATAAATATAGGAATCTAAACAAAAATGGCATCCCCATGCAACCTAGAATGTAATAAATTTTTTGAACACAAAAACTAAATGTTAGTCAAATAATTAAGGATCATGTTGAGTAATATATGATAAGTGTTTTTTTTTAATGATATATTCACTACTACAACATATGATGGTAATTTCTTTCCAACCAAGGCAGTGACTTAAAATACTCCATACTAATTTTGGTTTGACCAAACTAAAGATAGCCTATCTTCATGTATTTGGCTTTATAACATATGTGAACATACTAAATGAAAAAAAGGAATAATTTTTAAGTAAAAATCTATAAGTTCTTATTTTTTTGATACGAGTCTATATTTAAAGCTTACAAGGTTAATGATCTTATTAAATTCCTAGTAATATTCAATAGAGATGTCATATTTCATAAAATCATGGGCATACTAAATAAAGTGGGAGACAAATAAAAGGTTACATATGATCTAATTTTTAACTTAGTGAAATGTCTTTACTATGTGATTGATCAAGTTAGTGATTAATAAGAACCATAAAACTTGGTGAAAAGGAACAAAGAGCTAATTGTGAAATCAAAGAAGAAACTATATAATCTCCACTACAAATTCAAAGGTTGATAAGAATTTGTAAAATTTAACATAAGGTAATGGATTATAATAAATTAAAGTGACTTTAAGATCCTTTTTAATTGAACTTGTTAAATTATCTAATGAAATTTAAAAAACATCAAAATAACTAAGTGTAAAAATCCATTGAATTATGCATACAATTCATGATTGACAAAAAAGTCTTGGAGTTTAACCACACATCCTTTAGACAAGGATGTTATTGCATCTGATTATGATTAAATTGATTCTTGCATTGGAATTCATGTGATATTAGTGGAAAGATATAATATTCTGTTTTGAAATCATCCAAAGATGAAATTTATAAATGAATGATGCACTTAAGTAACTTATACATTCTGACATATATGTCTTGATGAAAGCGATGTCAATCAAATGAGATTTTTTTAAAAACATTATTTGATGATTACTCTAGGTATATTTATGTGTTATTCATGAATAGAATTTTTTTTATAATTTCAAATGCTTCAACAATATTGATGAGGAAAAAAATAATAAAGAATCTCAAGAGTGAAAATTCTAGATGGTGAAACTCAAATTCTTTTTGAAAATTATATATAAATATAGGAATCTAAACAAAAATGGCATCCCCATGCAACCTAGAATGTAATAAATTTTTTGAACACAAAAACTAAATGTTAGTCAAATAATTAAGGATCATGTTGAGTAATATATGATAAGTGTTTTTTTTTAATGATATATTCACTACTACAACATATGATGGTAATTTCTTTCCAACCAAGGCAGTGACTTAAAATACTCCATACTAATTTTGGTTTGACCAAACTAAAGATAGCCTATCTTCATGTATTTGGCTTTATAACATATGTGAACATACTAAATGAAAAAAAGGAATAATTTTTAAGTAAAAATCTATAAGTTCTTATTTTTTTGATACGAGTCTATATTTAAAGCTTACAAGGTTAATGATCTTATTAAAGTCCTAGTAATATTCAATAGAGATGTCATATTTCATAAAATCATGGGCATACTAAATAAAGTGGGAGACAAATAAAAGGTTACATATGATCTAATTTTTAACTTAGTGAAATGTCTTTACTATGTGATTGATCAAGTTAGTGATTAATAAGAACCATAAAACTTGGTGAAAAAGAACAAAGAGCTAATTGTGAAATCAAAGAAGAAACTATATAATCTCCACTAGAAATTCAAAGGTTGATAAGAATTTGTAAAATTTAACATAAGGTAATGGATTATAATAAATTAAAGTGACTTTAAGATCATTTTTAATTGAACTTGTTAAATTATCTAATGAAATTTAAAAAACATCAAAATAACTAAGTGTAAAAATCCATTGAATTATGCATACAATTCATGATTGACAAAAAAGTCTTGGAGTTTAACCACACATCCTTTAGACAAGGATGTTATTGCATCTGATTATGATTTTATTGATTCTTGCATTGGAATTCATGTGATATTAGTGGAAAGATATAATATTCTATTTTGAAATCATCCAAAGATGAAATTTATAAATGAATGATGCACTTAAGTAACTTATACATTCTGACATATATGTCTTGATGAAAGCCATGTCAATCAAATGTGATTTTTTTTAAAACATTATTTGATGATTACTCTAGGTATATTTATGTGTTATTCAAGAATAGAATTTTTTTTATAATTTCAAATGCTTCAACAATATTGATGAGGAAAAAAATAATAAAGAATCTCAAGAGTGAAAATTCTAGATGGTGAAACTCAAATTCTTTTTGAAAATTATATATAAATATAGGAATCTAAACAAAAATGGCATCCCCATGCAACCTAGAATGTAATAAATTTTTTGAATACAAAAACTAAATGTTAGTCAAATAATTAAGGATCATGTTGAGTAATATATGATAAGTGTTTTTTTTTTAATGATATATTCACTACTACAACATATGATGGTAATTTATTTCCAACCAAGGCAGTGACTTAAAATACTCCATACTAATTTTGGTTTGAACAAACTAAAGATAGCCTATCTTCATGTATTTGGCTTTATAACATATGTGAACATACTAAATGAAAAAAAGGAATAATTTTAAAGTAAAAATCTATAAGTTCTTATTTTTTTGATACGAGTCTATATTTAAAGCTTACAAGGTTAATGATCTTATTAAAGTCCTAGTAATATTCAATAGAGATGTCATATTTCATAAAATCATGGGCATACTAAATAAAGTGGGAGACAAATAAAAGGTTACATATGATCTAATTTTTAACTTAGTGAAATGTCTTTACTATGTGATTGATCAAGTTAGTGATTAATAAGAACCATAAAACTTGGTGAAAAAGAACAAAGAGCTAATTGTGAAATCAAAGAAGAAACTATATAATCTCCACTAGAAATTCAAAGGTTGATAAGAATTTGTAAAATTTAACATAAGGTAATGAATTGTAATAAATTAAAGTGACTTTAAGATCCTTTTTAATTGAACTTGTTAAATTATCTAATGAAATTTAAAAAACATCAAAATAACTAAGTGTAAAAATCCATTGAATTATGCATACAATTCATGATTGACAAAAAAGTCTTGGAGTTTAACCACACATCCTTTAGACAAGGATGTTATTGCATCTGATTATGATTAAATTGATTCTTGCATTGGAATTCATGTGATATTAGTGGAAAGATATAATATTCTATTTTGAAATCATCCAAAGATGAAATTTATAAATGAATGATGCACTTAAGTAACTTATACATTCTGACATATATTTCTTGATGAAAGCCATGTCAATCAAATGAGATTTTTTTAAAAACATTATTTGATGATTACTCTAGGTATATTTATGTGTTATTCAAGAATAGAATTTTTTTTATAATTTCAAATGCTTCAACAATATTGATGAGGAAAAAAATAATAAAGAATCTCAAGAGTGAAAATTCTAGATGGTGAAACTCAAATTCTTTTTGAAAATTATATATAAATATAGGAATCTAAACAAAAATGGCATCCCCATGCAACCTAGAATGTAATAAATTTTTTGAACACAAAAACTAAATGTTAGTCAAATAATTAAGGATCATGTTGAGTAATATATGATAAGTGTTTTTTTTTAATGATATATTCACTACTACAACATATGATGGTAATTTCTTTCCAACCAAGGCAGTGACTTAAAATACTACATACTAATTTTGGTTTGACCAAACTAAAGATAGCCTATCTTCATGTATTTGGCTTTATAACATATGTGAACATACTAAATGAAAAAAAGGAATAATTTTTAAGTAAAAATCTATAAGTTCTTATTTTTTTGATACGAGTCTATATTTAAAGCTTACAAGGTTAATGATCTTATTAAAGTCCTAGTAATATTCAATAGAGATGTCATATTTCATAAAATCATGGGCATACTAAATAAAGTGGGAGACAAATAAAAGGTTACATATGATCTAATTTTTAACTTAGAGAAATGTCTTTACTATGTGATTGATCAAGTTAGTGATTAATAAGAACCATAAAACTTGGTGAAAAAGAACAAAGAGCTAATTGTGAAATCAAAGAAGAAACTATATAATCTCCACTAGAAATTCAAAGGTTGATAAGAATTTGTAAAATTTAACATAAGGTAATGGATTATAATAAATTAAAGTGACTTTAAGATCCTTTTTAATTGAACTTGTTAAATTATCTAATGAAATTTAAAAAACATCAAAATAACTAAGTGTAAAAATCCATTGAATTATGCATACAATTCATGATTGACAAAAAAGTCTTGGAGTTTAACCACACATCCTTTAGACAAGGATGTTATTGCATCTGATTATGATTTTATTGATTCTTGCTTTGGAATTCATGTGATATTAGTGGAAAGATATAATATTCTATTTTGAAATCATCCAAATATGAAATTTATAAATGAATGATGCACTTAAGTAACTTATACATTCTGACATATATGTCTTGATGAAAGCCATGTCAATCAAATGAGATTTTTTTAAAAACATTATTTGATGATTACTCTAGGTATATTTATGTGTTATTCATGAATATAATTTTTTTTATAATTTCAAATGCTTCAACAATATTGATGAGGAAAAAAATAATAAAGAATCTCAAGAGTGAAAATTCTAGATGGTGAAACTCAAATTCTTTTTGAAAATTATATATAAATATAGGAATCTAAACAAAAATGGCATCCCCATGCAACCTAGAATGTAATAAATTTTTTGAACACAAAAACTAAATGTTAGTCAAATAATGAAGGATCATGTTGAGTAATATATGATAAGTGTTTTTTTTTAATGATATATTCACTACTACAACATATGATGGTAATTTCTTTCCAACCAAGGCAGTGACTTAAAATACTCCATACTAATTTTGGTTTGACCAAACTAAAGATAACCTATCTTCATGTATTTGGCTTTATAACATATGTGAACATACTAAATGAAAAAAAGGAATAATTTTTAAGTAAAAATCTATAAGTTCTTATTTTTTTGATACGAGTTTATATTTAAAGCTTAAAAGGTTAATGATCTTATTAAAGTCCTAGTAATATTCAATAGAGATGTCATATTTCATAAAATCATGGGCATACTAAATAAAGTGGGAGACAAATAAAAGGTTACATATGATATAATTTTTAACTTAGTGAAATGTCTTTACTATGTGATTGATCAAGTTAGTGATTAATAAGAACCATAAAACTTGGTGAAAAAGAACAAAGAGCTAATTGTGAAATCAAAGAAGAAACTATATAATCTCCACTAGAAATTCAAAGGTTGATAAGAATTTGTAAAATTTAATATAAGGTAATGGATTATAATAAATTAAAGTGACTTTAAGATCCTTTTTAATTGAACTTGTTAAATTATCTAATGAAATTTAAAAAACATCAAAATAACTAAGTGTAAAAATCCATTGAATTATGCATACAATTCATGATTGACAAAAAAGTCTTGGAGTTTAACCACACATCCTTTAGACAAGGATGTTATTGCATCTGATTATGATTTTATTGATTCTTGCATTGGAATTCATGTGATATTAGTGGAAAGATATAATATTCTATTTTGAAATCATCCAAAGATGAAATTTATAAATGAATGATGCAGTTAAGTAACTTATACATTCTGACATATATGTCTTGATGAAAGCCATGACAATCAAATGAGATTTTTTTAAAAACATTATTTGATGATTACTCTAGGTATATTTATGTGTTATTCATGAATAGAATTTTTTTTATAATTTCAAATGCTTCAACAATATTGATGAGGAAAAAAATAATAAAGAATCTCAAGAGTGAAAATTCTAGATGGTGAAACTCAAATTCTTTTTGAAAATTATATATAAATATAGGAATCTAAACAAAAATGGCATCCCCATGCAACCTAGAATGTAATAAATTTTTTGAACACAAAAACTAAATGTTAGTCAAATAATTAAGGATCATGTTGAGTAATATATGATAAGTGTTTTTTTTTAATGATATATTCACTACTACAACATATGATGGTAATTTCTTTCCAACCAAGGCAGTGACTTAAAATACTCCATACTAATTTTGGTTTGACCAAACTAAAGATAGCCTATCTTCATGTATTTGGCTTTATAACATATGTGAACATACTAAATGAAAAAAAGGAATAATTTTTAAGTAAAAATCTATAAGTTCTTATTTTTTTTGATACGAGTCTATATTTAAAGCTTACAAGGTTAATGATCTTATTAAAGTCCTAGTAATATTCAATAGAGATGTCATATTTCATAAAATCATGGGCATACTAAATAAAGTGGGAGACAAATAAAAGGTTACATATGATCTAATTTTTAACTTAGTGAAATGTCTTTACTATGTGATTGATCAAGTTAGTGATTAATAAGAACCATAAAACTTGGTGAAAAAGAACAAAGAGCTAATTGTGAAATCAAAGAAGAAACTATATAATCTCCACTAGAAATTCAAAGGTTGATAAGAATTTGTAAAATTTAACATAAGGTAATGGATTATAATAAATTAAAGTGACTTTAAGATCCTTTTTAATTGAACTTGTTAAATTATCTAATGAAATTTAAAAAACATCAAAATAACTAAGTGTAAAAATCCATTGAATTATGCATACAATTCATGATTGACAAAAAAGTCTTGGAGTTTAACCACACATCCTTTAGGGATAAACACTATTGGGTGAAAATGGTTGTTAAAGTAAAAACTCAAATAAAATGGAACCATTTTTTAGTAAAATGATTGATTGGTAACTAATGGATATTCATTCATTGTTGGTATTGACTATAATGATACAATTTCACTAGTGTTTAAACTCACATCTATAAAGGTTTTACTCATTTTTTTAAATTGGAATATAAATTGATCAAATAAATGTAAAAATTTCATTCCTAATGGGATAACTAAAATAAGATATAAATGGACCCACCGGAAAGATATGTGGATCTATAAAATGGAAGGTTTGTGTGTAAGTTTCAAATGACCCTATACATACTAAAAACTCTCTACAAGATTTGTACCAATAGGTAGACATATATATTTGTTATCTTCATTTTGTATAACATGATTTATATTATAATGATTATGTGTATATAAAAATATACTTTAATATCATAATTGAAATACATGTGGATGATTAAAGCATTACAAGTAATAAGATTAAGTTACTAAATTATGAAAATTAAATTCTATCTTTTGAGTTTGAAATGAAAAATCATGGAGAGATAAAAATTTTGTTTTAAATTCAAGTGTATAAATACTAAAATTTTATTTATATATTACTCTAGACTTGTACACATGGAAAATATCCATTATGATTATACCATATAGTTAGAGACATACCCACTATCAAAAAGCTCATGTTTACTATCCCTTTGTTCATAATAGATTATCTCTTAGTCTAACCATTATTATTATGATGACCATATCTTAAATACATTGAAAAATATTCTAACCCTGATGATTATCCTTTATTCCCAGCTTCCAACCTATACCTATTTTGTATCTTTCTAGATACTTACATCCTAGATAGCCACCCGCGTCGACACAAGTATCCAATTTTCCTACAAAGTTTCCAGTACCAAAAATTCATCAAGTCTATAAATGAGTCAATTCTAAATGTTATTATATTTCATTTAATTTGATATATGTCCAAGAGGGATTGGTATATATAAAATATAACCTCTCATTCATTCTTCACCTAGATATCATACATAACTCATAAGTAAATATACTGACAAGCACTCAATCAAACATTCAAGTTTTTAAATCATCCCTTTTCTTTCATATTTATTTATCAGTCATGAAGAGTTCAAGGAGAAGCCCATGAGCCATATTTCCATGTTATAATATAGGTCATTGCATATATTTGTTATCACACATCACATCCTTGTGCACACACAAGCCAACACTTATGGGAGAACTACATAATTCTAAGTCCCTCTTCAAAGTATTTTATATCTATAATGTGCCAATTAAAATAGGGGTCCTTGGGGAATATTGACACCATGATAACACTAATGAATTATCACCATAAACACTCCAAGGGGGAAGAATCTAGGGTTTGTTCATTTGATGAAAATAAAAATCATGTGTGTGATCTATATACATAAAAATAAAAAAGACATAAAACCCATACGTCTCTATTTCGTTGCATCCATAACTAATAATAATTATATACAAGACACTTGCATCAAAATCAAACCCCTGCACTGACGTAAATGTCTAGATCAATGTAAGCATTTGAGGCAACATAAATAATATTTCTGTAATTTGATGACTATTTTAGGATCACCTTTTAGTCAAATTTTACCCTATTCCATAACATACCTTAATGATAAAAAGAGACTATATAAGTATCATTTATTATCAATTCATTAAAATATATATCAATAGTTTTACTTTACTATTTTTAGTCATCTCATTTGTATAACTTCATAATATTATTTATCCATGTTTTTATTAATTTTTATACTCTTTTAGTTAGTTAACCATATTTACGTAAAATTTAATATAATAAACCTTATACTTAGATATCCCCCGCATATAAATTTAGGGTTAATCATTTGTTTAACCTAGCCATTCATCTTTAAAACCTAGATTGACCTAGGGTTTCCTATTTTTCTTGGATTTCTAATTTCTAAACTATAAATATTTTAATATAATATTTGCATTTATTTTGAAGGAATTAAATATAGTTGCATATAAAATTTACTTCCTACATGAAAAAAATAACCAAAAAGCTAAGAAAGGATAAGAATACATTTTGTATCTATAACACCTTTGTAATGCTATTGAGTCATTATTCTAGATGCCAATGTGTGTACTTCCATCCCCTTGTTCCACCTATATCCCATTAAAATCACATCTACCATCTTACACCCATTATTCATCCATGACCTATATTGTATTATGCAGTCCATATCATCATAAATCAAAAAGGTAAAGTTGTCCAACCTATCCCACCACCTATTATAACACAAAAATTTCATCCTAATCCTAAATATTTTTATAAAATCAAAATTATATGATGTTATTTACCAAATGAGCAACACATGTTATAAAATATGAATCATATAACTCTTAAATTAGTATTATATATAAAAGTATAATTTAGAAGAAGTATTATGTGACACCCAAGTACAAACTTCTATTTAAATTACCTATTTTTTAAATATTATATAAGATCTCAAAATAAATTCAAATCTTATTCTATTTTATCCACAACATTTACCATCAAAATATATTTTCCTTTGGTCATGCAAGTGACTATGTTTCACAAGGGAATCCAAAGAGTGTTAGATGATAATGGTTCAGGTCTAAACATTTATGGCACAAATTTTCTATCCACCATGGGTATTATCACAAATATTCTTAAAAATTTATATGTGCATATCAATGTTTTTTATAATTCACACATCCCTCCTATTTTATCAATTACATTAGATGTGTCATTGGGAAAAAAAATAGTTCCAACTACATTCCAAGAAATGTCTCGGTAGTTTGATTATAACTTGATTTTGGGAAGACGATGGATACATACCATAGAAGTCATCCCATATACATTACATATATGTTTGAAATTTGTCCATGATGGGAAATTATTCACCATGATTTCTAATGATGCACCCTTAAAATTTTAAAAATCTTAAATTTTAACACATCAGGAATACCTAAATTAATACCACCCCAACATTGTTTTCCACTTAAAAAAATACAAACATATGAAATGAGGGAGTCAAGAATAAGGACTCCTTCACATCAATAAAGAAATAAAGTCCTAAAACCCAAGGTTCATATGGATGCACATCAATAAAATGAACCATTACCAAAGGAGCCAATGAGACCAAAATAGAAAGAAAAGAAAAAATTTAAACTTACTTTATTGGTTAACACTGAGAAAAAAGAAGATAAAGTTGTAGATTAGTATGATAGTGATGATGAACTTCCTCATGATATTATTCATGAACAATTACAAAAACATAACTTTTATCCACATGAACATGTTTCTCATAACCTATTCACACCTATAGGTGCTAATACATACATGTTAAATTCATCACTAGAGGATATAAAACCGCATTCAAATAAGGGAAAGATAAATATAATAATGACTATTTTTCAATCCATCCCTATTCGCTAAAAACACTAATCCAAATTTATAAGGGACCAACGAAAATAAAACATGTGAATAATGAGAATGATTATCTAGATCTCAACTAACCATGATGGTCCACATTTAATTAGTCCTATGTTACTTGAGAATCACATGGTATACTTACCTCTTAATAGACAAAAATTGGGAAACAAACTAATTCCTAAAAATGGATCAATATATTATGATTACCATGCTATCCACAATAAAATTTAATGTGTGGAATTGAAAAACCATATTCATAAATACAAACATGAGGGGGACATACAAGTTGTGCCCAAGCACAAAAAAAGCCAAATACTTCCATTATACAAAGTGACAAAGACATGAAAATATTAAAATTATTACAAACACTTATGGTGTCTCTTTCTCACATTTTCAAAGTCATACAAATAATTGGAATGCTATTTGTAATGTCTCATATTTACCTACATTAGCACAACTATAGAAGAAGCATAACATTGTTATATTTTCCTTGAATCTCTTAGATATGTCTACATACCAAAATTATGCAAACCAAAGTAGTTAAATACCATCATATGGTTTATGGATACTAAAACAAATCTCACATTTTGATTTGGATAATATTAGGAAATAAAAATGAAAGAAAAAATTGATACCATTCATATGTGTTTTATTTAACAATTCAAAAAGAAAATAATATTCATATTGTACAATGTACAAAATTATTGATTTATAGCAATAACAGATGATATTCCCTTATTATATGATATGGAATCACTCGAAATGATGTGGCATACACACTAGCGGTAAAAACATGATCCTAGAAAACCATCGAATGTCATTTATTTTTTAAGTGGAAGGAATAATCTCTAATAATTTAAATAAAGCTTTGAATATATATATATATATATATATATATATATATATATATATATATATATATATATATATATATATATATATATATATATATATATATATATATATATATATATATATATATGTATGTATGTATAGAGTGGGTGGGTGCTCACAAATTGATTGAGTTGGTGTTTTGTTCGGGGATTGGTGTCTCTAGTAGGTTGGTGCCTGTGAACATTGTAAAAGATATATATATATATATATATATATATTCCTAAAATACATAAAAATTTAAATAATTCAAAAATACCAAAAGAAATCAACATGTTCCTAGTTGTACTCTTTCTTATACATATGTTGTTTGATACATGTTATTCATTATCATATCATTCTTTTTCATATAGACATGTTTCACACTTCATGTGAGCATGATACATACATACCTAGATACATGATATATGTAAATACAAATGTTGGTATCTCCCTCTACTCACATCCTAAGTACATTGGGGGAATCTAATTATTTAATCATGCTACACCCAGGTTATATTATTCTATGATCACTTTTGATTATCATATTTGAGCTTATATACTTACACATGATTTATCCATGCTTATATATTTTCAAAGTGTACTTTATATGCTATGTACTTAATATTTATTTCAAACACATATGTTTAGGAAATAGTATGCTATGTTCATGTTAATTGTCTATTTTTTCATGTTTTCTATTATCTTAAATTATATTTACTATTGAATAATTTGAATATGCTCTATTGATTGTGGCCCCCATGCCATGCTTGCCTATTTCAACATTTGAATATGTAATTATTTGTTGTATGTGGACATTTGAATATTCCATTATATGATTTGTGGATGTTTGAAAAAGTCATTTCCCTTTGATTGTACAACATTTGAACATGCCCCATGTATGATATCCCCTTGGACCATTTCCTTTAGCATTACTTTTGAGTTCTCTTGTGTGTGTGATTTATTCCCTATTGATAGTGAACCACTTATCTCTACATATTACCATGATCTTAGGATTTGATTTGATCATATACTATGTTCTCAAATGTTATATCTACCTCGACATGTTAATCTTATATGTTACATGATCCATACACAACTTAAATAACTATATAAGCTTTTTGAGGACATGTAACTACCATATTATACTTTCCACTCACCTCAAAATGGGAGGAGTATCAATGGGGACATGTTATAGATGGATTGATTCTACACTTTCATAGTTTAAAATTATAATGGTGGGATGTCAAAAATTAATGACATCCACACTTATTCGTTACATAGATTATACAGATTACAATAGGGGCATTTTATGGAAATATACTATCCAAATTTTACACCACCTAATAGATTCTCCAAATTACAGTGAGGTCATCTTATGAAAACATGTTCTCTATCCATAAAATGATTTCATATTCACTATATTTCATACCTATAATATATTCAAATACACATTTATGAAAGTATTTTATACATTGGTACTATTAAAATATCCATGTTTAAACTTGAAACATATATGAGGTGATTATGGCATGCAAAGGTGGAACTAAAATTTTAAAATACTATTATAGACTAGTATTACACCCATAGTGGACTTTTATGGACTGTTATTGATCCAATCTATGACAATAGTTCATTCACCTTGGGAAGGTTGAGTTGATTAAATTGCTTCATATTATGAATATTATATTTTATATTTCATTAAATCATCTAAATTTACCAAATTTATAGGTTGGATTTCATTAAATTATCCACCCTCATTAGAGACTTGATTAAATTAGTCATACTCACCAGGTTATGCATATATTTGGGTTGCATAATTGAGATGAAAGATAATTAGTGGCTATGAACCAAGATCAATGGATATATACATGCACATAAAAATGTGTGTGTGTGTGTGTGTGTGTGTGTGTGTGTGTGTGTGTGTGTGTGTGTGTGTGTGTGTGTGTGTGTGTGTGTGTGTGTGTGTGTGTGTGTGTGTGTATGTGTGTGTGTGTGTCCAAGTTTAAAATTATCATAATCTCATCTCTAATGCTTCATATTTAGCATCCTTTGAAATAAAATTATAGAAAGGCAAGTTGATTGCATTAACACATAGGTTTACTCATAATCTCACTTTTTCTACTTTCAAAAATTTAAAATTATTTCAATTCTGAATTTCATATGTTGATTACATATTGTAAAAATATTTTAGTTATAGTTTATCCACCATTAAAATCCTCAACTATGGCTCATGAAAAGATAAGGATTGATATACACACATATGAATGCATTTATTTCCTTTAAACTAGTATTTTCATTATTGGATTAAAGGGGGAAAATGTAGATACTAAATTTTGAATTATGTGGTATTATAGTCTTTAAACATTTAGATATTATCCATCATGGTTGTATCTTTTAATTATAAAATTTCTCTCCACCAAAAGGCTCATGCTCACTATCTCTTTGTGCCTAATTATTTATCTCTTAGTTTGACCATTTTTGTTTGGATGAACATGCCTCTTAAAATATATAGACATATATGAACCCAATAAATATACTTCACTACCAGTTTTAGACCTCTAGATATTTTTTAACATCCTAGATAGACACTTGTGTCGACACAAGTGTCCACTTTTTCTATAAAGTGTCAAGTTACCAAAAGTCATACAATTTGAAAATGAAACATTTACTAAAAGTTAGTCTAAGTGTTTTAGTTAAAGATATATGTAAAGTGGATTAGATTATATACAAGATTAACCCTCATTCATTCCTCTCATGTAAATCACATATAACACAAAAGGTAATACACCAAGAATCACTCAATCAAGCGTTCAATTGAGAATACCTACCTTATTCCTCCATATTTATATGAGTCATAGGAGTAGTGTGTCCATAGGTTTGAATCATTCAGGGAGTAGCCTATGATCCATATTTACCAAGTTAAAAGCTAGGTTGATGTATGTATTTACTTATCACACATTACATCCATGTGCACATAAAATATAACATGTAAGGAAGATATAAATAATTATAATACCCTATTGAGATTATTATCTATATAGGTAGCACCAATTAATAGAGGTTTCATCAAGGTAGCTTGATATCATGATCCCACTAACCCATTTTTCATATTTTCACTCTAAATTTGAAGACACTAGGGTTTGATCATTTGATAAAGCATGAAATCTTGTATGTGTAATATTTATACATCAGAAGAAGGGTGGAAATTTTTTTTAAGGCTTCAGTTGGTTGCATCCAGATCTAGTTAGTATATTGTATAGGACATTTTCATCAATGTCAAACACTTGCATTGACGTAACTGTCCATATCTAAAATAAGCATCTAAGGATAAAAATATAATATTTGAATAATTTTATGAATATTATAGGATCACCCTCAATTCCATTTCCATCATATTCTAGATTAGACCTACATGAAAATAATAAGCCCACTATGTATCATTTGTTTATAATTTAATAGATTATGTATCAATAGTTGTATATTAATATTTTTCATAATCTTAGTTTTATAACTTTAGAATATTATTTATTTGAGTTTATATTAATTCAATTGCTCATTAGGTTAGCTCACTATCCTTGTGTAAAATGTTGATCTAACATCCCTTAACACTAGATATCTCCATTATCTAAATTTAGTGTTAAATGAAGTGTAGTCAAATAGAAATACTTAATTAAAATTAATTTTGTTTTACATAATTATATCAAGAAAATTTTGAAAAAATCAAATGTTATGGGTATGAGTTAACAAATAAGCATGCCTAACTGAAAACTGGTATCCTTAAAAAACTAGTGAAGAAGAAATCAAGATGACGAGCATCATGTATTAGTGTGAAATGAACGACCTCATGTACGTAATTATTCATTATATGTAATTCTCCATTTTAATTATTATTTTTACAATTAACACAATACCTAGCATTGTATATGCAGTGGAAGTTGTGAGCCAATGTTCATTTAATCAAGGAACCCACTATTGGAATGTTTTCAATATAATTTTCAGGTACTTAAGAGGGACAAACATTCATGGATTAATTTTTTCATAGAAAAAAATTTATTGCAAAGCCTATATAAGTGATTGAGTATTATGATGATAATGAGGTTTGATGGTTATAATAGAAGATTAAAAGACCAATTATTGTTTCAAGATTGGAAATGGCCTAGTCAGTTGAGGAGACAATAGGTAACCAATAATTTATGTATCTAATAGTAATGTTTAATTTATGGTAGTACCACAAGAAACAAAATACATTTGGATGAGAAAGTTACTCAGATATTTTGGATACAAGCAATAGTAACTTACTATCATATATTTTGATAATAAAAGTTGCATAACTATGATGATAAATCAAAAGTTCCATTCAAGAGAAAAACATATCTAAATATAGCATCATTTTCTTCTTGAGTGATAACACTGAATATTGAAAAGGGAATTTAATGTTTTACGTCATCGAAAGTATGTATGTTAACATAGTCACCAAAGGTATCCCAAAGCAACATGAATTATTTTTTGAGAAGGTTGGAATATTTTAAACCCAATAACCGTTGGATGATTCCTAAAGTGGTAATGTTGGAATAATTAGCTATTATCATTGGAGTCTATTTAGTTTCAGCTAAGTTTAGTTATACATGATTAGGAGTTATGTATATTTTTTGATGATTAAAAGTGATGTTTATCATGTTTGTAAGGGAATAAAATATTTGATTAATGAATTTAAGTATTGGTGCAATATCTAATTATCAAATTTCCTCATGGTTCTCTTCCTCTCTCATCTTTCTAATTTTATTTATCTCAAGTTTATTATACATGTGTAGGCTAACAATTTGAATGCTCAAAACCCTAAGATTATCGACAAGGTGACACTATGGAAAAATTATAAAGGATTTGTTATATTATACAAATAAATGATGAGATTTGATCTTTTTTTTATTTAGCCTCAATTATATATAGTTCAAGATTAAAATATGTTTATTGGTGTGATAATTTTGCCTAAAGCATATTTTCAACTGGGCTCACATCTTTTTGGTTTCTTCCCATCTATAGATATAGATGCTTGAAGTAGTATCAATTGGTGGTTGTTGTTTTTTTTTATTGTGGTTGTTTTTTAATATTTAATCCCTTGTGGAATCAACTTACTCAATCTTATAAGCTTTATTTTATTTACAAGGTAAATATAATATTTATTTTAAGAGTTTTCTACCATTTTAGATGTATTTTTTGCTGACTGAAGATCGTTTATAATACTACTAGATCTATAATATTATTTTGATTGTGATCCATTTTTATTTTATTTTATTTAAATTTTTTTAAAAATCTCTAATGTCTATTTCTATGAACTTTAATTACCATATTTTATTCATTGACTATATAAAAGAGATATGAGAGACTTCCTTTTATTAAAAAATTAATTTTCTTGGCCATTCTTCAATCTTCAAGTATGAAATAATTTATGTAAAGTCTTGGATTTATTTATTAAAGCAGCAGACCTTACTCATCTAACGTGAAAGCAAGGTGTTAAGTTTTTATTTATTTTCAAGCAATCCCCTTCATTTATAACTTTTGTTGAATACATCTACAAACTAAATAGGAAAGTTGATTAAATTTTATGGTTGCATGTATTTAAGGGTTAGGATATATATTTGGTTCAATTATTATTAATTTTTTTTAAATTTATAAATATATTTATACTAATATTAAAAAAAATTAATTGTATAATGCTAGCTTCATACTTAATGAGTAATTTCATAAGATTAGAGTTAATCTCCTTACCTTTTAGTGGAAGGATTGACATTGGCCTATGGCCACTCCTTTTACTCATTATCTTTTTTATGCGGGATATAATGTTTTAGCTCCCTAGCATATTCAAGATAATGCTCTCAATCACTGATGGAACTTTTAGTCGAGCCATGTGGTATGGTTTACAAGGTTTAAAATAGTGTGGGCTACTCCCATTGAACTTAAGAAAGGACATTGTTTTTGGTGTATTCTTTATTATTGTTTCTTTATGCATAGTTTCAAATCACATTTGCGTAGCATGTCGTCAACCTTTTTAGGTTCTGCTCTCATACTCAGACTGTGTGGTATTAGATTCATACCTTTTTCATTCATTTAAACCTAAGTTCTTTTTCTTGCAGTATACAAAAAAATTTGACAATTTTTTTATTCTGATATTCTTTTTTAAATCTGAAAAATTAAAATTTATGATTGTTTTAATTACTTTGATTTTAATATAAAGTTCTCATGAAACAGAATACTTGTAAATTATTCATAACTCTTCATACAGAATGCCATTTCCGTGGAGAAACAATGCTTCATAATTTTATGAGACAAACAGCATGTGATAAACAGTTTTTCAAACTTTAAAATTACACCAAAAAAAACGATTTTTTTTTAAAGTTCTCGTAAAGTTGCGCAAGAAACTTAAAGTTTTACACCATCGGACACTTTGTAAATTATATACTTGTAAGAACGTTTCTTAGGTTGTGTAAATGATAGTTCAGTGAACTCATTGACCTGGAAGACCTTAACCAGTCGATTGGGGCAGCTGTCAGTTTGCTATTTGATAAATAAAATATGTTTTAATAGTATTATATATATTGTGCAGGTGGAACGATGAGGGTGGTGCAGAAAAAAATTAAAAAAATGCACGAATCAAATCTGGGGATGAGAATACTTAAGGATTTGAAAAATTTGAGGTCGGGCAGGCCATCAACAACTTTACAGTCGCTGGTTATGATTCATTGACCTTATGAACTCTCTAAAGTCTATTGACTTAAAAAAATTGAATACACGAGATTTTGCGGACACAGGCATACAAGATTCACTCTTGCAAGTAAGATCCATATACAAACACCATATACAGTTAATACCAGTAAACACAAACAGACAGAACTATAGAAAGCTTGACGTCGTGTAGGTCATCAACAACGTCAAGAAATTTACGCTTGCTGCTTATGATCTTTCTGAAGTCTATTGACCTTGTAGACTTAGAACATTTGAATAGACGAGATTTTGAAGACAGCCATTAAAGATTCTTTGTTTCAAGTAAGATCCATGGACAAATATATGATCACAACATACCATAGAGACTTAAAACCAGTAAACACAAACAGTCAAAGAACTTTAGAAAATAGCATCTGAAGATACAAGTAATGGTTTACATACGTTACATGAGCAGGAGATACCTTGTGTTTCTCTGCCTTGAATTTCTAAATTAAGGAATGTCTAATTACTTTATCTGGCAAGTACACTAAAATCATAAATGATCCATACTTGTTATTAGAAGTACTTTGCAGAGGCCACTATAAAGAATCAGTGTTTTCAACTCGAAACCAAAACAGCCGTTTGCTAGTAGGCCCCAAGTCTTACTACTGCACCGTAGCCTCGGCTCTTTTGAATGATCCATGTTTAATAATCATTTTCCTGTTGTTGTGCGTCAACAATCTTTTCCCTTTGCGGAAGCAGAGAATATCTGCAGAGAGGACACGTATCTTTATTCTGATCAATCCACTTATCCAAACAATTTCTGTGAAATATATGATGACAATTGCAGAGCTCTCGCATTTCGTCGTCTTTCTCAAATGAACTCAAGCAAACGGCGCACATGCCATCCTCTTCAATCTCACCGAACTTCTCTCCAAAGGTACACACAGGCGAATTGTCTCTGATCCTGTAAGGTGAAACAGACGAGATAACAGCAGAATGCATTTCTGAAAAACGTCTCCACGAAACGTTGTGGCCTTGTGGCTCAAGAGGCTGAGCAAGCCCCAGGGATGAAAGAAGCCAAAGGATTATATTCCTTATATAAGCTAAAGCAAGAATTACTCTGACAAAATATGCTGGGATAACAATACCATTACTACCAAATAAGCTTGCAGCAAATCCCATGACTTAACACCCTCGGCTAAATCCAATTCAAAACACTTAGCGATCTAGATTTACGGTTGTGCTAAACAGGATTTAAAGATGTCAGTGAAGCATTTGACATGTTTTTTATTTTGGGAGAAGTTATTTCTGAAAAATATCTAGGGTTTGTAAATTTTATTAACCCTACACATTCCTGAACAAAAAAATATCAAAAATACAGGCTGTGGCCTGACAATTTCCAGACCTAGAAGCGACCGGTTGGATCGTCTGAGATATGAAAACATGTAATAATTAATATTGAAATGAGCACGTCCATTAATGGTTTAATTTTTTAATACTTGATTGAATACCATCCGCTGAGTGTATATTTGTCTCCTCTTTTAATGAATAGGACGTGCTCATTTTAATATGAATTGTCGGTGGGCGTCACATATTGATATGTAAATAACCAACTGCCTACTTTTAAATAATGAATAATTAGTTTCGGGTAAACAAAAAAACAAAATGTCGTAAGATGCGTGTCATCCACTTTATCAATTTTCAATGTCACATGTATCGAATATTTTTAGAACAGATAATAAATTCATCCAACTTGAGGGGAAAGGGTAAATGACAATCTATAGTATTTGTCAGCGTCTTTTCTTCAGTTGGGTGGGAGGCATAAATCTTCCATTAAATTATAAATAATATTAATTTTGATATACTAATAGAGATAGAGGGTATTATAGTGGAGCGGAATCTTATGTCTTTTTATTTCTAAAACATGGTAATGTGTATATAAATGAATGGAATTAATTTAAATTGTATGTAATAAAGTTTAATTTTAAAAGTGAAAAAAATTTATTATTTTTGTATTGTAATTATAGATAAGCAGAGGGTTTAAAAATAAGATTTTATGTTTGTTTGTTTTTTTTTAAGTATTTTTTTACATTTTTAAAAAGATAATTTATTAAATATTATATTAATTAAAAGTTTTTTCAGTGGGAAAAAAGATTAGTAGGAAATTACTATAAAATGGTAAAATATAATTATCATTCCTCTTTTACTAATAAATGTTTACAAAAAATAGTGGATCTTTAATACAAAAATTAGTAATTAAATAAAAAGTTATTTTTAATTTCCAAATTTTTTTGGACTAAGAACATTTAATTTCTTTTTTATCGTATTCTTATAAGATCAAAAACATTTTAACTCCCTTTTTATCTAATTTTAAGCATTAGATTAAATGTAAATAACGAATTAAATGCTCCAAACATATGGACTCACAAGGATAAAAATAAGAGATCGTTAACGATCTTAAGAAATTCATGAATTATGCAAAAAGAAGATAATTTTTACTCTTCAATAAATGAAATAAGAGAAGGAAAACTTAGATAATTTGATTTATCATCGTTGCCCAAATCCTTCACCCAAGGACAATAGAAGGAATGGGGATAATTATACCATCTTTTTCCAAAAAATATTCAAAGAATCCATTATAAGTACTTTTTCATTAGTCTTGGTTCCCAAATTCTAATCATTAAATCCATTGAGATGACTTTTGATGTCACGCTTCATACCTAAAACTTAATAAAAAAATATATTAAATAGAAATTAGAATTTATTCTTGATGCCCAAATCTTAATCAAAGTATAAAAATTAAAGTGTATCTAAAATCATAGCGTAACCCATATACATCATTCCTTAGAGTAAGGATGGAATCATATGTCCTCAATAGTATATTAAAAATATTAATATTGATATCATGCTTATCACATTTATAAATTAAAATACACATAAAATACATTTACATTCTTTTTCAACAATTTAAAACAATATCTTAATATTTTATTTTATTTTAAGAATAACAAAATATTTGTTACCTACTATTACCACACCCACTTAAAATAAAAAATAATATATAAAATCTCGTCAAATTGATATCCATAATAAAGAAGAAAATTTTAAATATAATAAAAGAATAAAGTTAAATTCTTCTATATAATCTAATTCAATCCCTAAATAAGAATAATAAAATAAATAAATAAAACTAATTTAATTCAAAAAATAATAATTTAACTAAAAAATGGATAAATGATCCAATCTAATTAAAATTGAAAATAAACAAAAACAAATTAAAAAATCCAAATTTTTAACCAAAAAATCAAAATAACATATAATTAAATATCCTTGAATCCAATAATAATAAAATCGATGAAAAAATAAATCCAAATAAATTTAAAACGTCCTATTCTATAATTAACATATTTTGAAATTTTAAAAAATCAAAAGAAAATCACAAATTTAAAAAAATAACAAAATTGTTGAATGTTATTCTAAACCACCACCAAGGGGAAGTAAGGGGATAAGTACCAACCATAATGTATAATAAATATTCAATACCTCTATGAGGTATGAACCATGCATAAAAAATCGTTGTTTCAAAAAAAAACCATCACACATACAAACACAAAAGTGCCAAATTCACTACACATTTCCCACTGAAGGAAAAACATTAAGACGTATGGAGTCATCATTTTTATTTAGCTACGTAACTTATCTAGGCAACATGAAGTAAAAGAGTCTATCATTCCAAGGTTAAGGTTCGTAAAAGAATTATTAAAACAAGTTCATGGATTGGATTAGTAAAAATATTTCATCTATCATCATTAAAAAAATTAAATCTACCTAATGGTTTCATGTTGTTTTCATTTGATAACGAGAGTGTAAAATCCTCTCAATGTATATTATAGGATAATTTTACTAAAATATAATAAATGAATATGTGAAATATAAATTTACAAGTAATTAAGTTTAATATAGTAAAAATTAATAACGTAAAATAATATTTTTTTTTATAAAAATGATAATTCAAAACATTAAAAATAGTATAAGTTGTTAAGGCACATGTTTAGATACCTTTTCTTGAAATGAATATCCCTAAGGCACAATAATTTCATCAAAAAAATACTCACATGTTTAAGTGAGTAACATCTACTACATACACAAAAATTACAACACTATCACAATAAGATCTAACCATCTCAAGGATACTTGATTTACTATGATCAATAAGGTTTTAAAAGTATGTTCATAATATTTATAAACTATGATGGAGTACTAAAATACCTAGTAGGGTAAATACATCTTATGCACTCAGAATGATCAGTTAAAAGGTTTTGTATACCAAAAATATGAAGAGATAAAGAGTTCCATAAAGAAAATATTGAAACAAAATAATCTCTTTAAAAAAATTCTTGATAATTACATCCAAAATTAAAAATAATTATGTATGATATATGGTATAGTGCCCTAAAATTTGACCCTCTAAAGGACTTGATCAAACATGTAATCAACTTTCCCCAATTCACACAATAACCAAAAAAATTCAAAAAGAGAGGGGAAAGACATCCAAAAAGGAGTCAAGGTCAAAGTGAAAATCTTATATAATTATTAAATCAACACATTTAAAATGAATCATCTGAGGTAAATACCATAAATCAAGTATGTACAACATAATCACTCCTAAAAAATGCATACAAAACAATGGCCCTAACATCAAAATCAATGCAAAGGCATGGTATGGTTCTAATAACAGAGCATTATAGGTCGCAAGAATAAGCATGAAATTTGAATTAAATAACCCCAAGGAAGAATAACTTTCATGCATTGGTGAAATGTATACTAACTATAATAATTAAGGGTCTAAAAATGTCAATGTCAAAAATAGATCAGATAGAAATATATAATTTAATTCTTATGATATATTTAATGATCAATCATAATAAAAGGTGATATTAAATATATATCCAAATCCATGTTGACATGAACATGAGGGCACAACCCCTTAGGTAAAAGGCCATTTTTTGTTCTATGTGTAATTTACCTATTGTAAATGCCATCTCATCTCATAGGGAATGCATTCTACTAGGTTTCACCAACATGGAATAATGTTCCCCTACTAGGGGATGATTATGAGACTCACTACATTTATGGTAAATATTTATATGTTAGACACATTTATCAAGGTAATTTTCTCCATAATTATGAATATAGGCTCAATCTACTAAGTAACAAGAAATAATCTATAGATATATTCTTTGAAGATCTAATTATTCATAATCTCAAGGGTTGGATAATCACAACATCTAGATATCAAAATATAAATTGGATCCTAATGCTTTGGTTTTAATAAAACATATTATAAGATGAAAATGCACATTTATAACATAGGCATTACTTAATGAATTTGATTGTCACACTTTCTCATTCTCAAATGCCACACAAGGTATGCATGTTCCTCTCCAAGCATCACCAATGCCTAAGACAAGTGTAAAAATAATTCCATCTTGGGGTTACTAAGAATACATATGTCATTTCTAAAAGGAGATGAGAATCCCTTTTCATGAGCATAGATTAAAAAAATGTTACCCATAGGAAATTTCCTGACAATGTGATATTTATCATATCACTAGCCAAGTTATCAAAGGAAAATATAATATAATGAAACAATCCCACATAATATATTGGGTTATAAGGTATAACCACATGTATAAATCAATATGTTTCGTGGTCCTTTACAAACACCAACAATATCCCCAAGGTTTCCATAGACTTACAGTGTTTGATTGAGATGAGCCTTTCAACGCATGGGAAAAGTGAGTGTAACTCTACTTAGAACTAACTCAAAAGGTAAGATTTGACAAAGGTAATAGGTATTTTTTGGTCACTTTATAATACTTCCCCACACTATCAACAAATATAACACTCATCGAGATAGTAACATTAAGTATCACTCTTTCATACTTTATTTCAGTACTAAGGCTAGGTTTATGTGATAAAATGGTGGTCACTGAAGTATGATGGGTCCATATTGACCCTAGATCATGTTATTACTCCAAAGTATAGTTGTGATCAAAATACTTAGTCCTATGAAACCAAATCCAATATACATCTAGAACTATGTCTAAATTCATCAAAGGTATTAAGTGTATTCTTTAGGTGATTGATAATCACACAGACCTAACAAGGGATAGCTTAATCACAAGTTAGCGACAACATGGACCTCAAAACAATATTTTGCTTCCAACACTTTGATCAAACATATTGATGTGAGTGAAAATCACCCAAAGAACTCATGGGATAAATCCATCTCATTTTAGGATATGTTACTAGATCTCTATGTCACAAGTTAAAAATTTTCATGTTATGAGTAACCAAGTGGTGAAACAACTATGAGGTCAATGTAGTTATGTGTTACCTCCAAACAATTCTAGATTTCAATAATTAGATGGACTCCCTTTAAAACAAAATTTGATATTATGCACATATGATTCTACACTAAGGTGGGAAGATCAAATGAAAAAATATTTAAAATAGATAAAGTGGAGGGATAAAATAAGTGTTCCATGTTTGCATGGAGTAAATATTTTAAACAAATCAAGAGTGTGTTATGGGTTAGGAAAATTTAAGATATATTTAATTTTCTCTAGTGATGACTCATATCAAATTAGATATAATAAAAAGTTCATGGAAAAAAAATTGTGAAATATATTTTATAACATTTTGATAAAAATATACTATTCATAATAAATTTTATAAGCACATCCAATCATATATCAATGTCTCAATCTACATCCTCTATATACCAAAAATTAAACTAGTCTCAAATAAATCTAACTCATCAAAAATTAAATGCTTTTACAATTACAAAAATTACATTACTCAATCAAATTTACTCATGTAAATCATAAAATATGAGAAAGAACAAAATTAAACCACATTAAACTTTCCTGAGAGTTTCTTAATTTTATTGATATTGACAAGATCCTTCTTTTGTCTTCAGTGTGTATGTGTATGTATGCATGTCCATCCCAAGGGCTATGTTTGTAATTATAAGATGTAAATTACAACTGAATATAAAATATATTCAAACTAAAATTAGTTCCATGCATGTCTAAGATATCCATAGAATGTTAAAACATGCTTAGGAGCCAATGAAGTAAGTGGAGACAACAAGGTGGTTCAAGCTGAAGAGGTAACTAGGGCTGAAAATATATATCATCTACCTATTATAACAGGGCATGCCTGTTGGATTTGAAGGGATATTCACCCATTTTAAAATTATTTTTCCATATGAATCATGACGACAATTGGATACCAAAAGAGTAATTAAGCCTTTCTCATCAACAAGTCATCACTCAAAATAAGTTCATGCACAAATATTATAACCATTTTGGCTCAAAATAAATTATAAACGAAGTCTACATATGGATATAGCTCTGGTTTGGTTGAAGATCGATGTAATTCAACCATGTTTATTGTTGAATTATCGATAGAGTATTCCTTGGTCCAAATGGAGACCTTATCATGATCACTAACATCCTTATGATCCTCAATTTCACTATAAATGACACTATGTTTCGGCACATTTGTGCCTAGTGCCACGAAGTCAAATGTCGTGTCTCTGAACATATGAGTTATACGAATACAGATAACTCAATGTGTCTGGAATTTCGGTGTGTTAGAAACTCAAGATAATTTATACACATGCAAGCAATTAACTACCAGTTACGAATCAGTTAGTTAACTGACATTTAGAGATCAGTTAGTTTAAGTAGTTAACAATCAGTTAAACAATTAGTTTATTTTCAATTATTTTTGGATTTAAATTCTATATAAAGACACCTTGGGTGCAGTATTGTAAGCAAGGAAAATTGAAGATCAATAAAATCTTATTTTTCAAGAAATTGTAGTAGCAATCGGGTTCTTTTCTGGTTCTTTGTTTAAGTTCTTATTTTTTTTGCTCTTTTAGTTTCTACAATTTGGTATCAGAGCCAAGAAGAAGAATCAGAAGTCTCCTGAATCGCCCCTGTTTGGGGGAGTGACAACTTGCGAGATCGTAGAATTTGTGAAAAGTGCCTAGTTAGAACCATCACAACAGTCAAGAATAAGTATAAAAAGTCAAATTCCTTGACTGGCACCGCTGCCCAAACAAAATTGCACAGCCTATCTGTTGAAGCGTAGGGTCTTTGGGAGAAGTGCAGGTGCAACAAAAAAAAAGAGAAGTTAGACAGGTCGTAGCAGGAACGCAGTCCACATGGTATAGTAGGATTGATTCATATATGAAAAACAATGGATTCAACAGAAGCAATAGTGAGCCTACTTTGTACACAAAAATCAACAAAGAAGGTCATATTTTGTTGTGTGTTTGTATGTTGATGATTCGATTTTCACTGGAAATGTGTCTGTAGACACTTTTAAATCAGCAATGAACAAATAATTTGAAATGATAGATTTATGATTAATGAAGTACTTTTTGGGCATAGAATTTGTACAATCAGAGAAAAGAATATTTATTTGTCAAACTAAATATGAAAAGGATGTGTTAAGGAGATTTAAGATGCTGAATTGTAAACTAGCACCTACACCAGTTGCTACAGGGCCCAAACTTAGCAAAGAAAACCAAGGGTCTAATGTTGATTCTACAACATTCAAAAGACTAGTTGGTAGTTTGATGTATCTTACAGCTACAAGACCAGACATCATGTATGGGGTCAGTTTAATCTCAAGATTCATGGAGTCACCAAAAGACTCACATTGGCAAGTTGGAAAAATGATATTGAGATATGTAGCAGGAACTACAGAATATGGAATTTTATATTCGACAACTAAATATTTTAGTTTGATTGGTTTTACAGATAGTGATTTTGCAGGTAGCATTGATGACAGGAAGAGTACTTTTCGACATGCCTTTCTTTTAGGCACAGGTGTGGTCACATAGGCAACCAAAAATTAACCTATAGTGACACTTTCATCAGCTGAAGCAGAGTATGTAGCAGCCACATCAGCAGCATGTCAAGCAACTTGGATGAGAAGAATATTGAAAGATTTATTACAAGCATAGAAGGAGTCAACACCAATCTTTTGTGACAACAAATCAGCAATCACAGTTTTTCACAAGAGGAGCAAGCACATTGATACAAGATTTCACTTTATCAGAGAGTTAGTGAACAATGGAGAAATCCTTCTGGACTTCTGCAGATCTGAAGATCAATTGGCAGATATATTTACAAAGGCATTAGCAAAGGAGACC
>JARHVA010005804.1:467500-502500 GCA_037957365.1 Torreya grandis
GACAAACAAACAGACAGACAGATAGACAGACAGATAGAGAGATAGATAGATAGATAGATAGATAGATAGATAGATAGATAGATAGATAGACAGACATACATACAGATAGATATTTACGTAGATAGATAGACAGACAAATACATAGATAGATAGATAGACAAACAGATAGATAGATAGACAGACAGACAGATAGATAGATAGATAGATAGATAGATAGATAGATAGATAGATAGATAGATAGATATATAGATAGATAGATAGATAGATAGATAGATAGATAGATAGATAGATAGATAGATGGACAAATAGATAGATAGACATTATACAAATTGATATATAAATAGATAGATAAATAGACAGGCAGATAGATAGGCCAATAAATATATAAATAGGTAGATATATAAACAGATAGATAGATAGATAGATAGATAGATAGATAGATAGATAGATAGATAGATAGATAGATAGATAGATAGATAGATAGATAGATAGATCGATAGATAGATAGATAGATAGAATGAAAAATAGATAGAGAGATAGATAAATAAATAAATAGATAGATAGATAGATAGATAGATAGATAGATAGATAGATAGATAGATAGAGAGATAGATATTACATTATGAGGTTGTGGTGAATGTTTAGGCTAGGAGGACTAGATAAGAGGCCTAGGATGGCACTGTTTGAATAGATTAACTCACTCATCCTTGACACATCAGTAGAACACTTCACATGACCTACAAGAAGAAGTTTTCCAATTAAAAATAGGTGAGAGAATGAGACAACATGCAAAGGAAACAAGAGTTATCAGAAAGAAAGATTTATATCAAGTATACATGCTATGAATAGTCATAGAAGAGGTAAAAATTAGTTGTTTTTATTGATCCTTGGTATGCAAATGATTAGGGCTTTGCCATACTCAAGTGGATCATCCTTACAAAGGCCAAAATGGCTAGTTCTTATAGAACTTGAGATAGAGAAGAAGAGATAAGTCCAAACATCACAAGCACACTTGTAAATAAGATAAAATGAGTTATTTATGCATGATAAAAATGTGTGAAATGGATCATGTAAGGTTAGAAGAGACAAGTGGCTTTCCAAGTCATGAAACTCATGAAAAGTGGTGTGGAATTCCCTTTATTGGCTCAAAAAACTTTCTTCATGATTTATCCCTATTTAAATGTCCCAAAATTGAATAAGGATATGTATTATTATTTTAATGAGATGGAAGACCTTTAGACATGCATTTATATGCATTGGTTGTATTCCTACTCATCTGGAATCTCCTATATATCCACCATCACTACCTGTAGTCTAAAAATCTCATTTTTCAGTCAACCCTCACACTTGGCATCAAAATTGGCTTCATTTTTCCATGAAAATACATGGGATGGAGTGAATGACACTTTTAAATACCCTCCATGACCTTAAACGTCTCAGGTAGACCTTAAAAATCCATTGACTTGAAGTTCTCACCCTTCTCACTATCATGCTCATTGTGCCAGTCTTGACTAGTTGAGATGATGTAGTTGGTTGAGGAACTTAAGATTTATTTTGAGGCATGAAATTGACATGGGGAGTTAACTTAAGTCCTAGCCTTCCCTACCATGTGATTGGAATCTCTTGAAACCTTTTATAACCTGCATAATGGACAAAATAGTCAAGAAAACCTTGTTTTGTACTCCATATATACAATTCCATATAGATAATACCAATGGTAGCGAGCGTGACTAAGTCTTCTACAATATCCTATCATTGTTTCAATAAAATTATGCCATTTTGGTGCATTATCTCTTTTATTTACTTAAATTGGTCTTTAAAATGGTTTTTGGTGAGTTTAAGCCCGGTGTAGTCATATAAAATGTGAAAAATGGTAACTTGAGTGTGGCTAATGACACCCAACCCTTAGGTCCTTTTTTTTAGCTCTCATGAATCTTATAAAATCCTCTCACTAATTCCTATTCATTTTTAGCCTTCCATACCTGACCCCATCTGATCTAAACTCCTATTTCCATGACCAATCCATCCCCCAAGGTCCTGTCTGCTCTGGACTATAGCACCGGTGGCACTCATGTTCACTTTTGGTGCTCTTGTCCAAGTCCATTTTTGGCCGCAAGGTCAATTTATTCTAGTTCCCCATCCTTCTCATTGTTGTCTTAACATGATTACATTCAACCCATGACCAATAGATCCCTATAAAATATCATTCAAAGATCATTTCGAAAGGGTTGATAATTATCACTAAACAAGAAAGAATATAAGCAAGACTATTGAATAAATATTCCCTATTCTCTGCATATAGCCATCCAACACACTTAAAAGCTTAATAAAATCCTTACACCAGTCCTCAGCCACATCAAGCATATCTAGTTTATCATTTTGCATCTTTATATATGCAATTGTATAAATCACATCAAGTAGGAGAACTACATATAGCTTGATCCCTCTTCAGAGTATTGGTATGTAGGCAGTGTGCCCACACATGGGGTGTGGATCCATGTCTAGTGAATCTTACACACACTAACCTCCCCTCCCCATATTTTTTGAAATTGGTTGAATAATAATGGAGCATAAGGTTTGAAGATAAAATCTACTCTACAGGGATCTCTACAAACTTTCATCTACCAAAAGTTTGCAGACGGGGTCACACAAACATTGTAAACAAAACCTAGAAAGCTTAAATCCTTAAAAAATTAGTTGCAAAGGTGGAATTCATCATTGGTGCCACTCTTATCTAGTTCCAATGCTCCTATCCAATTACAAAATGAATTTCAGATCTTAGTTTGTGATAGTGTCCTAGTCCTACGTAGTGAATTTTAGCCTCTGTCTCAGTTGGATCAATCAATTTCTAGCTAATTCTTGTTTTCTTCCCCTTATTACTATTTTACAAAAGTTTAAATTGTAATAAAATTTCACAAATCATTAGCTTAATAATTACATATATATTTACTTATTTTACTACTTAAATCCCTTAATTAAACTAGGAATAATATACGAATATTCCCAAAATTGTTAAATTATTTGGTGAAACTGACTTACTTCGTTTACGCATAAAAACCTTAGAAACCTTAGGGTAAATTTCTTACTAATTTTTCTTATATTTTTCTAATATTTTTTATGCATAATTAAATAAAAAACTAGCATTAGATTTTAAAATTTTGTAGTAATTTTAAAATAATTTTCTTTCAAACCCTAGTTACGAATACTTTGGCCCAGTATTTTCCCAATAATTTTTCAATAATTTTTTGATTTTTTAATATCATATTTAAATAAAAAAATCCATTCAAATTTAAAAATTTAATAGTAATTCTCAAAAATATTTATTTTTTCAAACCCTAGATGCATATACTAGGTCCCATTAAATCACTAATTTTCCAATAAATTTATGATTTTTTACTTGCATATCTAACTCAGAAATTCACTTTCAATTTCAAAATTTTATAGTAATTTCAAATAAAATATCTTTCAAAACCCTAGTTGAATACACTAAATCTTATTGCTTTTGAGATATCACCTTACATTCTAAAAATCAAATTTCAAAAAATTGATCTCATTTATAAATTTTTCTTACATTTCTTGTAAAAAATAAGGAGACCATCATTGGTCCTATCATGTACATGAATGATGAATTTTACCATAGGTTAGTACAAATATTCATTCTTACCTTTTATACTAAGGGATGATATTACAAAATTCATTGCTAAACAAGCACAAAATTTCAATATTCCTTTTGAATACTCTATCTCATTCATGTGGAAAAAATTTCAAGATTATCATTCTAAACATGTTAGAAATGCTATGATTCATGTCAAAAACATTTTTTCATTCATACACAAATTCATGATTTCTATCCCTTTCTTTCTATCACTCATATGGAATTTTTTTTTAATTTTATCTTGCCACAAATATGAGACATATCATAGCACATGTAAAATTTCTTTATGCATTATTGCACAATTTCATAGTCTCTATCCCATGTTCACTTTCTCTCATGAGGAATATTATTTATGATCATATTATTATACAATTTTTAACTCCAATTACATGCACTTTATTCCACATACATGGTTTCTAACTAGATTATCTATTGCATAAGCTAACAACCACCTATCAAGTTTCAATGTCATATCTTATGCATAAGAAACAATTTCCTTCTCCTCCTCTCCCGCAAGAGGGTGATAGCTACTCTCCCTCTAACCAAGTCCATGCTATCACCCATCCAAAATGTGAGGTATCCCATATTATTTTTCTTAATGCATACATTCATCCTATAGCTTCTTCAACTCTTCTTCAACATATGTTCTTACATGTTCAATCAAAAGCAACTAGGGTCTGCACTTGTGAGACTCTAAGGGATAAAATCACTATTATGAGCAAGTTAATTTTACATTTACCAACAAAAAATCAGTTATTCTATGAAATGATCACAATATTGAAAAATCATATTATAATTAAAAAAACCTCAAAGGCACCCTAGTGTCAATCATGTATATGCACCTTCACCTAGTTAATTGGTTGCAAGAAATGTTACATATCAAAATAATAAATCACAAAAAAGTAACTCTACAACTATTGATTCAAAAATCATTCAAAGATCGAATACAATTTCAAGTGAGGTAGCAAGGGAAATAGTTAAATCTAAGCTGATTAAACTAGCTATCTACATCTAGTAAGGAAATCCAGATATTATTGTGCATATCATAGAATGCATGGGCATCACACATATTCATGTTTGGCATTGAAAAAATATATACAATAGATAATTGCTAATTAGGACCATATACAAGTTAAATTATTCAAACAATCCATAGTGACATAGGAACACATTCACAAAGGGTCAAATTCATAAATAATACAAAAGTGGTTGCTAAAGCATAACTCAGAACAACAACAAAAATCAAAAAAAAAAAATCAAAACAACAAACAATACCAAAAAAACAAATAAAACTTGAAAAATATGTAGATCTACCTCTCCAAAAGGAGGCTCAACTTTCAAAGTAGTATGGGTTTGGTCAACAATATCTACAATAATTTTATTATCAAGGTCAAGGGTTAGGCAAGCATGATAAAGGTAACACTACTCATATTCTAATAGTTGATAATGTTTATCACCAAGTTTGGGATTTATTGAACATCCTAAGGGAGATTATTCAAAGACACAATTTATCAAAGGAAAAGATACAGATACATCAAAAGTTCACACTAGCATTCCATTGGTTTAAAATGAAGATGCTAATGATGAGTAGAACAATATAGGTTATTATGATTTTTAATATATCGACAATGAATCCAAATATTTAGATTCATATTCACATCCATTCCCTCATGCTTCACAATCATATACAATTATTTTATCTGATATAGGACACCATGATATGGAGTCTCCTATGTGACTCATTGGTTAGTATCATTTCTTCTTAGTATTTCTTGTACATAGTTTATTTTTTCTTACTTATACACAATTTCTCAATATTTATTGTAAATAGTCTCCATATGATTGATTACACATTGCTTATATCAAAAATTCAAAAACATTCAAATATTTCAAAATACAAAAATATACAAATAACTCAAAAACACCAAAACCATTTTGATTATATGCATTATCCATGTTTTACATTTCTACTATCATGTTAGACTTACATATGATTTTATATGCTATTGTTTGTTGATTTATCTACATTACCATGCTTCAATTGATCTATTTTTAGTGTGTGTAGTGACATCCATCTCTTTGATTGATTCACTCTACCCATTGAGGGGGCATCTTACTTAGACATCAAGCCATACATTGATATACATACCAACTGGTGGCATCTTTTATATGACTATACCATCTATATTATGTCATTCCTACACCACACACTCTAGTTATCATGTTGATGTACATTACTTACTAGCTTACACATATTACTATATGAACATCTCACTAATATATAGTACTTATGTATTTATTAACATATACCGAGTCTTGTACTAACATGTCTTGCATAATTTACCTCTTGATTTGATTAGTTAGATGTGATTGTATTTCCAATTATTACATGCCTTATTTTCTTGCTTAGTGTAGCTTGATGTGATTGAATTTATCAGTTCATGTTTATCTCATGTATGTGTCTTAGGATATTTTCTAATGTCCTTTGCTTTTATGTCTTGTGTGTGCCTTAGGATATTTTACAATTTCCTTTACCTATACTCTTCTATGTGATTATGGCTTCCATTCTATCTTTGCTTGTTTTAACTTTATATGTATGTGGCATTTGAACATGCCTTATATGCTTGCCTTCTTGTATGAGTGACATGTGCCCATGTCCCTTGTTTGTGTGTCCCTTTGGCTACCCTTGTATGCTTATTTATTATTACCTTGTATGCTTGTTGCTTGTTTTTTTTCTCATTGTTTATAATGCCATGATCCACATAATGCATTTATCTTGCTTTCTCGGATGCCATAATAGGCATCATGTTCCATCGCTCCAAATCATAACTCACAAGTGAAAACTAACCATAATTTCATTTCTAGATTAGTACAATTCACATGTTATTACATTTTTATATCCATCTAGTCATACCCCTATTGATCTAATTATCTCTCAATACAAACCATTCTATGTATTGAGATATCTTATCGATTGTCATTGCTATAACAAATATCTTTGCATCATAGCACACTTGTAGGGATATTTATTTTGAGGCCAATCATTGTAGGGTCTAAATTCCTACCCTCAAAAGGGGGGTAACAAATATGGGTTTTGTCATAGATATCTGAGCTCTTAATGATCAAAAAAGTAGTTTTCAACACACCTAAAATAATAACCAAACATAAAAATAGTAAAAGAAACTAAGAAGACAATGAGAATATCATAACAGTTACCAGATTTGTCCTAGGAGAATAGTTCCAAACTTGGACTATAGTACTAGTGCCACTAGTGTAAACTTTCAGTGATCCTATCCAAAGAGCAAAAAAACTAGACTTTCCAAAAGCAGACATAATAGTAGGTTTAGATATAGTTTTACACAGCTAGACCAGTCTAGAATCAACATTTTTCAATACACTTTTGCTTAGAGAATATATTTATAGGGGGAATCATGCACATCATGATGGCTCTCACTTCTAGTTTTATACATGGTAGTTGATATAACTTCTAGATCAGAATCTATGTTTTGGACACCAGTGATTAGGGGCAATGTGCAAGGCACATTTGTTTCTTTTCTTTCTAAGTTTAGTATTACCTAGGCATTCTTAGTAGTTATGTGCCTTATTCCATATGTACTGGTTGGCATTATTTTATAATGGTTTTTATACAATCATAACTTTCACGTTCTCGATTTCCTAAGTTTTGGAGTGGATTTCATACAAGTCTAATCTAAATCCTAATCTGCATCTTTTGGAGTGGACAAGAGTGTCCTAGTTTTTAGCATACATTCATTTATCCATGCCAACATTATGAAATCATATTATTCAAGGGTTTTAGGATCCATCTCATATGACACATATTTCATACCAATATCAAGTTATAGCTTCACTTCATGAGGCAATGATGGATCCAAAGGACTAGCTAGCCTTTGTATTTTTGAGCCACCTATTTAGAGGGATTTGATGTAAATTCCAAACATAGAGCAACACATGCATGATACCCTAACATCACTTAGTGGGTGATGATGGAGCCAAAGGGCCAACCTTTGCATTCTTGAGCCACTTCCATGGAATTGAGCACTCAGCTCTGTTCAGGATATTACTCTTAAGACAACATCATCCATCATTAATCAACATTACTCAACATCACTCAACATCAAAATAGGTTTTGTATTGGTTTGCATACTTGGTGAGGTGTATTTGTTCCTTTCTCTTCATCTCTCTCTTACCCATCCTTGTACATTATTATTTTAGATATATAATATCTAGTAAAAATTGATCTACATTATGTTTTCTCTTGCAGATTCACACTTCATAGTGTGCTCTCTCTAAGCACACCCATCATCACATAGCTTCATGAGCTTCAACCTTATAGGTAAGTTAAGGTACCTTTTTTTTTGCCTTTATCCTAATATTTTACTTTATTTCATCACTATAATAAAGGGGGATCAAATTTAGTCATATAAAATATGAAAATTGGTAACTTGATCAGGGCTAATGACACCCAACCCTTAGGTCCCTCTTGCTTTCTCTCATGACCCTTATAGGCACTTTTTCACTAATTCTCAGTCATTTTTAGCCTTCAAAACCTGACCCCAACTGAGCTAGACTCATCTTTCCATGATATATTCATCCCCCCAAGTCCCATCTACTAAGGACTATAATGTTAGTACCACTCCAATTTTATTTTGACACTCTTTTCTAAGTCTATTTATGGCCCCAACGGTCAATTTATTTTGGTTCCCCATCCTTATCCTTATTGGCCTAATGTGAGTAATAAATCCCATGACCAATATATCCCTAAAAAAACCCATTAAAATATCATTTATAAAGGGTTGGAAATTATCACAAAGTAAGCAAGAATACAAGTAATACTACTCAAGTGATCTTCCCTATTATCTGCATACAACCAAACAACACACTTACAAGCTTATTAAAATCCTTACACTAGTTACTATCTACCTAAAACACATATAGTTTAAAATTATACATCTTCATACACAGAATTTCACAAAGCACATGAAGTGGGAGAACTACATATGGTTTGATCCCTTTTTAGAGTATTGGTATGTAGGCAGTGTGCCCACATAAGGGCTATGGATCCACATCTAGTGAATATTACACACACTAACCCCCATTATTTCTTAAAATTGATCAAAGAGTAATGAAAAATGTGGGTTGAATATAAAATATACTCTATAGGGAGTTCTACAAACTTCTATCTACCAAAACTTTATAGATAGGGTCACACAAAATAGTTAATAAAACCTAAAAAGCTCAGATCTTCAAGACAATAGTGGAAAAGGTGGACTATAGTGTTAGTGCCACTCATGTCTAGTTTTTCCACTCTCTTCCAATCATAGAATGAAGTTCAAATCTCAGTTTGTAATAGTTTCCCAATCTTGCACAGTGAATTCTAGCCTTTGTCTCAATCAGATCAATCAGTTTTTAGCTAAGTCTTATTTTCTTCCCCTTATTACTATTTTAGAAAAGTTTGAATTTCAATAAAATTTCATAAATATGTATCTTAATAATTACATGTTTATTTAAATTATTATACTACTTAGACCCCTTAACTAAATTAGGAATAATATACCAATATTCACAAAATTGTTAAATCGCATGTTTTACCCTCTTAGGCTATGTTCATAAAAAATTGATGTTAAAATCCCAACTCAATGCGACAAAATGATTTTTTAGGACCCTTTCTAATTCATCCTATCCCCTTGAATCTCCATGCACAATATCTAAGTAGATATAAGCTTCTAAAGTTGCTTTATCGAGCTTTTCCTTCCATTTTTGTAGGCCTAATGTGTCCTAAAGTCCAAAAATGACTTCTTCATGGCCTCCCATACATCTTAATAACTTATACATATAAAAATTCATCCTATAGACATGACTCAACATCATACAAAGCTTACTAAAGGATGGAAGTGAAGTTGGACCCCAAATTGGGTTCTAGGCCTCAAAAAGACTTATTTACATACTTGAGGTTTTGGAATACCCTGGTCAATTCTCTCCTATTATATTTTCTTTGTATTTTCTTGGGTGTGTTTTAAATTTTAAAACTTCTCCTCAAGGTCCAAAAATCTCCTGGTTTATTCCTTTATCACTCATTCTCAAACCTACCAGTTTATGCATAAGGGGAAGTACCCTCTGTCTAGGATAAAACATAGGGTACTTCCCTTATTTCATCATACAAATTAAAATTTGGATGATATCCTAAATTTTTTAAATATTATCTATACCAAATATTGTCCCTTGATCATTCCATTTGACCGTCTAAAATCATAGAAACCTAAGACAAACTTGGAGAAAGGTACTATCTACAAGGTTTTCATCATATAGACTGTGTATTACCTATCTAAAGCCCTTTATTTGATTTATTTACATATTATTAGGTTATAAAAAGGATATTATGACCATAATTAAGGTATTATATTCTTCACTTATCCCTCCAACCTCTCAAGTACCCTTCCATACACTTGAACTCACAAGACTATGTATAATTGCTTGATTGTGTATCTATTTTCCTCAATCAAAGGTGACCCCTATAGGTTAATTTAGATGTATTAGGATTTATGAAGCCTTCCAATATGAACCAAATGTATTATATTAACCACCTCACACCTTAGGGTTGAAATACTCTCAATACCAGTCATAGGCAACTGATTATATTACTTACAGAATAGGGGTCCAGCTATAGATGAAGATTTGTGTTTTAGCATTGTATCTATGTTTTATACTTCATCTATATATTTGAAATAATTTCACATTATATTGAAATCAATGAAATTTAGTTTTAGGGATATATGACTCACTTACCTAGTTAAGTTTCCTGACTGTGTTTCTTGCAGTCAACTGTAGGTGGTCTTTTAGACCAAGATATGCTTGTAGGTGCTAATGGGAGACAAAACACAGTATAAGATCCTTTTTAGGTTACCTTTATGCTTCTTCAAATTCATTTTCAATTTTTGTGGTAATTTTATCATGAATATATATCTCACTTGTAACCTTGGGTGCAAGGGCCTTCCTTAAATCTCAAAATCCTATAGTTGACTATTGCATGGGTTTAGTGGATGAAAATGCATCTTTGAGGTTCTCAATGTCCATCCTCCCCTAGACATTTTCCCTCAAAATATTGTAAGGTCCTTTTCGAATGTGGGGAATAAAATAAAATCATATTACGATGCATCAAGATCTTTGGTAACCATGTTATAAAGCTTTCACAAAACTGTCAGGTGCTTTATTTTGCACTTTTGGGTATTTGATCTTAGAACTTAGTCTTTTGACCCTAAAAGGTGATTCACACTCTCACCTTGAAAATTGGAAATTCTAAATGGTTTTATATGAAATTAGAACCTATTATAACTCCATGGAAGGATTAAACATATGCCTTAACAATCCATATGAGTACCTCAGTCTTCTTTTAAGCCATTTGTTTCTAACTATTTTTGCTTTTCCACATTCAAAAGAATGAAAGAAACTAAGATAATGGTCAGGGGTTAGATGATACTAGGATGAAGTTTTATGCACCATATCCAGATGTTGAAGGGACTCCTCTTTGGCTGTGGAGGATGACACCTGCAGATAAGAGAATCAAACAAAGAGATTGTTAGATGGATGTAAGGTGGACTGCCAAGCAAAAGCTTAGTCCCAGAAGTGCAAAGACTTCTTTATGGGATGACAGTCCACTGTTAATAAGTAAAAGTGTCAAAAATAAAGAAATGACAAATCACTACCAAAGAGGAAATTAGATAATGCGCACCTATTTCTTTGCAGTCGGTCTGCCATAGTCGCCGACGCCAGTTAGTCTGCCATCGTCGGTTGATTAAAGTTGCCAACATTGGTTAGTTCTGCCAATGTCAGTAGGGGAAATGGGCCTGGTGGCCAACGTCAATCGGGGCAATGAGGCTTTGGATGAGTTTCAGGTCTGTCTTTAGTCAATAGAATGGTTTGAAAGGAGTCTAGGTCTGTGAAAGGGATGCAGGATAGTGGATAGGGTCTTTAGGAGGGACAAAGGCAGGGGATAGGTTGTCAAGATGGGTCAGGATAGAAGACAGGCTTTTTAGCCTCTCAAGAAGAAGTTTGGTCAGGTCTGGTCTGGTTGATAGCTGGGTCTGGTTGGTAATATGGCTTAGAAGTAATAACTAGAAAACCAATTACTAATACATTCTAAATGATGAAATGAAATAAAAGAAGAGTACTTACCTCTGGTTTGTTGAAGAAAGAGTGAGGAAGATTTGTTGTTGATGTGGTTGATGTACCTGAAATGTCTTTAACCCAAAGTCTAGAGCTATTTCTGCAGAGTGCTTGTAGCCAGTGATGCTTGGTGTGTGTCTGAGAGAGAGAGAGAGAGAAAGGTCAAATACCAGCTCTGTGATTCAGGTCTGTGATTAAGCGTCCCAGTGTTGTTTTTGCATCCTGAGGTTCCAGGGGGAAGATAATTCACCTTCGGGCTATTTTAAGCGACCGACGTCGGTGATCCCACTGGCGTCGGCCAACTGGTAACCGACGTTGGCATCTAGAAGATGGGGAAAAGGCTATTTTTAGCCTTTTGCCCGTTCCTCCGTCTGCCGAGTGCAGTGGTCGTGGTTAAACAGTCAAAGGCGGATTAAATGAGTGTGAGAGGGTAATAGGAGGAATTAAATAGGTCATAAATTGGTCATAGGGTGATGGGAGGTATCCAAAGGGAGGTATCCAAGGAGGGGTGAGGTGTCAAGGGGTTTATTAATTTAAAATAGTTGTTTTATTTTAAATTAATAATGGAGTGGGTTAGAAATGTGTTATAAGTGGACCAAGGGGACCAAGGGGGAGAGTCGACCAAGGAGTAGACATGATTTTGGTGTCTACGTTTGCTCCTTTTTGTCTTGTTGGTTGTTCTTGACGAACTGCAAGACAAAAATAGGAGTAAGCTGCCCCAGGTATGGGATGATGTCTTTTTTGTCTTGTTGGTTGTTCTGGTGAACTGCAAGACAAAAATTAATGTTGGTTGCCCCAAGTGAGGGATGAGGTATTCCCCCTCAAAGCAGGAGTCGAGGGAAGGGAACCCAAAATCAGGTGCCGATTTGATAGATGGTGGATGGATATACTGAAGGTTGAGTGTGAACGCTGCAAAAGTTGAGATTGCGTGCATACCACTTCACGAGATGGTCAGGTCAAATTGTCACAGTCAAAGGTCAAGGAGTGCTAAAATTGAAATAACTGGGCCCCAGCATTTAGTCTTAGCTGATTGGGTTATTCGATCCAAGCTGTAGCTCCAATGGTCATCGTGCTCCAAGTATCTCGGGCTCAGGAAGTGCTCTTGGAAAACATGAAAAACTCACAAGTAGTGGGGATCAACTTGCTCGCGATCCTATACTAGTGAGGGTCTAAATGTGGGTTGTGGACAATTTGGCTAACTATTCGTGAAGTAGCCTACATGCAAAAACAACCAAGGCAAAGTTGTCTTGGAAGTGGTCGTGGTCTGAGGAGATAGGCACGATCTCCAAGGTTGTTGGTCGAGATGGGTTGGTAGAGGTAGTTGGTCCATTAGAGGGATGGATGAAGGAATGACATGTGACAAAGGAATGGCTGAGCTAACCTCAGAAGACCCCATGTCAACTAAGTGCTACCTACATAGCCCCTGATGGAAGGGCCTCAGGCCAATGTAGTTCTCCCTGAAAGTGAGAAAGAGGGTCGGTTATAGACAGATTGGATGAGGTTAAGTCATGGTTAAAGGTTGAAATGGTTTGTCCATCAAGTAGATGAACAAATGGATGTGGCTTAGCTAACCCCAGAAGACGTCATGTCATCTGAGTGCTGCCTACATAGCCCTTGTTCAAAGGGCCTCAGACCAATGTAGTTTAGACAGGTTGATAGATTGATTTGGTCAGGTTGGGTCATGGTCAAAGGGTGAAATGGTTTGTCCATCAGGTAGATGAACAAATGGATGTGGCTGAGCTAACCCCAGAAGGCGTCATGTCATTTGAGTGCTACCTATATAGCCCCTATTCGAAGGGCCTCAGACCAATGTAGTTCAGACTAGGAGTCAAAGTGGTTGATATTTGGTTTGGACTAGGTTAAGTCATGGTTAAAGGTGATATGGTTTGTCTATCAAGGAGATGAACAAATGAATGTGGCTGAGCTAACCCTAGAAGACGTCATGTTGACTGAGTGTTGCCTACATAGCCCCTGTTTGAAGGGCCTCAAGCCAATGTAGTTCAGACTGGTTGATAGGTTGGTTTGGTCAAGTTGTAAATGATGAGGGTATGATGATGTTACATCCTTTTCCATATTATGTGATGGTGTATTTTGTAACATCGGTTGAGGTTTTTCATCCCTAGAAATTGTCCATATTAGGTGATGGATGTATGTTAAAAATGAAATGAGTCGATTTATGCTTTAGCAAGTAATGGTTTATGCTTAACATAAATTGCATGGTCGATAGTTCCCATGTGTATTGGTTTCCATAGAAACTATGTGAAATGGACGATGATGATGGTTGTGGTCTGAAAAAGTTTTTGGTTTGGTTGGGAATGATTTGGTTTGGTTGAGTTTTATTGTATGTGACCAAAGTGTGTAAGAAGTGAAAGGCGTGTTGTTCTTTCATTGACAAGGACATTAATGATAGCATTGATAAGGGTTTTGCAAATAGAAGCCCCGTTCATGCATTATATCGTTGACCAGTGGGTTGTGTTAGAGTGGTAATCGAATCACTTTGACATTAAAATGAGCTCGAAATCCCTTGAGTAGCTGATGTGACATGTTAGGACAGGGCAACCCCTGTTAGTAGGGATAACTTTGCCCCTTTTTATAGGAGACCCTTGAGAACGACTATAATTCAAGTCCATGACCTTTTTTTTTCTTTTTTCTTTTGGTTGACTGATCAATGCAGGAAGTCTACATAGGGATGTCATTTTGTTTTGTCATCGTTTGTGAAGCTGATCAATGCGGGAAGCTTCTAAGAGAGTGTTGTTTGTAGCAAGATTTTAGTCATAGCCATCCTTCAAGGGAGTGGTCTATATTTTTTATTTATATATATTTTGAGGGCTTTAAATAGCTGTCCTTCAAGGGAGCAGTCTATTAGCTACAGGAATGATGATACAACTGTCCTTCGAGGGAGCAGTCTACATTTAGAGTTTATGACCTTTTTATATTTTGACATCCAAATTTATTTTTGACAAAATTGTGAGTCATGGACAAGACTATAGAAGTTTCAGGGCTCCCTTTTATTAGGACAAAGCCTTCATACTTTATAAAAGGGTTACATAGGGTATGTTTTAGGGGAATAGGGTTGAAAGGAATGAGGATTAAGAGGACAGGGATTACTCAAGGGATAAGCTCAAGTTAATGTCAAGTGAATAAGTACTCGACTAACAGTAGAATGGTCGCAGATGCAAGGCATTAAGGGGCTCAGGTTCTAGTCGGCCTTCAAGAGAAGACAGACGATAAGTCCCTAATCCATACTTGTGCATGACGATGTAAGGTCTGAGCCAATTAGGAGCAAATTTGCCTCATTTGCTTCTTTCCAAATTGGTCATGTGTTAAAGATGATTAAGAAGTGGGTTGTTGTTTGGTCGATATTGGTTAATGTTTAGTCAAGGCTTGGTCGAGGCTTGGTTGATTCTTGGTCGAGGCTTGGTCGAGGCTTGGTCGAGGTCAGTTGATGCTTGGTCGAGGCTTGGTCGATGTTTGGTCGATGTTTGGTTGATACTTGGTCGAGGCTTGGTCGATGTCATGATTAAAAGGTTGGTTGATGTTTGGTCGAGGCTTGCTTGAGACTTGGTCAAGGCTTGGTTGAGGTTTAGTTGAGACTTGGTCGAGGCTTGGTTGAGACTTGGTCGAGGCTTGGTCAAGGTTTGGTTGATGCTTGGTCGAGGCTTGGTCGATGTTTGGTCGAGGCTTGGTCGAGGCTTGGTTGGTTGATGTTTGGTCAAGGTTGGTCAAGGTCGTGATAGAGTCAAATTCCCCCAGTTACTTATGTGATAGGGAGAATGTCTAACAAATTTAGTTTGAGAGGGCGAGATCTTGATCTTCTAGGTTGGAGGTTGGAATCTCAGAATGATGGACGGTGATGGAGGCAGTGGTTGGTAATGATTGGACTAAGGCAACTAGTGGTTGGGAGTCTTTAGATTGGACCTCCATTGCCTGTAAGGATTTGATTAAGGCTTGATGATGTTGTGGAGAGCTTTGAATGAGGTCATACAAAGATGTCTTCACAGAGGTTTGGTGACGTTGTTTCACCATGGGGTCATGGATTGGTGTCAAAAAAGTTGGTCGAGATGTGCCCAGGATTGAAACTTTGGGTCTTGATGGTTGAGGGGGGTTGATGAAAGGATATGTTTGAGGGAGAGAAACCTTTTCTTTCCCTTTATCCTTCATGGTTTGTGACCTGTTGGCCACATTGATAGTGTTGATTACAAATAATGGGGTTGAAGGTGGTAAAGGGACCATAGTCTTGTATGGGGATCTCGATTTAGGTGAAGATGTTCGAGAGGCATGTGATGGTGTCGATGGTTTGGTTAAATGGTGGTCAAGAGGATCCTTGGTGAGAAGGGTGTCCTTTTTGAAGTGTTGATGAATGACCGCTTTAAGAGCACAGCAACGCTCAGTGTCATGTCGAGCTGTGCGATGATACACACAAAATTTAGTGTCATCGAACCAAGATGGTTTTGATTTGAGAGTTGATGAGTGTGACAGTGATGAGGTTTGGGAGACAGGAGACGGTGTCGATGGTTTGTTGAAAAAGTGATCAAGAGGATCCTTGATGAAAAGGGTGTCCTTCTTCAGGTGTTGACGAATGACAGCTTTAAGAGCGCAACAACGCTCAGTGTCATGTCTAGGTGTGCGATGATACACACAAATTTTAGTGTCATCGAACCATGACAGTTTCGGTCTGAGAGGTTGAAATGGTTTGATAGGTGGAAGAGTGATGTTAGAGGATTGCAAAAGTCGGCGTAACAGCAAGGTGTAAGAACCTGCTAACGGGCCTGCACGTTGTGTTGCAGTAAAAGTTGACAACTTATGTTTAGGCATTGTCGAGAGAGTGTTTCATACCATCCTTTTGTTTGGTGGTGTGGCTAGACACATAGATGACACTTTCGTGGTAGGAGGCATTGTATTTTTTGAAGGAGGTATGTTTTTGTTAGGTGTTGGTCGTGATGGAGGTGATTTTTTTTGTTGGGTGTCAGAGTAGGAAGCACTCCTATTAAGGTGGATGGGTGTGGGCCCAAAATGGAGGGCAATGGTGATGGTGGGAGAAAAGTTCGACGATGGGGTTTAGCAGCTTTCTTTGGTTTAGTGCGAGGACTACTATTGTGAGGGGCGCGGTTCAAATTGACCTTCACCGAATCTTCTTCAATCGAAGTGGGTGAGGTGACTAGTTCCTCTCTCGACGGAGAAGGGATTGGAGAGTTTGGCTTTTTAAGAGGGCAGAGCGTAGGGATAATGATGGCTTCAGCGTGTGATCGAGGAGCGATGAAAGTATGATCCCCCATTGATGATAGCAAGGATGAGGGCAAGGCTACTGGTGCTGGTATCGTCAAAGCGTCCTCCAATATAAGAGAGGTCTATGGAGAACTAACAGGAGAAGACGGTTCGTCCACTTGTGGAAGATGAATGGGAGAAGAATGTTCTTCTACCTATGATGGAAAAATAGGAGAAGAAGGCTCTTCTACCTGTGAAGGACTAATGGGTGGGCTAACCTCTTCAGACTGTGAGAGAGGTTGGTTAGGCATAAGAGGCAAGACCGTGTTGATTGTGCGTATATTATGCTCTAGGGAGTCATCGGCCATGGTCTGCACGTTGTTTTGACTAGGGAGATGATTAGGGAATGGTTTTCTAAAGATGTCAATGTGTTGGTTAGGTGGCACATTTGGGTTATCCAAGACAAGATCACCTTCATGTATCATGTCTTGGACAATGTTCTTGAAGGTTTTGCAGTTGTTTATGTCATGGCCATTGACACAGTGATAATGACAAAAGTCATTTTCCCTGTACCATGTAGGGATGGATTTTGAGGGAGATTGAGGACCCCCTATTTGACAAGTTTATCCAACACGAAAGTGTATGATTCTCCTATTGGAGTATACTGACGCTGTACATGTCATTGTTGGAATTGTTTTGTGATGTAGTCTGATGTGGAAGGCTAAGATTGGTTGTTTGTGGTCGATGATGATGGCCTAAGGACCACAGCATTTTCCGATCCTTTAGACTTGGAATGGGAAGAAAAAGGTTTAGACGAAGAAGGGTCATTGGCTTTTGCATTGTTATTACGCAATTTGACCTTGTCTTCTTCGACCACAAGGAGTTCAAGCTTCCTAGCCATGGTGAAAGCTTTGTGAAATGTGCAGAATGTTTGGATCCACAAAGTAGATTAGATGTGATTGGCACATGCTCGTGAAAAGAGCTCAATGAGCTCGGGTTGAGGTAAAGAAAAGGAGAGTTGGTTGATTAAGCCTCTCCAACGGGCAATGAAATCAACAATGGATTCATCGTCAAATTGTTTGATAGAATATAGGTCTGTGATGGAGACCTTTTTAGTGATGTTGATAGAAAAGTGTTCAAGGACAAGTTGGGTGAGTTGGGTGAATGAAAAGATAGAATGACTGGTAAGGGAGCTATACCAGTCGAGGGTAGCACCAGAAAGTGACATGGGAAATGTGCGTAGCAATAATGCATTATCATGTGCTATGAGATAACAAGCATGTCTGAATGCTCCTAGGTGCTGCTGTGGGTCTTCCTTACTCTAGAAGTGAGTAAACTTAGGAAGCTCCCACTGACTTAGATATGGTCGGATTGGGACTGAAGGATGAATGGGTTTGTTGAAAATTTGTTCATATGAAAGAACATTGCTTGAACCAGAAATGGAGGTCTCAAGATTAGACATTTTGTCCATCAACATTTTGATTAAGTCAATTGATGGATTTGTAGGTGGGGTGCCCCCTAGGTTGTAAGGTGCTTGGAAGGTGCTAGGAGGGGTGTATGATGTAGTTGGTTGCGCTTGTATAAGCGCAACGTATCGGTAACTATTCATAGGGACTGATGTTGAGGTCAAAGGGGCTTGTGTCATGAAGTTGGAGGGCATAAGTTGACTAGATACCGCCAAAGGTGGTTGAATGGTGGCATTGGTAAAAGGATGGGTAGTCACTCCCACGTTTATAGGTGCAAGAGTGTGTGGAGTCAAGACAATCAAGTTTTGAAAATGTGACGAACTTGGTTGAATTGAAGAGTCTCGCGTTTGGCTATTAGCGAGATAGTATTGGAGAGCCTTGACGTTATGGTCAAGGAGTCTCTCAAATTTTTGATCCCCTTCGAGAATAATTGAAAGTTGGTCAGGGGTAGGCTGGATAGGAGTATTTTCAATGTTTGAAGTATGATCCATTTGGGGACTTGATATGAAAGGCGAAGGCGGAAGTGGTTGTTGCCTTGCGTGGTCAATAAAGGATTTGACTTGATGGTGTGTCAAATCCATCCAAGGCGAAAGGTGTCTAGGTTCTAGAAACTGTATATTTCAGTTTTAGAAAACCAAAAGGGGTGTTTTACAGCAAGAAAGTCGGGTTTTAAGCTTGCTATTTTTGAAAAAAAGTTGGCTGACAGTGATCGATGTCGGTGGAAAAACCGATATTAGTGGATATATGTTGCCGACGTCGGTTGGAAAAATCGATGCCGGTGAGTAAAAGTTGCCAATGTCGGTTGAAAAACTGATGTCGATGTCTGTGTGTTTCCAGAAACTCAGAAGACTGAAAGTTTTTGGAAGAAAAAGAAAGTTATGAGTTGTTTAAGAACTCAGAATAATGCATCCTCACCAGCTCAAAAAACTAGATAGAGACAGAAAAAGAGATGAAGACAAGCAAACCTTAAACGTTAAATTCCTAAGAATCAATTTTTAGAGTCATGTTGGCTTATGCCTTAGAAGAGTGTGTTTGGGAAGTTGGCTTTTAGAACGGGTCGTAGAAGAAGCAGTCTAAGGTTGGTTTCGGGTTTGTTTCAGTGCTCAATGTCTATGTTAGGTTCTGTAAATGGTCTGGTGCTAAGGAGCAAGCTCCCCTCACTTCACGAGCCCAGAGATAAGTTGGGTCGCTTAGCCAGTATATACTTCCCCTAGAGTTTATACTCTGCCAGAGAACAGATTGAGCTCTCCCCTTGGTAGTGAAGGCCAAGTGGGATTACTAGGAAGGGTAAGGTATCCACTAGGTGATGAGATCCTAGTTGGGCCTTGTCTCAGGTATGTTTTGATGTTTGATTTGTGATAGTGGTCTAGATATGTAACATAAGTGGACTACGCTTTATTCATAATGCGGTTTTAAGTTACTAGATGTGAGATAAAAATGCATTCAAGCAGAAATGAGATGCAATAGATTTTAAGCCCAAATTGAAATGTGTGTTCGGATGCAGACAAGTTGAGAAAAGGTTAAGAGTATGACTTCACTACTCTAAGATGCAAGAAAGAAAGAAAAAGAAGGATTATTTTTAACTTTGCTGATGGTGTCCTTTCAAAGAAGATAGAAGAAAAAGATGCAAGAAGAGACCTAATGCACCTATATGAAAAGTTTGCTTAGAAGAAAAAGTATGAACCCAAGGAAAAGTCCTAGGGTCCCACCGGGCGTGCCAGAATGTTTCTAACTATTTTTGCTTTTCCATATTCAAAATGATGAAAGAAACTAAGATAATGGTCAGGGGTTAGATGATACCTGAATGAAGTTTTACGCACCATATCCAGATGTTGAAGGGACTCCTCTTTGGCTGTGGAGGATGACACCTGCAGATAAGAGACTCAAACAAAGAGATTGTTAGATGGATGTAAGGTGGACTGCCAAGCAAAATCTTGATCCTAGAAGTGCAAAGACTTCTTTCTAGGATGACAGTCCACTGTTAATAAGTAAAAGTGTCGAAAATAAAGAAATGACAAATGACTAGCAAAGAGGAAATTAGATAATGCGTACCTATTTCTTTGCAGTCGGTCTGCCACAATCACCAATGCTGGTTAGTCTGCCGTCATCGGTTGATTAAATTTGTCGACATCAGTTAGTTCTACCGACGTCGATAGGGGCAATGGGCCTAGTGGCCGGCGTCAGTCAGGGCAATGAGGCTTTGGACAAGTTTTAGGTCTGTCTGTAGTCAATAGAATGGTTTGAAAGGAGTTTGGGTCTATGTAAGGGATGCAGGATAGTGGATAGGGTCTTTAGGAGGGACAAAGTCAGGGGATAGGTTGTCAAGATGGGTCAGGATAGAAGACAGGATTTTCAGCCTCTCAGGAAGAAGTTTGGTCAGGTCTGGTCTAGTTGATAGCTGGGTTTGGTTGGTAATATGGCTTAGAAGTAGTAACTAGAAAACCAATTACTAATACATTCTAAATGATGAAATGAAATAAAAGAAAAGTACTTACCTCTGGTTTGTTGAAGAAAGAGTGAGGAAGATTTGTTGTTGATGCGGCTGATGTACCTGCAATGTCTTTAACCCAAAGTTTGGAGCTATTTCTACAGAGTGCGTGTAGCCTGTGATGGTTGGTGTGTGTCTGAGAGAGAGAGAGAGAGAGAGAGAGAGAGAGAAAGGTCAAATACCAGCTTTGTGATTAAGCGTCTCAGTGCTATTTTTGCATCCTAGGGTCCCAGGGGGAAGAGAATTCACCTTCGGGTTGTTTTAAGCAACCGACGTCAGCGATCCCACCGGCATCGACCGATTGGTAACCGACGTCGGCAGCTAGAAGATGGGAAAAGGCTATTTTCAGCCTTTTTCCCATTCCTCTGTCTGCCGAGTGTAGTGGTCATGGTTAAATGGTCGAAGGTAGATTAAATGAGTGTTAGAGGGTAATGGGAGGAATGAAATAGGTCATAAATTGGTCATAGGGTGATGGGAGGTATCCAAGGAGGGGTGAGGTGTCAAGGGGGTTATTAATTTAAAATAGTTATTTTATTTTAAATTAATAATGGAGTGGGTTAGAAATGTGTTAGAAGTGGACCAAGGGGACCAAGGGGGAGAGTCAACTAAGGAGTAGACATGATTTTGGTGTCTACACCATTTGTAGGTGCAGTTGTCATATACAGGCAACAAGGACATGTTTAGACAATATGCATTATTATGGAATTATGATCAATTGTATGACTTCATAAAGTGTTAAAATTAACTCTTATCACTATAATAGGATGAAACACTTTTAAAAGCTCCCCTTACAATATGATGTCATCTTGAGAGGTTGGAGATGCACTTTGAGCTGCATATAGATAGTGAGCATGAAATAGTCCATGTATTGAAAGAATATACTTTCAAAATAAATTTAACTCTCATAAATGGTGTTAAAACAAAACCTAAATATGTTTCCAAACCCAAAACAATCTCTCACACCTCCTTTTCAATGTTTAACCCTTCATGAGAGCACTTGTAGGAGCATATTCTAATGATAGACTATATGAAGGTAGTGCTTATGGCTGCAATAGTCCCATTTTACACTCTTTAGAATGTATAACTTGTTTATTAATACTTAGTATCATTAATAAAACCTTTAAACCATACTTTATTCTCCATAAATTCCATACAAACCTTTATTATATGTGACTCACCATGGCTGACTATGTGAAAGTGTTCAATATGACTATTATAGTATTCTCTCAACTATTTGAATGATCAACTTAATATTAAATGTTGATAAAAGACATAAAAAGTCTTTATAAATTTCATCACACCTTTTTTAACTTGTTATATATGCCCGATCCATGTACTTCAACATGACTACAAGTAGAAGTGGGTAAAGAGATGACTGTGCATGCCAATGGACTACAAACTCAATGTTGTTTACCTTAGATGTTGAAACTTTTGAAATAAGGATTTTAACATGACCATTTATTTGAGTGAAATACCATGATACATCACATCAAATCCATTTTAGATAAAGAGGCATTTTTTGAATGGTGGAATTTGAATGTAAGATCAATATCAACACCCTCTTGTAATGTGAGTTGTTTGGGCTATCAGATCAACTTGAAACATGAGACCAACCATAGAGATAATTTTAGTAGGTATATAACATAATTTTTAATCTACATGACCAACTAGATTGTATGGAAATGACCAAACCAAATCAAAACCTATAGGGTGTTGGAAATGGTAAGTAAACAAATACAATCAACTTGCTAGGGATGGTTTATAAAACACAATTGACCAATATTAGAATTATTTTTATGAAAATGGAGATATATAAGTTTAATACCATATTCCAAAAAAAATTGACCTGAAACCTCTTCCACTATTTGTACCAAGTACAAACTTGCTAACCACTTTTGTGTGTCTAGAAAGGAAAAGAAGGAGAAGAATTGTTTTAACTAAAAAATTTCACTTATATAGCATGTCAAGAATGTAAATGAACTTGAGGAAGATGAAATATGTTACATGGCCTTCTCCCATGTGTCACCTTCCCTCATGGGTCGTATAAGTGCCAAACTCCCTCTTTTCAATTAGTTGGTTGATCTTCAATTAGATAACCTATAAGATTCAGATGGATTTGATATTACTGATAGGTAATATGATAATTTTTATGTTTAAAAATAACTTAGGACACTTGGACACCTTGAAAACCATGCCACTTGCATTTATGACCCCTAAAATGACATTAAAAGACATAAAGATTAATATGACTAAGACCAAGGATAATATAACATCAAATTACATTAAATAGATTATAAAATACCCCATAAAAAAATATTAGACACCTAATAACACCTAAAATTCATGTTTTTACCTATAGGGGACTCAATTTGACCTATTAGATCAAATTCGGTCAATAGCAATGTTGCAAAATTCACATGAAAGATGATTTTAGCAAAAGGAGCAAATTTCAGTTATCCTAAGTCAAATGTTTATTATATTATAATATCTATTTTTTTGTATAAAAAAATCACCTCTATGGTATATATCTATAACAATAGAGTTGAGAGGTAGTAGATGTTGATTAGAGAATTATCAGAATTACATTTTGTCAAGCAATTGTTTTTGTAATTTCCTGCAGCAATTCATTGGTGTATTTTTTATTAATATGAATAAGCATTTCTAAATTCAATTAAGTGTTGTGAGAGTAAGGATTGAGGATGGATTCAGAAGGTGGAAAGTCCCCCTTTGGAAGTCTTGTAGCAACAATCTAACCCATTTAAATAGCTAAGCATGTTATTTGATTTCTTTATGTATTGTGTGTTTTATTTTCAAATTATGTGATTTACATTAATGCTTAGATTTATTTAATAAAGCTTCCAATGTGTAAACATTTATTTCACAATATTATGTTCATATTTAAATTTCATCATTACATTTACTACATGACTTCAATATCTTATATTACAATTAGTAGGTCAAATTAATAGATTGAGTGTGCAAATATAGTGACATCATCCTATGAAGTCTATGTCCTTGGTTTGAAATTTAAATGAAGTAGAATGTATAGGTCTATGTTAAATAGCCTTGTTCATTTTGATGAAGATAAGTATATGTGATTATGAATCAACTGCTAGTCACTATTCGCACCATTGTCATGGAAGAGTGTTACACACTTATAATATTTAATATTGATAACAATTACTTTTGTATGTTTATTTATTTTATTTATAAATATTATTGTTCTTTAGATTTAATATTTCTTGATTTCATAGTTTAAATTACCCTTTTTTCGAGTAGGATAGTGGAAATTTTCAAAAAAACCCATATTACTAACTCTATGTAGGCAAGACAGGAACAAAAAAGTGGTTGACATATGTAAAGTGAAGGGGACTATATAGGAATATTTTTTCCTAAATCATCAATCATTTTTGCAATATCAAAAACTCATCTTACAAAAATTGAGGAACATAAAGGAATTACTGAAGATCACTTGCATTTGTCACTAGAAGACGTAGAGAATAATGAATTTTTTGCTCAACTGGTAGCACAAGATGGAGACCTTGAGAAGGTTCATACACCTAGAAGAGACCCAAATGTACTATTTTTGATAATTCCCACCTTATCACCCCTCATAATTAGGAATCTAAATTTCTCTTCCCTCTGTCACCAAAATTTCTTGCTAAGGAGGCATTCAAGGCTATTATTGCTCCTAGAAGAAACACTAGGCCAATAGAATCTTTCAATTTAGAGAGACTATTTTCCAAGAAACTAGATGAATCTTCTGAAACCTCCATACCATCCCCATTGTATAATAATCCATACATTACTAATAACAAAGAGAAAGTCTCCATCTTTTATATCTTAGGAAATAAAAGAATTGATATGAATTTTGAACAGTGGGTAACAACAACCTCTGATCTAGGAACACAAAGAATATTCATGGGGGATCACCAAGAAGAAAACACTACCAGTGAGTCTGGTACATTAGAATTTCCTAGCCTTACTCTTGATGAAGATACACCCATCAAGAATATCCCCCACTTTTCCTTCCCTACTTTTAGGGGAAAAACATCTAAGGATCTAGACACATTTTTTTTTTCATTCAACATCTTATCCCACAGCTATGATTATAATCAAGATGCTCAAAAACATAAATTTTTTTGAGCAACACTCAAATATGAAGTACTTATATGGTTCATGGGGCTTGAAAAAGATGCCATTTCTTCTTGGAAAGAAATGGAGAGGTTTATGATGAAATACCAAGACTATTGTATGGGTAGGAACTATAGGAGATATGACTTATTCTGAATGACACAAGCTGATGATGATTCATTAGAAGAATATATGACAAGATTTTTAATCATATTAAAAAATACAAGTAGACTATAATGGACAAAGAATCAGTCAAACTAATATTCCTAAAAGGGATTAGAGATGATTGTATGGAGGCACTACATCTAATGTATGGTGGTAATGTTTCTACACTTCCCTTTGATGAACTAACAGTTCTATGTAAAAACTACTCTAGATCAACCATGAAAAAAAGTAGGGGATAAAACCTTATTGAAACATCTATAGTAGGACTTTCTAAAGGTGAATTTAGAAACTCTAGAACATGAAGCAGGGCATTATCAACCACCTAGCTACTCATCTCGATGCATTACATACATAGAGGAAGCAAGAAGAAACTAAGAAAGTCTTAGCCACCTATTACCTTGAATGCAGAAAGAAGAAGGTGATTTACACATGCCAATCTATGAAATCTTGGGTAACCAACATAATCAACGAGAATCTTGAAATGGTGGAGCTAAATGCCATAGGAGAAAATAAGAATTAATTATTTTTCATGGATCAACGGAAACCATGGGTACAAAGATCAAGTATGACATCAAACTCTATGTTTTCAAAATCTCAAATAATCATCAATATGGTTATTGGATGAATATACCCAATCAAAATTGGTCCTAAACAAATTGGAAGCTAACCAAGTATCAATTATAGATGCAACAAAATGGACAACCTCAACTTGGGAAATTCCAAAACTAGCAATGGTTATTTCCCTCTAATCCATAGTAACAATAATGGAGAGGTAATAAAGGCTTTCCCCATCAAATGAAACAACCATAAAAATAATATGCCATTCCCAATCCTACCAATAAGTTTGTTCAACAAATATAATCCATTGAAATAACTCAATATCCAACATACACCTTAGATATTAATCAAGTTCAACTTCGCTCAAGTCATATTATTACACAACCCACCTCACTCATCATCACAGAACACTTCAAACCAACCCCACTCCATAATAATCCATAGCTAATCCTGAGATAAATCCATCTAAAAATAAAAAATAATCTGATAATCCTCCTTTTTTGGAGAGATTGAACATATCACATCCTGAACTAGAGCCTAAATTCAATATCTTAAGACAACTCAAGAATGTGTGTGTAAAAATCCCATTGTTTCAAGCAATAGAGGATGTTCCTATTTAATATAATGTTGTTAGAGAGATATTCATGAGAAATTTGAGAATAAAAAATAAGGATCCTAAAATAGTACTTGTGATTGGCCAACTAGCAGATATTATGTTGGGAAATATAGTTTCTCTAAAATATTTTAATCTAGGAAGTCATATAGTTAACGTTAGCATCTATGGCCAACCCATCTCCAATAATTTAATTGACTTGGGTGTAGTCATTAATATCATGACCATGGAGACCATGAAACAACTAAAACTTAGCACTCTCCATCCAACACCCACCATCCTCTAGATGGACAATAGATCAATTGTTAATTTTGAGGGGATTGTTGAGGACCTTGTTATCATTGTGGACTCTTGCCAATATTCATCAAACTTTATTGTCCTACATTCAAAAATCAACTTTAGAGGTTATCCTCTCATCCTTGGTTGCCCATGGTTGGTCATTGTTGATGCTTTTATTGGTTGTATTTCAGGAAAAATACTAATTTCCAACAAAAATGACATCAAGAAATTGTTTATTTATCCACCATCTCATCCTTCACAGAATGATGTCCTAACCCCTTAGATTGGTGACTTTGAGGAAGTTGTCTCCTTGAAAACTCTCTGCATAATTGACTAGAGTCCATCTCTATAGGCACAATTAGAAGACACTATCCTTATTGGTATACTGCAAAACACCTATCAATAGGATCCTATAGCCACAAACCTATTATAATGTACACCATGCCCTTTTTGGAATACCTTTCCTACAAATGATTTTGATGAAAATGCAAGAGACATTTAGAAATTCTATCAATTGCTTCCCCATCAATGCCATTATGCTCCTCTAATCACCAATGTAGAAACTAAATTTTCTTTAACAAAGAAAGTAGACATTTTGTCAAACAAACCTTTCAACATCAATACCTCCTTAACACTCTAGTAAGAAATTTAGTTACTTATAGTGTTTAGAAAGCACACAAAAACATTTGCTTGGGATTACCATGACATGAGAGAAATACCCCCACATTTATACACACATTACATTTACATTAAATAAGAATGCAAACATATTTCCCAATCCCAATGATGAATGAATCTTGCAGTTAAAGATATTGTCAAAATTGAGTTGCAAAAAATTTTGGATGTAGAATTTTTTTATCATATTTTAGATAGCCAATGGGTTTCTCCCCTGGTCATTATCTATAATAAAGAGGGCAAATGGTATATTTCCATTTACTACCAAGAATTGAATGTTGCTACTAAGAAGGATGACTTTTCCTTCTATTTATTGATCAAGTGTTGTATACATTAGTAGGTAAAAAGCACTTTTCCTTTGTAGACAACTATAGTGATTATAATCAGATATGAATTGCTCCAAAAGATGAAGATAAAACCACTTTTTCTTTCCCTTGGGGAACCTATGCCTTTGTCATCTTGCCATTTGGTCTTTGAAATTCTCCAACCACTTTTCAAAGGGTTGTTTTGAGCATATTTTTTTATCTCTCTCATCACTATGTTGAAATGTACATAGACAATTTCACTGTCTATGGGTAGACATTCAAAAAAAAATTGACCAACTTGGAGAAATTTCTTCAATGCTACAAGGACCACCAATTATCTCTAAGAAATGAAATATTTTATATAATGATGATTGAAGGGATTGTGTTGGGACATCACATATCCTCTACTAGAATTCAAGTTGTCCCAACACAGATAAGTATCACTAAGGATCTACTCACACCAAATAAGTAGAAAGATGTTAGAATATTTTTAGGACATGTTGGTTGTTATAGATGATTCATCAAAGGTTTTAGTAAAATTGCCACCCTATTATTTGAATTACTTATTAGGGATGTTGAATTTACATGGATTAATGATTGTCAAAATCCATTTTAGCAACTCAAAGACCTTCTCATAGAAACTCCTATTCTAAGAGGGCCTGATTGGAATATGTATTTTCACATCCACATAGATGCATCTAATACCATTTTAGGAGCTATCCTTGGCCAAAAAGATGATTCTCTGAGATATACAATTTATTTTATGATCGATAATATTCAAGGGGATAAAATCAACTACACTATAACAGAGAAGGAATTTATTGCCATCATCTATACCTTCAACAAATTTCAACATTATATTAAAGGTTACAAAATATTCATCCACATAGATCATTCAAAAATTAGGTATTTAATGAACAAACCTGTTATAATAGGCAGGATAATTTGATTGTTGATCTTATTGTAAGAGTTTGATATTACCATTATGGATAGCCTAGGTAAGGATAATGTAGTAGCATATTTTCTATCTCGATTGTAAAATGATGAGCACAATCTAATTTTTGATGATGCTTTCTCTAATGAACATTTATTTTTAATAATAATTAAATCTTCTTGGTTTGTATATATTTCTATCTTGTTGTAGTATCACTACCACATCATTTCTCACCTAGGCAAAAACAACATCAGATTCAGAAGAGCAGAAATTATTTATAGAATGCAGGATACGTCTTTACCACTGGATCAAATTCAGTTATAAGAAGATGTATCCAATAAGATGAATCTTGTGACATTCATAGAGCCTACCATGATAAACCTTATGAGGTCATCTTTCTGCCAAATGGATTGCCATTAAAGTACTCACTATCAGATATTATTGACCTTCTTTGCATAAAGATGCCATGATGTATACCCATAGATGTGATCAATTCCAATGTATGGGAAAACCCACTTGCTCTGATGAAATATTATTATAGTCGCAACTCATTTTAGAACCCTTTGAAAAATGGGGGATAGATTTTGTTAGTCCCATTTATCCTAAATTTAAAAGTAAGGAATATATACTAGTGTGTACTGATTATGTCACAAAATGGGCCAAATTCCAAACCTTAACCCATGTCTGGGATGAGAATGTATCAGAGTTATTGTATAAATAAATCTTCACCTACGATGGAGTACTATGAGAAATAGTCACATACCAAGACCCATAGTTCACATCAGACCTCACAGTTCCCTTGGTAAAATAATATGAAATTAGACACAAAAAATCTACCCCTTATTATCCCTAGTCAAGTGGTCTGGTGAAAGTAAAAAATAGAGAAATGAAAAATATCCTCACTAATACTGTTAACCTACATAGAAAAGATTGGTCAACTCATCTTCTAAAAGTAGTCCAAGTGTATAGAATCACCTGAAAAATCACAACTAGCTTCACTCCATATGAACTAGTTTATGGTAAAAAATATGTTCTACCCATTGAGTTTGAATATAAAACATTAAGAACAATAATTGATTTGAGCTTGGATATTTCCCAAGCTCAAAAGGATAGGATCATGCAGTTGAATGCATTTGATGAATTAAGAATGGAAGCACTTCATCACACGAAAATAAAAGACAATGTGTGGGTTGGTATGATAGGAACATGAAGACTAAGAATTTCCATCCTAGTGACTAGGCACTATTTTTTGACTCTAAATACAAGGATCATAAAAGAAAGTTGCAGTCCATATGGCTTGGGACCTATGAGATTAATCATGTTTTTTACAATGGAGCTATAGAAATCATGACCATTGACTCTATTTGGTTCCAATTATTTTTTAATGGCCACAAGGTCAAGCTATATAAGAAACCATTTTCCAAAGAAACTCTCACTTTCCAAATTCTTGAAAAATAACATCCATCTCTTCTTCATGAAGCAAATCAACCCATTCTTATAATCGAAGGGTATTTCTATCAACCCTTCTCTAATATTTTCTAAGAATAGTAAGTTTCATGCAGTCAGGAACTAACCATTCACAATGGCTTGGTATAGATTGAATAAAATCCTACATCCTAGATTACTATAATTCTAGTTGATTTTGGATTAAAAAATCAAAAAAATAAGCAATGAAAACCTTTGGACATTGCTGATAGATGTTGTCTAAGAAAAATTGGTCACTGGTTCATCAACATTCATTAAAAAAAAGTAACTAAAGTATTAATTTTTTTCTTTTCATCTATTCTTGCTTACAGATTCATTCCCTTGGAGCAAAAATACATTTTCCTTTTTGCTACAAAATGAAAAAAATGTTACTACAAGAAATACTTCTTGATATAGGATGAAAAAATTGTCGCTGTAGGAAACATTTCTTGCTATAGGATGTATTCTTATCATTCGATCCTACATTCCCTTCTTATAAAGCATTTTGCTTCCAATGAAAGGACAACACGTACTAGACCACCACTTCAAATCATCATTTGTGCATTAATAAAAGGTATTCCTACAAGTAACAAGGCAATTATTTTATATTTATTTCATGTCATAAATTTTAATTATTACTAAGATTATGGGTCTTAATGCTATTAACACTTTGCATTTCTTCTCCTTATCATGTTAACTTTCCATGTTTTCTCCTTCACTGATTGACATGACCGTTGATGCACTATTGTGTGATGTCCCTTACTTAGGGGCTCCTTTTTTCTGTCAAATGCTCTGATAGCACTATAATATCCCCTTCAAATATGGAATATAGAAAACACAAATAGCTCTAATTTCTTTTCTGATTATTCTGAATTTGGTATAAAATAAGAACAAATTGCGGGTTTTACAAAATATCTTCAAATAGAATAGATCAACCAAAATATAATCTCTCAATAGTGAATAAAAGATCTTATTACTTGTTCAGATGATTACAATTACAGTTCTATCTTATGCATAAAATAATGTGAAAATACAGTCTTGAAAAACCTGGGCTCTTGCAAATCTAGGAATAAATCTGGTTTTTATCCATCTCGGGTTACTGTGTCGACACAAAGTCACCATCGTCGATCGATATCTCACCAACGTCGATCACTGTCGATCTGATTTCTACCGACGTTGGTCTTCAGTCAGCTGATGTCGGTCACTGGGGTGCCGATGTCGGTTCCTGTGTCCTCTGCAGTGCTATTCTGGCCTGCGGTCAAACTGTACGGAATTGCACAGATCGACACAATTCGTACCGAAGTAAGGTAATATGCGGCGGCCCTATATTATGGATCCCTGATCTGAAAACCTCTATCTATATAATTATTTGAATCAAAACATAAAGAAATAAATACTTGAAATATCTGTGATAACTTCTGTGTGAAGTTATCTCTCAACCCTGTAAATCTCTGTGATAGCTTCTGTATGAAGCTATCTCTCAATTTGGCAATAGATCAGCTAATATTTCACAACCTCTGAATTGCACACACTAAAGATGGAACGTTCTCCAATGCAAATGGAATCCTAGAACCCTTAGCTCAGTCTTCATAGAAGAATTCTTCAAAATCAATAATCAATAATCAATGGCTTATCAATAATGGCCTCCATGAGAAACCCTTATACCCTCAAAAAGATATGCTTGCCCTAATTAGGGTTTCTTAAATTAGAATTAGGGTTTTTAATTAAAAAAATAGGCTAAATAATTAATATTTGATTAAATAAATCAAATATTAATATCTCCCTTAATATATGTCAGATCCTTGAACCATTTGAAGCTAGTGAACCAGGGAGTGATTCCGCACATGACCATACCAAAATAAAGGGGCTCTGCTACATGTCAAACATCCCTAAATAATAGGAGCTCAGGCCAACTATGTCTAAAATAGCCTGAATGAAAACCTAAATGTAGAAATTATGTGAATCAAAGTCAAGCCATGCTCCATTATGACCCTCTATCCATCCTATCAGCCTACGAGGGTCGCATGATAGGCTAATCATAACTCTGAGCGGTGTGACCTAAAAAGGGGACATGACAATCCACCCCTCCTAAAATTGCTTGTCCCCAAGCAATGTCAGAACAATGAACCACGTGATCCACCTGGATCCCAAGGAAAAAGTTGTGTAACATCCATCATTTCACCAATCAACCCCTGTAGAGAAATAATCAACATCAACAACATCAACAGTATCAAAATCAGCAACTAAAAAACTGCACTCGACACCCAAACAACTATCTGAAGACCAACTATAGATGCCAGTAGAAGAAACCACTTTATGGAACTCAAGCCAACTAAAACATCACCCCTGTCAAAATTCATGTCCCTGTCTAATTGATACTCACACCCAATTGGACCATGGATATGATAATCATCGGTACCTGAGTCACTAACACCAAAACTAATCTCTGGATGCAAAGAAAAATAATGAGCATACCTCACCGTATGATGCTGGTAAGAACCCCCAAACTCTTCTACTGGCTCACTATTGCCAAACTGGGACTCAATGGATGGCTCTGATCTCGGCTCAACAAACCCCACCTCAACATCCCTCTAAGGTAACATAGTAGAAAGGGTCACTAAAATCTCCTCACCCAATCTGCTAATAGCACTAGTACCTCAGACGAGAACACCTTCTATCATCTTATGTGAGTCCAGACGAACACCTGCATTACCCAGCAAATACTCCATGAATGATTTAGTGCAATAAAAATTATATGTGGAAGCATCAACATACTCCCCCACACACCCCAACTGATCTCTCTGTAAATGTGGCACAACCAACTGTACCACACTATCATCTATATGAGAAGAATCAATCTGGAGACTTGACTCCACTGGTATGCCAAACTCATTAGGACCAGGAACTCCCAAATCCTCCATCTCTGAATGCTAGCATCAGACTCATCCTCATCTAACTCTGAAGAGGCTGCTGCTGAAAATATCTCATCATCACAATCTCTCGCTCCCTCATCCTCTACAACTAACTGAGAGTCCAACTCCTCATGACTAAGCTTGACCACATGTCTGTCAGAATCCTGGTGAGCCACCTTCATTGCCTCTATCTTGGGCTCTGAAGTCTCTGCCTCTGACTCCTTTGAATTATCATGCTGTTTGAAATCTTCTGATTTTGAATCCTCATAATAATCAGGGGACATGTTGTTGCCCCATCTAAGCGATCTATAGTGCTCTCTCCTCAGCTTAACAAAGCGATCAAAAGACAACATCTCCCGACCTCGAGGTGGTAATAAATCCCACTCCTCATTTGTTGTCATATACCGTGTGGATTTATCTTTAAATGAAGGGTATGAAAGAGCTTCATTCAACCTCTTCAAACTTAGTTTCAACTTCTTCATATCATAGTCCCACTGACTTTGAGTACTGGGAGTCATCATGGATACTTCGTTGATTTAATCTACCCAAACTACCCAACAGGATGGCAAGACATTGGCTCTGATACCACTGTGATGTCCCTTACTTAGGGGCTCCTTTTTTCTGTCAAATGCTCTGATACCACTGTAATATCCCCTTCAAATAGGGAATATAGAAAACACAAATAGCTCTGATTTCTTTTCTGATTATTCTAAATTTGGTATAAAATAAGAACAAATTGTGGGTTTTACAAAATATCTTCAAATAGAATAGATCAACCACAATATAATCTCTCAATAGCGAATAAAAAATCTTATCACTTGTTCAGATGATTACAATTATAGTTCTATCTTATGCATATAACAATGTGAAAATATAGTCTTGAAAAACCTGGGCTCTTGCAAATCTAGGAATAAATCTGGTTTTTATCCGTCTCGGGTTACTGTGTCAACACACAGTCGCCATCGTCGGTCGATATCTCACCGACGTCGGTCACTGTCGGTCTGCTTTCTACCAACGTCTGTCTTTAGTCGGTTGATGTCGATCACTGGGGTGCCGATGTCGGTTCCTATGTTCTCTGCGACACTATTCTGGCCTGCGGCCAAACTGTACGGAATTGCACAGATTGATACAGTTCGTACCGAAGCAAGGTAATATGCAGCGGCCCTATATTCTGGATCCCTAATCTGACAACCTCTATCTATATAATTATTTGAATAAAAACATAAAGAAATAAATACCTGAAATATCTGTGATAACTTCTGTGTGAAGTTATCTCTCAACCTTGTAAATCTCTGTGATAGCTTTTGTATGAAAGTATCTCTCAATTTGACAATAGATCAGCTGATATTTCATAGCCTCTGAATTGCACACACTGAAGAGGGAACATTCTCCAATGCAAATGGAATCTTGGAACCCTTGGCTCAGTCTTCACAGAAGAATTCTTCAAAATCAATAATCAATAATCAATGGCTTATCAATAATGGCCTCCATGAGAAACCCTTATACCCTCAAAAAGATATGCTTGCCCTAATTAGGGTTTCTTAAATTAGAATTAAGGTTTCTAATTAAAAAATAGGCTAAATAATTAATATTTGATTAAATCAATCAAATATTAATATCTCCCTTAATATATGTCGGATCCTTGAACCGTTTGAAGCTGGTGAACCAGGGAGTGATTCCGCACATGACCATACCAAAATAAAGGCACTCTATTGAATGTCAAACATCCCTAAATAATAGGAGCTCAGGCCAACTGTGTTTGAAATAGCCTGAATGAAAAGCTAAATGTATAAATTTTGCGAATCAAAGTCAATCAAAGCTCCATTATGACCCTCTATCCATCCTATTAGCCTACGAGGGTCGCATGATAGGCTAATCATAACTCTGAGTGGTGTCACCTAAAAAGGGGACATGACATATTGTCACCACCCATTATTAATACCATGAGTCATTTATGCACGTCAAC
>JARHVA010005804.1:507500-752500 GCA_037957365.1 Torreya grandis
GTCCTATGAAACCAAATTCAACATACCTTTATACCTATCTCCAATTTCCTTGAAGGTGTGATGTGTACTCCTTAGGTGATTGGAAATCACATAGGCCTAGCTTGTTACAACTCAACAATAAGCTAATGACAACATAGCCTATAGATCAATATTTTCTTCCCAAAACCTATATGGAACTTATTGATCTAAGTAAAACTCACCTGAAGTAAACATGGGATAAATCAATCTCATTTTAGGATATTGGACTACCACTCTAGGGCACGAGTTACAAGTATTGGTCTTATGAGTAACCAAGAGGTGAAACAACCATGAGGGCAATGTTGTTACTTGTTACATTCAATCATTTTTTAATTCAAAGAGTTGGATAAAATACATATAAAAAATGATATTATTCACATATGATTCTAAATTAAGGTGGATATATTAGATGAAAAGACCTCAAAAATAGAGCCAGCTGAGGGAGAAAAAAAGTGTTCTATGTCTGTGTGGAGTAAATATTTGAAACAAATCAAACTTGTGTGACTAGCTAAAGACATTTGAGGTAATATCTTATCTACTCTAGTGATGACTCATATCCAATTAGATATAATATAGAGTCTATTTAAAAATATTTATGAAATAAAAATATCTTATTAGTGATAAATTGTGTAAGCACATCTAATCATATATCAAGAACTGAAACATAACCTCTATATTAAAAAAAAGTTAGATTAGTATCTACTCAGTGTAACTCCTAAAAAATTAAATGTTTTTCCAATCACACATCAAATTAACCCATCAAATTTACTCATGTAAATAATAAAGTCCATGAAAGAGAATGCTCAAAGTTGACTAGGAGCCAACGAATTAATGAGAGCTAATGACGTGGTTGAAACTGAAGAGGTAACCATTGATGAAAAGATAATTGATCTAGCTATTGTAAAAGGACCTGCATGTTGGATTTGAAGGAATAGTTCCACCTTTGAAAATTTCTGTCCACATGAGTCTTGTCCACAATTGGATGCCTGAATATTACTTTAGCCTTTCTCATCAACAATTCAGGGTTCAAAACAAGGTCATGCATGAATTTTATAGTTAAGTTAGCTCAAAATAAATAACAAACCATGTCTACAAAGGGATATGGCTCTCTCTTGGTCATGTATTGATGCAATCCAACCACTTTGATAGTTTTGCTATTGATACAATATTACTTATTCTAAATAGAGAGCTTGCCATCATCATCAACATCCTTACGATCCTTAATTTCATTAAAGATGGAACTATGGTTCTGCACTTTTTGCCTAGTGTCACGAGATCAAATGTTGGGTCCCTTAATATCTGACCTTTGAGAAATGAATACAAATAATTCATCATGTCTGAAAATTTGGAGTTAAATTTATTTGTTATCAAATTCTTGTGAAATCTCATGTTGATTTTGAAGTCAAATGCTCACTATAAATTATCTTTGAAATTTGAATTCATTCTTAAATTTAAAGGATTAGAAGCTTTGTAAATTCTCTTGGTTTCTTGAATCATCAACATCAATTGTTTAAAAATCATCTAACTTCGTGTAGCGTAATGAAATTAAATGACCTTTCCTTGTAGCTCAATGCATTTGAATAAAAATTCCTTTTCGTCATTGGGAAATTTGACCCAAATTCTTGTTGTCTTTATTATTTAAGAGAAAATATGAAATTCATAATAATTTAATGAGAAGTATATTATATATCTGCCTGTTGGGCTATGACGCACCCTCTGCATGTATGCAAGTTTGCCACTTAAATGTCATTACGCCTTCTATACTTTACTCCTTTTTATGTCATGTTATTTCATGTATATTTAGTTTTCTATTGAACATTTGAATGTCAATCATTATTCTTTCTGGATAATGCGATATGATGACAAATGGAAGTCTTTGGTTGAGTTTCAAATCCGTAAGCCTACAATTTAAATTCCATTGTGCTATCCTCTCTTTAACAAAGAACCCTTGCAACATTGTGAGGATTTGATATGTGGGATGAACAATGGAGATGAAGCTCGGTATGTTTTAGGTTGTGTATTATGAAGTTGTATGATTATGACAAGTGATAGTATGTGATAGGGTCACAAACTTATAAGTTATAATGTTTTGTTAAAATTATATTTTTGAATGTATCGTGATAATGTGAATGAGTGAAATTTTCATTAGTGATAGTACGTGATAAAGTCACAAACATATAAGTTATAATACCTTGTTAAAATTACGTTCTTCAACACATCGTAATAATGCGAATGAGTGAAATTTTGACAAGATGAATTTCAAACCCACAAACAGTCTAAATTAATTTAAATTTTTGAAATTGTGAATGGAAGATGATTGGAATGACTCATATGGCCTTCGTCAGTTTCAATAAATAATTTTAAATATGAAAACAAAGGCATAAGGGTTGACATGATGAATCCAAACAAAAACATTACACATGAATCTTCTTGTACTTGGTCATGACACATAGAATGTGAAAGTTTCAAATGGACTCGAGTGACTCTAAATTTTCAAAAAATTTACATGTGGAATCGTTTGGGATAATATGAAGCTTTGAAAATATGACATGCAGCTAGGAAAAAATATGTAAGTATGAAAGGATACTTGTATGAAGTAATATGATACAAAAATATGACATATGGATCTTTATTTGCCAAGTAATCCACACAATTCAAAATTAAATGTTTGAGAATGCGTGAAACTGTATACCAAAAAGTGTGAACTTTCACAATCAAAGACAAATCGAAGATGTTAAATTCAGTTTAAATCTATAAGTCAAATATCCATAAAGTCAATTTTTCCTTCCATTCAAAAAATTTCAAAAAGATTGGTATGTCTTAAATAAAGTCCTACACCCAAAATTACTTCAACTGAATTAGAATCCAAAAAAAATTGTCGTGTAGTTAATAAGATGATATTAAATTTAAAACTCAAATCATTATATATTTAGCTCAAAACCATCAATTTGTCTAAGGTAAATCTATATCAAATATTGGGTTTCCATTCTAAAAAAATAGGGGTGTGAGTCAAAACATATGTAATCTTTCTTAGGAGTATTTAGAACTTATAATCTTTTCATAAAATCAATTAAAGTTTTATTCTTAAATCAATCATTTCATATATTATGTTATTTAAACTAATAGAAAAAAAGAGATGGGTGTACAATGATTAAATAATTTATGATTTGAGATTGAATGTTTCAATTAATGATTATTTTCAAAAATAAAATGTTACAAAATATTTATTTGTCACTTTTTTTATAAGGTAATATATTAGATGTGAATTTACTTAGGAATTGATATTCTAAAAACAAAGCATCGATATTCCTGATAGAGGAATTTTTGATTCCACTCTAGGTCTTGATCAATTTCATGTTAGGCGTCTATAGTTCTAATGGAGAATATTTGAATTAATCTCTTAAGAGAAAATATTTTTATTTTTTTTAAAGTATTTTATTTCTCGCATCCTTATAATTAAATTAGTTAATTCTCCAAGAGGTTTTTACCCAATATATTTGGGTTGAGAGTATCTAAAATATATTATATTTTGGCAACCTTTTCTTTTATGATCCATTTTGTCTCTCAGGATGATTATTTATGATTTAAGTATTTTAGAATATTCTCTAGTGCAACAAATTACACTTTAATTTATATGACATGTTTTTCAACAACCACCTCAATCATAAAAAGAACATGCAATAAATAGAAGTTATCATTGATTTACAGAGAAGTGTAAACCCATTTTTTTAAAATTATCACACTTCATTGATATATCTAACTTGGATCAACCATTGTACTAGAGATGTTTTGTAGTCATATATGCCAGTAATTATAAAGCTAAAATCTTGAAAAAGACATATTTAACAACTAAGGAAAAAAATACAAAACAAAATAATGACTAATAATGAAAGTAAGACAAACTAATCTATAAAATAAATATAGACTAATCTATTTTACCTTACTCCATTCAAATAAAACATACTAATAACTTTAAATAAATAGATGATGACACACCTAATAAATAGTGATTCAAGTCCCACCCATTTACCAAAATAGATAGATCAGTGCCTTTCACATCTTTCAATCTAAAAGCATTGTTTCCTAATATTAATAAAACATGGTAATTACCAATGAATAATGTGATTTTTTTTTAATATTACCATTTATTTTCATGAGATTTGTCTCAAAATAGAACCACATCTAAAATTATTAAAACTTTCATTTTAACATTGTTTTACACTAGCTTTTGACAATGTCTTCATACATACTAAATTTTTATAGAGTTTATGCATGCACATCCCCCATTTGAAAAATATAAAGTAATATTTAATTCACCATATCATCATTTTCCATATATTTTTTCATGTTTTTAATGTGGTACACCTGAGTGTTACTAATAATATTGGTTCTTAACCATATAATATAATAAATGGTAATTTTTTGAGAAAAAAATTATATAGATCCAATTTGATCATGCCATATGCACATTTCATCAATGAATTCCAATACTTGGTTTGATTGTTAGTATAGTTTTTGATCAAATTCACCAAATTATTATTCCTAGATTCAAACACACCATTCCTTTGTGGGTAACTTTATTTGATGAAAATTCAGGTGATTTATTTATTGTAGGACCATTATGTTAGTTATGCTAACTAAAAAGTAGAATCATTATCACAAACTAAATATAATTGTGTTCCAAAATTGGTTATTAAATTCTCTGACATAAATTTTATCACCTCCGTTTAACTACTATTATTTGTAATAATAAATTTAGTCCACCATGACCAATAGTATGTAGTGGTTGTATAAAATTGTGTTAAAATGGATAGCTGTGGTTGATTAGTCAATAAAAATGCATTCCTCTCTAAGAAAAGGAATTCCCTTTAATTATAGGTTGAAGGGGCATTACTACATATACTTCCCTCTTGGAGAAAATGTGTTACTCATGACAAGTTATACCATGATTTTGCACATCCTTGAAGATGGAAATTTAATAATATCCATATTTTAGTATTTTATGTGTTTTAATAGTTCTTAAGGCATGATCACTGCCTAACCTTTTCTGAAAACCTATTAGGATTTCATTAGCATATACCATTGATACACATCATAAATATATTACTTCATATTTATTTTTATACAAAACTCATTTATTTATCATGTAATGATATGCCTTTAATATGAGAGTTATTATTTGTTATTTGTTCAATTTTGGAGGACATATCCCATACAATAGGTAGTGAATGATTGGATTATACCATTCTTGGCCCATAACTTGAGTTTTATCCAATTACAAAATAGTAATTATTGGATCAACTTATGTCATCATCTATGTGACGATTTGACCACTCACCATTTTAGCATGTTTAATATCTTGGTCATATTCTTAAATTATTTCCATTCATTTCCTCTTTGTCCACCCAAGTCAGTTTAACCTAGCATGAGTTTTAACCATTGGTTTAATAAAAAATACATAAACTTTATTATGTAAAATGTAATTCCTAAATGTATTTACTCCTTTGACCAGAGCAAAGACTTGTCTATCCAAAACAAGCTATCTAAGCTCAATTTCCTTTAAGTCAATTCTCATGAATGCTATATGATGTTATTAATAACATAATTTATGTTTGATCACCACAATAATGGTATGGTATTATTTGAATGAATAGAGGTTAAATTTTTTGTTAAAGTTGGGACTGGCCAAAATTTAAACTTAGGTGTCATCATTCTTAATGTCATGGAATGGATTCTTAGATTTTGATGTCAACTCCACCTTTGCTTCTTGTTACAACGTGTGATTTAGTATCTAAAAATATTAAAATAAACTTACATGCAAAATTGATCTCACTACATATTTTTTATATTTATTTCTTACTATTGGGAAATGGAATCTTAGAAATGGTACTAGCTCATTCTAGGTCTATAGAGATCCTATTCTTTTTATTAATTATATAACCTAGTAGATTACATTCTATGATAAAATAAATACACTTTTCTGGGTTAGAGGAAACATTATAACTCCAACATCTATCAAACCCCTTTCTCAATAGGTACTCATATTTTGAACCATTTTAAGACAAAAATAATAAGATCATCCATATAGATAATTATACATTTATCAATCAAAACTTGAAACGCATAGTCCATATCACAATATAAAATTTCCCATGTATTCATCAATACAAAATTCATCCTTATATAAGAAATTGTTTCCCACTTGGTGGTTAAGGTTGTCTTGATTTTATCTTATTTATCAACCAAAACTTGTTTGTGTCCTAAGAAATCATCTAAGGAAGACATCATATCAGAACAACTAACCAATTGAGTGAATTCACCTATAAAGAGTAAAGGATAATTCTATTTTTCAAATACCCAATTCAAATTTATTAAATCAACACACAATTGGACTCAATCATTTGTGTTTTTTGTAGGCACCAAATTTTTTACTAAAACTAAATATCTAATGGGGAAAATGGATCTAGCTTCCAATAAATACTACACATTTTTATGAATAAAGGGATCCATAATGGGATTATTATTTCTTTGTCTCTTCCTTAAAGGATATTAATTCATCATTTTCCTATTCATTGCAATTTAACCCTGTGTTCACATACTGAGAACATTTTGTTGACCTAAAATAGATAGATGCAAACACTTATCTTAAATATTTAGCATACCATGAAGATTTGGTGAATTTATCTAGGTCTAACATTATTTCTAGTGAGACCATCCTTTTTTTAATTTTATTTTCTTTGAGTTTGATAATCCCATCACCTCCTATCTCATTTTTATCACACGTGTCCCTATATTTTTCATCAATAACTTGTGATTTGAAAACACCTACACTACTAAGAATTTGAATATTTATTAATAATATTAATATACTTGGAAATTTTCATAAAATTTAGGGACAAAAGGATATGGGACAAGTTTAATCATTGATTGTTATAACTATGACTATTTTAGAAGAAACATATTCGATAAACAGGTTTTAAAAGAATAAAAAAATACATTATTTTCCTTAGGAATTTGTCTTATATTGAAATCATCAAGTGCCTCAATGAGGTCCAAAGCACTATTCTTACATTTCCTTAAATATGATATTGTGAAATGAAATCTACTTATTATATGATTATCCACCAACTCAAAATCTCCATACATCAATAATTCCTTTACATCATGGTTTAATTAAAATCTTAATCCTAATATAAAATATTCATATTGGGTCAAGTAATTCATGTAAGGGAATTATAAATTATAGGCCTCAAGATATTATATCCCATATGGATTTACAAATACTATGTGTACACCCAATCTTTGATTGGATTGGGACCTATAAAAGTGTAGCATCAAAAAATATTGCGTATTGATTTATGTGTATTTTTTTTTTTACCTTTCATGGTGGTAAGGGTATAAACATCTATGTCATAAGAGTAAAAAATTACCTTTCCATTTTATGTGTTGTATTTAGTAATCATAAATTCTACTTTTATTTTTTTGTCACATTGATCTCACTATACATGCATGTCCAAGGAAATCGTATATGTGAAAAATCCACATCCATGTATCCTTTAATATTCTTTGACCACTACCTACTCAGTAACATTTTATAGGCCTCAAGAATACATATCACCTAGATGTCCATGAATATTTTAATATTAGGTTTTGACCCTAATGCATGTTGACATTTAAGAGTTGAAAAACTACCTTGACCTCTGATTTATCTAATTATACCATAATTATTTCATATTTCAAGGGAGTCAATTACAATTTATGTTAAATACCCATGGCCATGACATTTAAAGAAGCTCTAGAATCAACATAAAAATATGTAGGATCTTACCAAACATTCTTACAATGAGAAGGAATGTGGATACATCAATTTTTGACTTATGTATAACCACATTTCTATGTGTTTTAATGCTTGTTTGCAACTGGTTTATCTATGATGGATTTAAAAAATAAAATCTCAATGTTTAGTGTTTTTAGTGAAATCATGAATATTTATGTTTGTCTTAATCCTTTATATATCCTCTACTATATTATAGCCATAATTAATAAGAGTATGTTAAGCATCTATGCCTAATCATTATTCACTACCTCTAGGGGTAGGGGATCATTATCAACTTCTATATTTGGAGGTATTCAACCATAGTTTTCTAGGGTGTATGTTTTAAAGGTTTATTTCCTACTTCTAAGTGCATGGTTTCTTCACTGATCTACTAGTGACAAACATGAATCTCATTAACATTATATTTAGGTTTGTTATATTTTTAACTTTGAAAGCTTAAGGATTCTACCATTATTTATATAATATGAATGTTAGATGAACATTAATGGTTAGATACACATGTAAAGTTTAACTAATTAGGGATAACCTCATATATTTCTCCATCTCCTTCTGGAAAAATGCTAATGCATTGCATAATTAAATGAGTCAAACTAACCATATTGTTCAATAATATGTACCCTACACTAGTTTGGTAATGCCAAAATCAAAGATAATAATTTCATGGAGTATATTTGGTGATGTATTAAGGTTGTTGTTTATATGATTAAAAATTTTATGACTTTGGATTTTTAATATTTTCCTTTTACTTTTCGCATTAGTGTTTCCTATTTGCTTTTGCAAGTTAAGGAATCCATTATTAATCTATTTAAACATGAATTTTATTTCAACTAGTTCCACTTTCCTAGATTATTACATTGGAATTCATGTGATATTGGTTGCAAGATCAAAAATTTTACTTTGATAGCATTGATAGATGAAGTTTCCAACCAAATGAGGAACTTGACCAAAGGTACTTTTATAAATTATACATTATGACATATATGAGTTGATGAAAACCATGTCAATCTAATGATAATATTATTCTCAACATTATTTTATGATTACTCTACATATATTTATGTTTTATTCATTAATATAAAAAATAATTATTTTTGTAAGTTCAAATTCTTCAATAATATTAATGATAAAAAATGTTGAAGAAGCTAAAGAGTGAAAATTGTGGATGGTGCAAATCAAAACCTTTTTGAAAATTTTATATGGATGTAAGAATCCAAACAAAAATGGCATCCCTATACAACCTAGAACATAATATATTTTTTAAACACAAAAACTAAATGTTAGTCAAATAAGTAAGGGACATGTTATGTAATGTATTATTTTTAATTTTTTCTTGGTTGATGTAGTTAATAAGATGGTAATTAATTTCCAAGAAACATAGTGACTAAAAATACTCAATACTAAGTTTTGTTTGGTGAAACCAATGGTAGCCCATCTTCGTGTATTTGGATTTATAACATATGTGTATATATGAGATGAATAAAGGAATATGTTTGAAGTGAAATATTTTAAGTGGTTATTTATTGGATGTGAGTCTATATTCAAAAGTTACAAGGTTTAACGTCCTACCAAATGCCTAGTGATGTTTAATAGAGATGTCATATTTAATAAAATCTTGGGTATACTAAATAAACTTGGAGAAAATTAACATCTTAAATATGATCTAATTTTTAACTTAGTGAAATGTTTTTACTATGTGATTGATCAATTTATTGATTAATAAGAAGCCATAAAACTTGTTGGAAAATGAACAAAGAGATGATTATGAAATCAAAGGAAGAACTATATAGTCTACACTACAAATTCAAATGTTAATAAGGATTTGAAAAACTTAACTTAAGATAAGGGATTCTAATCAATTCAAATTTACTTTTGGATTATTTTTAATTTAACTTGTTAATTTATATAAAAAACTAAGAAACATCAAAATAACTAAGTGTAAAGAGCCATTAAATTATGAATACAAGTCATGATTTACAAACAAGACTTGGAGTTTAACCACAATTCCTCTAGGGAAAAAAACTATTGGGTGCAAATGGTTGTTAAATTAAAATATCACAAAAAATGGAACCATTGATTAATAAAAGGATCAATTATTAACCAATGGATATTCATTAGTACAATAGGTATTGACTATCATGACACATTTTCACTTGTGCTTAAAATCACATCTATTAAACTTTTGCTCTTTTTTTGCAATTGACATTGAAATCCATCAAATGCATGTACAATTTGCATTCCTAATGGATAATTAAATTAATATATAAATAGACCTTTAAGAAGGATATGTGGATCTATAAAATGGAGGGTTGGTGTGTAAGTTGAAAATGACCCTATACATAATAATAAATATCCATGTGCTTAGTATCAACAAGTAGACATGTATATTTTTTCTCTTAGTTTTGTGAAAAATGACCAAGATTTGAATGATTATGTGTAGATAAAAGACTGATTGAATATCATAATTGAAATACATGTGGATGATGTAATCATTTCAAGTAATAATATTAAGTTTCTAAATGATAAAAAAATAATGTTAGCTATGGAGATATACACTTTTACTTTTGAATTTAGGGTGAAGATATTAAAATCTTATTTATGTATCACTCTAGTCTTGTATGCTTATAAAATATCCATCATGGTCATACCATAAGTTATAGACCTACCCACTAATGAAAGGCTCACATTCACTATCTCTTTATTCCTAAAATCTTGTTTCTTAGTCTAACCATTGTTATTTTGATGACCATGCCTTCAATACTTTGAAAAAATATCTAAACTTAATCATTATCCTTCATTAGAAGTTTTGGACATGTACCTATTTTATAGCCTCATAGATACTTTCATCCCTGACTGACACCTAAATCTATACAAGTGTCTAATTTTAATACAAAGTGTCAAGTGCCCAAAATTGATCCAATTTACAAGTGAAACAAATCTTAAATGTTGGTCTAACTACTTTAGTGTGAGGTATTTCAAAAATGGATTGGTATTTTTCATTCCTCACCTATAAATCATACATAATTCACAAGGAAATATTCTAAGAAGCACTAAATTAATCATTCAAGTGATAAAAACTAACCTTTTTGTTTATATTTATATATCGGTCATAGGAGTAGTATTTCCATAGTGCTGAATCACTCAAGGAGCATCTCATGATCCATATTTTCCAAGTTAAAATATATGTCACTGTATGTATTTGCTTATCACACATCACATCCTTATGCACATAAAATCCAACATATACTAGAGAACTACATAATTATAAGGCTGTCTTGGAAGTATTAGATATGTATAATGTTCCCATTGAAAGATGGGCCCTTTGGGAAGATTGACACCTTGAGCTCACTAATGCATTTTCACCATAAACACTCCAAAGGGAATAATTTAGGGTTCGAACATTTGATGAAGAGAAAAATCATGTGATTGTGATTTACATAAATCAAAATAAAAATGACATAAAACCCATAAGTATCTAGGTTTCTGCATCAATATATAATCAATATTATTTATAATAAACTTCCATCAAACTTAGACACGTGTACTAACATAAATTTCTAGATTGATGCTAGCATTTGAGACCACATAAAGATTATTTCCATAATTTGATGAATATGTTAGGATCGCCTTCCATTGCACCTTAATCCTATTCTATAACATACCTTCATGATCACAATAAACTAGATAAGTATAATTTGTTTCCAATTCATTGAAATATCTATCAATAGTTTTACTTTACTATTTTTAGAAATCTCATTTGTATAACTTTAGAATATTATTCATCTAAATTTCTATTAATTTTCATGTCCATTAAGTAAGTTCACCATCTTTCCAAAAAAATATAATCTAATACCCCTGAACCTTATATATCCCCCTTATCTAAATTTAGGGTTAATCATTTGTTTAACCTGGCCTTTGGTCTCAAAAACCTAGATTGGCCTAGGGTTTCCTATTTTTTCTCTTATTTATGATTTCTAGATTGTAAATATTTTAAAATCAGATTTACATTTTATTTAAAGGAATTAATTAATGATGCATATATAATTTAATTCCTTTTAAAAAAATTCATTGTATCCCTTATTTTTGATACTTCCTAAATGTCAAAATTAATGAAAAACCTAAGAAAGGCTAAAAATCATATTTATTTCTATAACACCTTTTGGAATGCTATTGAGTCAGTATATAGATTCCAATATGATTGCTCCCATAAAATATATATACCTAGGTCCTATTAATTTGATATCTACCATCCTTCATACATTATTCATCCATGACTTATATTGTTTTATTTAGTCCACATCATCATAAATTGAAAAGGTAAAGGTGCCCAACCTATCCCACCACCTGTTACAACACAAAAAGTTCCTCCTCAACATATATATTTTTATAAAATCAAAATGATACTATATTATTGAATAAATAATCCACACACGTGCTAAAACAAGAATCCTCTAACTATTAAAGTAATGTACTATTTAAAAGGATATTTTATAGGAAGCATTATGTGACACCCAAGTACCAATTAATATTAAAATGTCCTATTTTTTACATATTATACAAGATCTTAAAATTAGTGGAAATATTACTATCTTTGACCCACAAGATATACCATTAGAATATATTACTCATCAATATTTTACTTTGTTCATGTAAGTGAGTGTACTTCACAGGGAATATTTAGAGTGTTAGTTGATAATTGTTTGGGCCTAAACATTTCTGTCACACATTTCCTAGCCACCATCGGTGTTATGAAAAATCATTTTCAAAATTTAGATATGCATGTCAAATGATTTTATTATTCACATATCCCTCCTATTGTCCAAATTACTTTAGATGTGTCATTAGGGAAAAAAATAATTCCAACTAAATTCCATGTAATGTGTCATTCATTGAATTATTTCTTAATTTTGGAAGACCATAGATATATACCATGGAATTTATACTGTTAGTGCCCAAATCTATTCTAATCAATTATTGTCCTTTCCCAAGAAGTGAATTTTTGATTGCTTAGATGTTGGCTTAATATATTTATTCTAAAGATTATTGTTATTCCTTTCCCCATCGATATGGGTTTCCTGTCCAAGCCAATTGATCCAAGGATAAGAAACAACCACATATTTTATACTATCCCATGTGACCCAAGAAATATTTAGCTTCATCTACATATCACAGAGCCTCCATTTCAACAATTACATTTACGTTATCAAAATGTTTCTTTAGTCTAACTCAATGAACTCCATGGTAGATGATAAGGTTCAGATAAGAAAAGGATTGTAATAGTGGCTCACACAAGACACACATTTTTTCCATATGCTAGTGATGAAAGTTGATTGTTTAAATTGCTAGGAGATGATAATGAATGGGATAAAATAGAATGTAGAAGCTTGGTCAATAGGGAAAAGAAATCAAATAGATACCACAACAAGATGTGTTTCTCACAAAGCTTATTAGATTTTGAAATAAGATGAATATTTTCATCATGAGTTTAGGAACATGATATCCAAGATTTCTTATGTTCATTCATGTAGCATAGATGTGTCTAGCAGTGAAAAATGGGGGGTCATCAAAAAGAATGAGAGGAAATTGTAATAGTAAATTAGAGACTTCTTCATGAAAATTTGTAGATTGCAATTGAAAGCCTGAAGCCTGACACATGTTTCATCAAATGAAAGCCATGGGCATTTCAAATACATGCCAAGTCTTGGTTTAAAGCTCATGTATAAATACAAGGACCAAATGAAACGTATATTTTCTAAGGAAAGACAACTTCAAAAATTCAGAGAACTTTTTCACTTTTGTACATTTATAAAAGTGGAAGTGGGTTCTAAAATCTTGTATAAGATAAATGGTGCAAAAGTGTGCATGGGTTCTGAAATTCCATCGATAATAAATGGTGCATGTGTCATCATTAGTTTTAGAGGTGACCTTGAAATCAAAACGAAATGAAGATTATGAGGGAAAAAGAAATAAGAAATGGAAAGGTCAATCATATGCTCCACTGAATAAAAAATGTATGGAATTGCAAAAGGTTTACAATCACCCTTTATTAATTTATCCTTATCTCCATGATTATTTCAATGACTACATGGGGTGATCTTGTGGAAAGCTTTACATCTTGAATAAAATTCATATAAAAATACACATAATAGGACATCATATGCTCTTATTCAGTTCTATGATAAAATTGTTTGATATATTAAAGGAATATATTCAATGGTATTATCTTCATTATAGGATGATTCATGGCACAACTAGTATTGAAGATAAAGAGTTAGATATTGGCGAGTTTAATAATCTTGGTTCTAAATGGTTCCTATTTTTACTCAACATCTGTGTAGTAGGAATGGGATTGAATATTCAATCACCAGATACTATGGTCATATATGATCTTGATCTAGACCCTAAAAATCAATAGTAGGTTATCTCTAGGATTCATTAAATTAGTCAGAAGAGATAAGTCAAAGTTATATACATGGAAGCTATTGTGGAAACAATAACAAGCTACCAGAAAGATGAACTCAAAATTGGTGGCACCTCGGATGATGAGGATGAATAATAACTTGAATGAAATGAACAAAGGATGTTGTATGATCTATCTAGAACAAGTTTAAAATTTTGAGGCTTAAGTGCAATCAAATCTTCAAAAGGCATTAACTTGATGAATTAGTGTGGAGATGCGGAGAATTTTTGCACTTTTACACTTTTATAAAAGTGCACATGGATTTTGAAAACCCATAGGGTGAAAATATACAAGGGAGGCCCAAAATCTTGCAAGAAGAAAAATGTGCCGCATATCATTAGCACATTCAATGGTGACCTTAAAATTGAAAAAGGAAATAAGAATCTAAGTGTTGTTTCTTTTTGCCTCAACCTTGCATTCTAAATTCTTTGTGTAAATAGATTTTTGTGCCTTAGAATTGTAATGAAGTGGATTCAGAGTTCATGTGATTGAGTTGTAGAATGATTTATAGATGAGTCAGATATGATTGAAAATCGTAAACTAGTCTACAATTGAAAATTTATTAGGGTAAATGCCATTTGTATTATTCCTCTTGAATTTTAAAATATCTAGATTGGTTACACATGAAGGGGATGGGTTTAAGCTTGAAATCTATTTAATGTGGTGGTATTCCAGGACAATGTTTGATGGAGCAAAGCTTACAATATTTCAATAGAGAAACATGAGGCTGGTGTGGGTGAAATCCTTTTATTGAAGAAAAATAAGGATGTGGAACATATGATTTAAAGAAACACAAGTGAAGCTATTATGGTGGAGAGATGATGAAATCACAACATTTAGACTTTTAGCTAAGAAAAATGAAATTAACAATGATGGTATGAATAATGGGAGTCAAGGGTTAGTGCATCTAACAAAATATAATTAGGTTATGAGTATTTCAAAGAGATTTTCCAAAGTTTAACAATGCTTATCTAAGGGAAACTCCTTTGGATAACTAAACTACCACTGATGATTTTGCAAAGCATTTGACTAGCAAAGTGCCACTCATATATACCAACCATGTGAGAGAGTAGTATAAAATAAAAAGAATGATATCATTTATGTTAATTACATGCCTTGAGGAGAAATTTATATATTTTTTATTATTGCCTCCATTAGTTAATTCTTTATTATTTGAAGGAAAAGTGGTAACTGGGTCACTAGCTGACACATCATTTTCAAATTGGGTAGGCAAATGATTTGTTGATGAAAGGGATAAAAATGTTGCACATAAATAAGAAGTTTGTTTTTACTCAAGAAGAATATCCTCCTCCTATCTAAAATGTAAAAAAATTCCAATCAGGCTGATGAAATCTCATCATCACATAAATAATTGAATTACTAGAATCATTACCTTGTAGAGCACAAAAGTATCCAAGCATATGCAAAGATATCTTATAGATGGAGCATCTTTTAAGAATATTTTGGGTGAGAAAATTTTATATAAGTAAAGAAGACTTGTCATATTTATGGGGGATTTTTATTTTTAAAGAATTATTTTTTTGTATTTATATTATGTTGCTAAGGTGATTGTGTTGTATAGTCATTAGCAAACCTTGAGATCATTTATGTATATGTCTCCCCTATTTCAAAGCAAATCCACTATGCTTTTCACCAAGTTAGTATTCTATAGATAGATGTATGTTGATTTACTTTCAATTTGGTGTAAATTATCTATTATTTCTACTATTTCATGTCAATGAAGTGAAATAACACATTCTTCATGCATTCTTGATTAGGTATTGGGTTTTATGTCTCTTAATGGTAGTCATTTTAGGCATGAGTCTTGATTATAATTTCCTTTCTACATTGTGATTTGGGAATTTTTTATTGATAATATTTTAAGGATATCTTGGATTTATGGAGTTATTAAGAAAAGGTGATTGAGGCTTTACTTGCAGTATATGCTTTGAAGATTTCAAGGATCATTTGAACGTTTTCATTGAATTGGGATTAGTGAATGCATATCATTTTTGATAGTTTTATTTATCTTGTTTCTTAGTCTTTTACATCCTAGAATAAATGATATAATGGAATTTTAACAAATTCTCAGTGTTTAAATCCACCAAAACTCTTTTAAATATTCCTAATTCATCCTACTTGTCCTACCCCTACAAATAATACATGTTATTGAATATTTTAAGTGTTATTTGCTTATAGATGCCTAAATATTATAGATATAGAATGTCTATGATTGATATTTGAAGATTAACATTGTAATTTTCCATTTGGCTCTTATTTGTCAACATTTTTTTTATAAATGAATATTACAATCACATTTTATTTGTTTCTAGTAGTTTGCATTTGATTTAAAAGCATTTGCTCAGTCTATGTGACAACTCTTCCCTAGTGGACTATGCAGATTTGGTTATACTTTAATCTAATCTATATTTGTGGTAATAATTCCCTAGAGATTGAATTGTAGTATCCCTCCTTATGACCAATATACCTTGTAGGCCCTTTCACCTTGGTTTAGGTAGAGCCAGAAGTAGTGGTAAACTAACCATACACTTTATTGATGCCATTCAAGCATTATTTGTGTTCAGTCCATCCATATGTTAAAAAATTCCTTAGATATAATTACATAACTAAGGTTTATCATCTTTTCTGTCATCTTTCCAAATATGGAAGGCTAAATTATAGAGGTGTATAATTGGGAACCAACACTTGAATGACACCATTGATAGGGACAAGATCCTTGAAACCTATGTTGCTAGAGAATCTTAAAGAGAACTATTATTTGTTCATGTTTTAAAGTAATATTCTCTATTGAACCTGAATCTAAACTTTTTAGTGTCTTTATTTTTCTATCTCATCAATGATTACAAGAAAGTGTAATTTCAAAATGTATCATTTTATGTTTGTGATCTATTTTATCTTATAATATTTCTTCTTGTGAAAACTCTGAGAACTTGTCTACTTCTAAAAGATCAGTGCCCATTTTAATTGATTAATTTTTGAGTGTTCTCTTATTTTAAAAACTGAAGGGATTGTGTTCATCCTTTAGAAATGATTCATCAAAGAAGCTTATCTTTGAGTTAATTATTCATCATAAAAGGAGACAGGTTTGGAAGCAAATTGAAGGACAATGTTCTCAAGGACAGGAGTGTTTGGACCATCATAATTGTGTTACACCTAATTTTTTTTTTTAAATTACTTTGGTTAAATATTATCATATTTATTTTGAGAACCTGGAGTCTTATAGTCCTATTAATTACCTAGCACCTTCTCAATAAGGTGAATCTCATCCTCATTTTGATCTCTTAATAAGGTTTAATCCCACAATTCCACCTCACTCACCCCCTCATAGCCCTTTGTCGTCTGATCTTGAGCACAACCAAGAAACAATCAGGAACCATAGAGATCATGAAGAAAATGAAAATATTGCATTTAGGATTCCTAGATTTGGACTAATTAACTTTAATGAAATGGAGGGCTACCACAATGATGTTTCAAATGAGTTAACAAATTAACTCTCTAAGTTTTAGGGAAACAATGTAGTGGTTGTAAAAAATAACTTGAGGGATTTTCACATTATAATTGAGGACTATGATTTCCAGCATGAGGATGTCTTTATAAAAAAAATTATGTACACACTAAAAGAAGATGAATGTGAATGGTTCAACTATTTTCCCCATGGATGTATAGATTCATGGGAAGAAATGAAGAATGTTTTTTAAATACAATATGGTGACAGAGTTGACCCTCAGTTTCTTCTAGTAGAATTTAAAAACATAACTAAGAACCTAAATAAATTCATGCAGGACTTTAATACAAGGTTTAATAATACTATGATGAAGTTTCCTGATAATATCATGATAAGTGATAGTTCTTGTTTGATTAAATATTGTGATGTATTTCATAAGAATACATCATACTACTTGAGAGATAAGGTTTCACAAATTTAAGATTGGAATTAAACATGGCCATTCAAATTGAAAATAATATAAAGGCTATGGGCAAGCCTCTGAACAAAATGAATAATGTAAGGTTTATCCTTAGAAGACTCAGTCCAATAAGACTACCAACCTTGAGTAAATTATGAAAACCTTGGCCACTAATGTCAATAAGATGTCATACAAGTTGGACAGAGAGAAGAAGGGGCTTCCTCATGGATCTTCAAGATAGGAGAGAGATAAAAATTAGATTCAATCATAAAGGAGAACCTATTCCCATAATAGAGATAATGATAGAGGAAAGAGACTTGACCAAAATGAGAGAAATGAGAGAAATCAAAATAGAAGAGTGGAGAAAGAGGTTCTTGTTCTATTGAATGCCAAAGTTAATGGTATAGACTATGATATTAATATTTATTTGTGTGATAAATGCTTCCTACACTATCCTCCTTTTGATAGTACTGAAAGAGTTGATAAATATGAAAAAGAACATGAATATGCATTTTAAAATGATCTGATTATGATGTTTGATTGTCAAATCTTTCTAAGTAAAATATCTACCTCCACATAATTGTTGAGTGCTTCTAGATTTGATCAAATTTGGAGTGTAGTGAAAGAGGTATGTGTCCCAACTCTCTAATTTGTTTTTTATATAAAAATGACACAAGCATATGAGTTTCCCAATCATGACTTTGATTTTTTGAGATCTATGATGATTAAAAATTATGATGGGTGAACTTCTTCAGTTGAGGATAGGTAACTATTAATTAATCCTATATTTTTCAAAGATAAATAATACAATATGAGATTCAATAAACAAGGTGTTTATCCATAAGAGGCTAGCCCTATATATCTAAAGGGATGAGATATAAATAAATAATTTAAGAAAACCAAACAACTCCCTAGTTATTCCAAACTAGCACATGCTTCTCAAACTACCAAACATAAAGGTGCTCCAACCAAGAATACAGAACCTTTGTTATCTACTATTCCCAAGGGTAAAAATTATGTAAGAAGAAACCCATCCTTGAAAAATATTGTTAAAAATGTTAGTTCATCCCATATTTTTCCCCTTCTGACTTTAAACAATTATATTCCTACTAAAAATGTTGTCACCATTCCATCAAATACTCCCCTTCCTCAGTAAAGTGTAGCTAGGGAATTTTGTTGGAAACGTATATTTTATTAAGTAATTTGTTATTCTTCATGTTGGATATGACAAATAAAGTGATGATGTTTGGATAATGTGCTTTGATGGGGCTTGCTCAATCTTGTAAATGGAGTTGCGGTTGTCTTTTATGCCCCTAATCAAAAATATTTTAAGTTTTCATTCAAGTTATATTTTGAGTACACTAGCAACACTGTAAAATATTAGGCACTCTTACTTGATTTGAGGATTTCCCCAAAACATTGAATTACATGTCTCATTGTAAAGGGTGATTTAAATTTATTGGTTAAGCATATCCAAAATACATAAGACACCAAAAATAAAAGGTTAAAACAATATAGAAATGTTGTACAAGATTCATTAAAATTCTTTGATGTTTTCAATAGTTATCATCATGATATAAGTTTCAATGAGGAAACTAACAGAATTATAGGGTTGGTTGATAAGTTTTAAGTTAAAAACATGAACCTTAATTGTTAGTATCAAGTATAGGTACATGTCAAATCTTCAATCCCTCATTAACACATCTTTGATAATGATGATCAACTTAAAAGGTTTATCAATTATGAAGCAAAATTTCTGGGTCAGATCAGAGACATGGAATCCATAGTCCAAATAGGTGATGGGAAATAAACCTTGTTTTTGAAAGATATCATTTATTTAAATAAAAATACCATTCCAATAAGATTGGTAAGTCTAGAGGCATATTTTCATGGAGAAGACATAATTAGAGTAGAGTTATCCTTGTCTCAAAAGGTGTGACTTAATACAAATTAGGCACTAAAGAAAATATAATAAAGTTTTGGCTTGGTACTCACTTGATTGCAGAAGAGAAATGAGCCTATGTATAATTTTTAAAGAAGTATAAAGATTACATGTCTTGGTTTTTTTTGAGCTAAAAACATATAGAGAGGATTTGTTTTAACACGTTGTCCCATTATAGCCTGACATCAAACTTCTTAGGAAAAAATACAAACCTATTAACCCCATCTTATCCACCAAGATGAAGGAAGAGTTAAATAAATTAAGGGATAGTGGGATTATTCAATTGATTAGGTATTAATTGTGGGTGGAAAACATAGTCCCTGTACGAAACAAGAATGTTGACATCTGCTTGTGTGTGGATTTTAGAAATTTGAATAAATATTCTCTAAAGGATAATTACCCCTTACCTAATATGGATAACATGTTACAGAGTATTAAGAATCAAATATTTTATCCACATTAGTTGGTTTCTTAGGATATAACAAAGTTATGGTAACAGAATTTGAGAGACCTAAAACTACATTTACAATTCCTTGGGGCAATTATGTCTATATGAGAATGCATTTTGGGTTAATGAGTGTCGATGCAACATTTAAGAGAGATATGGATGTTGATTTTGTAGGGTTAATTAACAGGTTTATTATTTTATATCATGATGACATTATAGTATACTCCAAAAAATAAGAAATAACATTTGGAACATCTAGAAAATGTTCTCCTAAGATGCAAGGAATTTGGCATTTCCCTTAGTCCAAATAAATATCACTTTGGAATACAAAAGGCCAAGTTATTGGGACACATTCTTTAAGTATGGTGTCATGATTGATGAAAATTTAGTTGAAGCCATTGACAAAGTGCCTATCTCATAATCTAAGAAGGGAATTCAGTCCTTCTTTAGTCAAATCAACTTTGTAAGAAGGTTTATGTCTAACTTTGCATATATCACTCTACCTCTTACTTCCATGTTAAAAAAGAACCAAAACATCAAGTGGGAGGAGAAGGCTATACAATATTTCAATGACATCAAGGGAACCTTGAATTATTCCCATGTCTTGGTCAATCCTAATTAGACTAGGGAGTTCAAATATTTTATTTTTCATCATGAAATATTTTAGTTATTATTCTATTGTAAAATAATAATGATGGTCATGAAAAACCCATAGCTTTCTTTGGTAAAGCTATGCAGGGATCTAAACTAAATTATACTATCATGTAAAATCAAGCCTTTACCCAATTTAAAGTTGTTAAAATGTTCAGACCTTATATTATGAGTTTAAATATTGTTGCATTTGTCTAGCATATAATGGTCAAGGACATATTGACTCAAATTAAAGTATCAATCAAGAGGTAGTGGTGGGTAAATAAGTTATAAAAGTATGACATAGAGAACCAAACTACCAAGTTAGTGAGGGGGATAGGCTTATCCAAGCCCATGGTTGAGAGAAATTTATAAGATGTGTAGATAAGAACTACTATTTTTAATATTGATGATTCTTTTAGTAAAGTTAGCATATCCCCATGGTATAAGGACATTGTTTATTACTTGTCAATTTAGAATTGTCTGCTAATGTTGATAAGAATTAGAGGGGGGTTCTTTAGCTCGTAAACCAAAATTATCTCTTGACTAAAAATGGATTAGCATGGATGAATCCAAATGGGGTTCTCTTAAGGTGTATAGTAGAAGAAGAAACTACTAATTTAATTGAAGACTTTCATAGTGGGGTATGTGGTGGTCATTTTGCACCTAAAGTCACAACTCATAAGATTATAAGAGTTGGTTATCAGTGATCATCACTATTCAAGGATGTTGCATAGAAATGTCTGTACTTTGCTAGTAGGTTGAGAGCTTTTGGATCTCTCCCCTTGTAACCTATATTAAATGAAGGGCCTTTTAGATAATGGGGAATGGATTTTGTTGGGGCATCATTGATACATCAAGTGTTGGGCATAGGTGGATATTGGTTAAAACTAATTACTTCAAAAATTTGGTTGAGGTGGTCCTTAAAAATAAGGCCACACATCAGGTGATCATGGATTTTATATTGAATCACATTATTTGTAGATTTTGTCTACTTATCAAGATAGCTGTTGATAATGCCATGAGTTTTAGAGCTAAACCTTTGATGGAATTGTGTAAAGAATATGGGATCGCATGGGATGAAATTTTATTTATGGTATGATATGATCATTCCTAAGAGAGATAAAGGTAAGATCCCTTTTAAGCTTTTTTGTGGAGCTCAAGTTGTTTTACCTATGAATCTATAGTTTCTAACCTATCAGCTCATAAAATAGCTAGAAGGAGGTGATGAAATTAACCACTATGCAAGAAAAATTAACTATATTATTGAGCTTGATGAAGCTAGAAAACAAGCTCATAAAAGACACATAAATTTAAAGGAAAGACTTAAAAGAATATTTGACAAAAAGGTCACTCAAAGATCTTTGCAAATAGGAGATTAGGTTTTACTCTAGGAAAAAATACATAAGGAGAAAGATAAACATGAAAAATTTGATGCCTTATGGATGGGCCCTTATTATATTTATTTCATAATTTGGGAAAATAATTTTTTATAAAGAGATTTGTATGGTGATATATTATAATTACCAGTTAATTGTAGACATCTAGATCACTTCCTTAATTGAGTCCATGTTTGTGTAAAGTAATGTACAGTGTATAGTCTTAATGTTTTTTTTCCCTTCTACATTGGGATTTGTTTGTATAGTTATTTTGTTGTTTTTCATTATATGTTAATTCTCAAATCCTCCTTATCTATTTTTCTCATTCCACCCTTATTTTGTTGATCTTTTAAAGGTGTCTATTAAGAAATTATCAATATTTTGACTCTATGGCCCAAGGGATAGGAGTTTGGTCTTATTTTATTATATTTTTTGTACACCCATAATGGGTGTACATCCACATGCAAAAGCCATTGTTAGTGCCCAAAGCTATTCTAATCAATTTTTTCCCTTTCTCAAGATGTGAATGTTTGATTGCTTAGATGTTGACTTAATATATTTGTGCTAAAGATTCTTGTTATTCCTTTCCTCATTGACATGGGTTTCCCTACATGCCAAATGATATAAAGATAACAAATAGCTACATCTTCTAGACTATCCCATGAGACCCAAGAAATATTTGGCTTCATATATGTATCAGGGATGCTCCATTTTCACTATTACATTTATCTTGTTAAAATGAACTCCATGGTAAATGAAAAGGTTTAGGAAATAAAAATATTGTTATAATGGCTCGCACAAGACACATGTGTTTTCCATCTACCATGACAAAATATAATTGTTGATGTTATTAGGATATGATCATGAATGGGATAAAGTGGAATGTATAAACTCAGTCAATAGGGAAAAGAAGTTAAATGGTTTCTAGAATAAGGCATGTTGCTAGCAAGGCTTCTTAGATTATGAAACAAGATGAATCCTTTTATTGTGAATTTAGTAAAATTTCATCCAATATTGCTTGTGTTCATTTAGGTATAACATATGTGTCTAGTAGAAAAATATGAGGGGTCATCAAAAGGAGCCAGATGAAATTACAAAATTACATCATAGCCTTTTTCGTACAAATTTGTAAAGTGAAATTGAAATCACAAAGCCCAACACATGTGCCATCAAATGAAAGTCATGTGAATTTAAAATCCACCCTATTTCTTAGGCTAAAGCTCATGTGGAAATCTAAGGCTGAAATACAATATATATTTTCAGAGGAAGGACAAGTTCATAAACCTAGAGAACTTTTACACTTTTGCACTTTTGAAAAAGTGTAAGTGGGTCTTGAAATCCTATAGAAGATAAATGGGGAGAAAGTGCACATGGGTTTTGAAATCCCACCGAAGATGAATGGTTTGCATGTCATCATTAGGTTTAATAGTGACCTTAAAATCATAGAGAAATGTAGCTTACATGGGTGAAAAAAAATAAGAAATAGAAAGTGTGAGCATATACTCCACTGAAGAATAAATTTATGGAATTGTGAAAGGTCTAAAATCACCACTTACTAAGTTATCCTTAAAACTAAGATTATTTCAATGATTATATGGTGCGATCATGTTAAAAAATTTGGGTCCTAGATATAATTATTATCAAACTACCTAGAATAGGACATCATGTGATCTTATTTAGTACTATGACAAAGATGCTTGATATATTAGAAGAATGTCTTTAATGGCACTATCTTCAGTATAGGTGGATTGATGGCACAACTATTATTGAAGATAGAGAGTTAGCTATTGGTAATTTTAACATGTCTAGTTATGAAAACTTCTTATTTTTACTCAACATATGTGCAACAAGAAGGGGATTGAATCTTCAATTAATAGATACTATCGTCATATATGATCTTGATCTAAACCTTAAAAATGAAGAGCAATTTATGGCTAAGACTCATTAAATTAGTTATAAGAGAGAAGTCAAAGGTATATACATGGATTTTTTTATGGAAATAATAACAAACTATTAGAAAGAAGACAAACTCATAGTTCATGGCAATATACATGATGAGGATGAGCAACAGGTTACATAGAAAGAGCAAATTACATTATATGATCTATCTAAAATAATTTCAAAGATTGATTACAATCAAATATTTAGAGGGCATTGACTTGATAAATGAGTGCATAGATGCAGATAATTTTTGCACTTTTTCACTTTTACAAAAGTGCACGTGGATTTTAAAAACCTATAGAAAACAAATGATGTAAAAGTACACATAGATTCCTAAAATGCATAGGGTAAAAATATGCAAGCGAGGTCCAAAATCCTGTAGGAGGTAAAATGGGCCACATATCATTGTCACATTTAAATGTGTCCTTAAAATTGAAAAGGGAAATAATAAGTTAAGTGTTATTTCTACTCACCTCCACCTTGCATTCAAAAGTCTTGAGAAAATAGAGTTGCATGAACCAAAATTGTGATAAAGTGGATTGAGAGTTCATGTGATTGATTTGTAGAACAAATTTAACTGAGTCAAAGAGGATTAAAAGTCATAAACTAGTCTACAAATAAAAATTTATCAAGGTAAATAATATTCAGATCGTGCTTCTTAAGTTTTCAAATATCTTGATTGGTTGTATATAAAGGGCATGGGTTTTTGTTTAAGATCTAGTTAATTTGGTGGTATTATAGGATAGTGGTTGATCGAGTGAAGCTTCCAAGATTTCAATGTAAAAACATGAGGTCGATATGGGTAAAAGGCTTTCATTGAAATAAAATAAGGATGCATAACATATGCCTTAAAGAAACACAAGTGAAGCTATTGTGGTGGAGATAGATGATGAAATTGTAGAGTTTAGACTTTTAGATAAGAAAAATGAAAATGATGATGATGGTATGAATAATGGGAATGTAGGGTTTGTGCATCTAAAAAAAAATGCTAAGAGGATTTGAAAGGGGTTTTACCAAAATTTAACATTGTTGGTCCAAGGGCAACTCCTTTGTAAAATAAAACTTCCACTGATGATTTTGGAAAGCCTTTGACTATCAAAGTACCGCTTAGATACCCCAACCATGTGAGAGAGTACTAAATAAGAAAGAGAATGACAATATTGATGTTGATTCTACAACTTGAGGATAAAATTTTATATTCTTTAATCTTCCCTCTATTATTTCATTATTTATTCTTTAAAGGAAATGTGGTAATTGGATCACTAGCTGACACATCATTCTCAGTTTGGGTGGGCACATGATGTGTTAAAAAAATAAGACAAAACTATTATGCATAAAGAAAAAAATTGTTTTCACTCAAGAATAATATTATCCTTTGATCTCAAATGCAAAAAACTTCTAGTCAAGCAGATCAAATATCATCATCACATGGATAACCAAATTACTATAGTCTACATACATATGCAAATACATATTTTAGGTGGACCATCTTTCAGGAATATTTTGTGTAAGAAAATTTTGCGTAAATAAAGAGGATGTGTCCTCTTTATCAGGGATTTTTAATTTTCAATAATTCTTTATGTATTTATTTTCTGTTGCTAAGGTGATTGCTTTGTACAGTCATTAGTAAACTCTGAGAGAATTTATGTATATGTCTCCCCTATTTCAAATCAAATTCACTATGATTTTCACCATGTTAGTATTCTAAACCTATATATATGTTGATTTACTCTCAAGTTAGTGGAAATTATCCATGATTTATACTCTTTCTTGTTAATGAAATGCAATAGCACATTCTGCATTCATTATTGATTGGGTATTGAGTTTTATTTCTCTTAACGGTAGTCATTTTGTGCATGAATCTTGATTTTAAATTCCTTTCTACATTGTGATTTGGAAAAAAATTATTGATAATATTTTAAATAAATATTTGATTTCCGGAGTTGATAATAAAAGGTGTTTGAGGCTTCACTTGTAGTATATGCTTTGGAGATTTCAATGATCATTTCAATTATTACATTGAATTGGTATCAATGAAGTAAATCATTCTCGATAGTCTTATTTATCTTGTTTCTTAGTCTTTTACATCCTGGAATGAATGATAACAAGCCATTTTATGGAATTTCCAATGTTGAAAGCCACCACAACACTTTTAAATATACCTAAATTTTCCTACCTATCTTAACCCTATAAATAATACATGTTGTTGAAGGTTTTAATCATTATTTACTTATAGATGCCTAAATATTATAGATCTATAATGTGTCTTTGATTGATCTTTGAATATTAGCATTATAATTTTCCATTTGGCTCTTAGTAGTCAATAATTTATGTAGAAATAAAGATTATATTCACATTCTATCTCTAGTATCTTTTATTTGATTTAGCAACATTTACTCAGTCTATGTGACAAATTTTCCCAAGTGGATTGTGAATGTTTGGTTATGATTTGATTATATCTATATGTGTGCCTATAATTCCCTAGATATTGAATTGTAGTATCCCTCCTTGTGACCAAGCTACCCCATAGGTCCTCTCACCTTGGTTCAAGTAGGACTAGAAGTAGTAGAGAACTAACCATACCCTTTTTTAGTGCCTTCCAGTCATTATCTATGTTCATTCCATAAATATGTTAAACCCTTCCCCATATATAATGACATAACTAAGGTTTATCATCTTTGTTTGCCATATTTTCAAATATGCAAGGTTGAATTCTAGAGGTATATAACTGGGAACCAACACGTACCATCTACATTAAATTGATGTTTGAAATTTTTACATGATGGGAAATATTCACCACAATTTATTACTATTAATCCTTCAATATTTATAAAATGATACACTTAAACACATAAGGGATACCTAAAGTAGTACCACCTCAACATTATTTTCCACTTACAAAAATAAAAACATACAAAATGAGGGAGTCAAGAATAATGACTCCTTTACTTTAATAAATAAATAAATTCCTAAAACCTAATGTTTATATGGATAAAAATCAAGAAAAATAATGATTAGCAAAGGATCCAATAGTACCAAAATAGAAAGAAAAACAAACATTTAAATTTCCTTTATTGGTTAACATCGAGCAAAAAGAAGATAAAGTTATAGATTACTATGATAGTGATGATGAAATTCCTCATGATATTATTGATGAACAATTACATAAACTTATCTTATATCCAAATGAACATATTTTTCATAACATATTCACCCATATAGGTCCCAATACATACACGTTAAATTCAACACTAGAGGATATGAAACCACATTCGTATAAGGGTAGGATAATAATAATAATAATATATAAACATGATTATTATTAAATACATCCTGATTATCTAAATACATTAATCCAAACTTACAAGGGACCAATTAAGATACCCCATGTGAGTAATGTGAATTCATATTGAAAACCTCCATAATATATTAACTAAATCTTAACAATATAGGTTGTTCCAAACTTAATTATTTGTATGATAATTAAGCATCGCATGGTATATTTACCTCATAATAGACATAAATTGGGTAACAATATCATTCATAAAAAGGTATCAATATATTTTGCTTGCCATCAAATTAATATCCTCAATACGAATCAATGTGTGGCATTGAAAACCCATATTCCAAAATACAAAGATGAGGGGTGCATACAAGTTATACCCAAGTAGAAAAAATAGAAAATACTTCCATTATTGATACAAAAAGTAATCTACAAAGTGAAAAGACATTAAAATATAATAATTACTGCAAACATTTATGGTGTCTCTTGCTCATGTTTTCAAATTGATACAAATAATTGGATTACTATTTTAATTATCTCATATTTACCTTCATTAGGGAAATTATCAAAGAATCATAACATTATCATATTTTCCTTCAATGTATTAGATATTGTATATACATTAAATTTGTCAAGCAACCATACATATCATGTCTTTTCACAGTCCTTTCACAGGAGACTCTGACTAGAGAATATAAGTGTTGCTCACATTATCCATGTCCTTGTTTTACTTATATTGGTATTTTTTATTAATTTTATCACCTCTCTATTATCTCAATCAACTAACCTATACCTCCAGGAACCCTCAAACTTGGTTTGTGTCAGTTCTAGCCTATTTTTTGAGTCCTAAACAATAGAATTTTGTTGGACTACATCACTTGATGCTCCTATCCTTTCCGGTGCTATTATCCAATGATCATTTTTTCTAACTTAATGGGTCCTAAACCCTTATTATCCCATCCATTAAGTTTTATTTAGATTTTTTATGTTGACTAATGCAAATAAATCTCCCAAATTCAAAATGAAGAGTCTCTTATATAAATGAATTCACAAGGCATTTTTTATATAGCACTAACTACTTTGACACATTACATAATAAAAATTAATCAATAGTATAGCTTAGCATTCTGCATCACACATAGACTTGCATGCTTAATCAAGGAAGGGCCTAGGGGAAAGTCATTCTTGCATCTACCATGGAAATTGATTATGAACATTCTTTAAGTGATAACTACATTTGATTTGATACCCTATATTGAGGGTTAATTTACATAGTGATCAGGATAGAAGGGGATCTAGATCATGCAATCATTCTTACCCGAACCTAGTTTTCCTCCATTTTACTTTTGATGCATTTGTTGTTTACATGTGTGTAGATAAATATAGGGTTTGGATATTGAAATGTACCTATAATGATCTCTATTAACTTTCAACCTCCAAAATTTTGTACACTGGCTCACACAGACCTAGTGAACAAAACCTAGAAAAATTAGATCCTCAATATAATAGCAATAGAGGTGGACTATAGTACCAGTACCATTTTTGTCCACTTTGAACACTCCTATCCAATCAAAAAATGAAAGCTAGATCCAAATTCATGATAGTGTCCCAATCTTTTACCTCAAGTTCCATCCCCTGAATCACTTGTTTCAATCCATTTTTATATAGGTTCGTTTCTCTTCCTCATGTAAATTATTAGATAAAAAGCTATATTTTGCCATATTAAACTAGATTTTCCCCTTAATTCAGACCCCTTATTATTTAGGAACCATACCCTATTTTGTCAAAAATAATAAAACATTTGGTGAACCTGAATTAACTCAAACAAATCTAAAACCCTAGGTACCCTTAGGGTTTTTCCTTCATATTTTGTGCAAAAATTTAATTTCAAATTTTTGATTTTTTTATAAATTTTTGTGTATTTATTCTATTCAAAACTATTTTATAATTTAAATTATTGGCATAATTTTCAAAAATTCTAAAACCCTAGCTCAAAACCCTAGATTTCCAATCTAGGTCCTCAAACCCCAAGCCTTCCTTCCTTGCAAATTTTAGAAAAATATTTTAATTTTTTTACAAATTGTTTACTTTGTCAAACATAATTTCAAATTTTCAATATTAGTAGTTTTCTTGTGAAAAAATTTAATTTCAAATCTCTAATTTTTGTATTAATTTTTTTGAATTTATTATATTCAAAATTATTTTTATAATTTCAATTATTAGCATAATTCTCAAAAATTCTATAACGCTAGATTTCCAAACTAGGTCCTTAAACCCCAAGTTTTCTTCCATTACAATTTTTACAAAAGTAGTTTGAAATTTTTGTAAATTGTTTTCTTTTTCAAATGTAATTTCAAAATATCTATGTTATTAGTTATTTTTTCATTTATTTTCTTAATAATAATTTTACACACTCTCTTTGGTGAAATAAATAAAATGGCCAGTAAGGCACTTCTTCCCTCTCACCCCATAGATCAATTTCTAAAATTTTCTCATAATTATGATAATGAATGGACAAATTTACAAAATTTCACATTAGCTAAAAATGTTGAAAATGATTTCATTAACAATGAAGATAATTATTATTGTTTTAATGAATAATATGATGATGTACGTGATAGTAATAATGAAGTACAAGTAGATGCATCTTCTTCATTGAAACCTATCCATTTTATTCCTTATTATAAGGAAAATAATTTTGATAAATGGGAAAGATACTTTTCACCTCATTCTCCTATGCACAATGCACCAAATGAACAAATTAGTCACGCACCTCCAAGCAAACCTCTAGATGGTGATAGTTTGCTTCCATGTGAACCTAGTCTCTCTCTCTTTTGATACTTCAGTATTCAAATTACAACAATATAAATGCAATAGAATCAAATTACCACTGCATAGTTCAAATGATGCATGTCATATTCATGACTCTATTGTGTCCAAAGAAGATCTAAATGATAAATCTCTTTCTCTTACTTCTCATGAAAATAATTCATGTATTTTATCCATGGATAACATAGATGCACATGATATTTCAACTTCAAATAATACTTTATTGTGTATTAAAAAATAATTAAATTCTTCTCTTACACCTTTCCCTAGTTACACTAAAAGTGATCATGAGTATGATAGCAAACATGTAAATGAATTTGAAACTGAGAGTGATTATGAACAATATTCCAATGATGACAATGTATGGAATAATGATGATTATTATGCACATAGTGAAGAAGAATATGAATCTCATGTTTCTAACTCTTCTCTCACTCCTCCTTTCAACCATAATGCACTTCCAAATGTTGCTTCTACTTCCATACATGATTTTGTTTCAAATAATGCACATGTTCATGCTAATATCCCATTTTCAACTCAATTAGAATGTGATACACTAAAACATAAATATACCAATGAATCTCCTAAGCCACATCTCACTATATTATAACCCATTTCTCACTCTTCACCGAAAGAGAATGGTAGCCCACATCTCTATAATGAGGTCCAAGTTACTATTAACCCCAAGGTTCAAGTGAGAACACCCCCTCTTTATGATCCAATTTCTAAATGTAGCATTCCCATGGCTAAAATTAACAATCAAATTCAATGATTAAATGAACCACTTCAAGTTACTAATGTACCATCCCAAGAGATTATATCTTTGATGCATGCAGTTGGTGAATTAAAAAACCAATTACATCTCCTTACCTTGGAAAACAAGTCTTATAAGTCTTGGATGGATGAAAATGATTTACACGGTAACCCTCTTTCGAATACATTTATAAAAGCTTCATTGCCTAAGAATTTATAGATACCACCATTGCCTCACTTTGATGGAACTGGAGATCCATTTTTACACCTTCAAGCCTTTTGTAAGGCTTTTCCATTTCAGGCAATTCCTATGATTCTACTTAATTTATTCTAGTAGACATTAGTGGGGGAAGCATAGAATTGGTTCGTGGCACACATATGATGACTTAGGAGAGGAATTTCTCATATATTACATAGAAAACATGAGCCCTCATGTTACACATGAGAAACTTTCCACACTCCATCATAATACATTAGAGCCAATCAATGATTATATCTTAGGTGATCTGGGAAACAATTCGGGTGACAATTCGAGTTATGATTCTACCTCAATTGATGACGAAACTTCTAGGATCCATAACTTTTACGCCATAGCTCTAATTGACTACCTATTTGAACCGTTGGAAATATAAGAATGAGGAGAACATGGTGAGATGGTACTGAGATCCACTCAGTGGGTTTTGACCTATAAAACCTCAAAAAAGTGCCTCAAATTTCAATTTTAGTAATGTACTCTAAAAATAGTTAGTTTCTATAAATAGTAATTTCTCAAATTCTATATTGTCATGAATTGTGGAAGTTGAACCACTTAATCTCCCTCAATATTGGTGACCTTACACATCCTCCTCCTACCTTCAAAATGTGTTTAAATGAATATTTAACCCAAAAATGAAAGTAGACATCTCTTCCCAGAGATAAGCATATGTTTGCATTTACAATCTTGAGTAATAAAACATATCTTCTCAAAGAAATCATTGTTACTGTGTTATTTTCATGTTTCTTAAAATATATTTCAATCAAAACTTCTAAGTTTTGTATCATTAGGATATTAGAATCACATGTTAATATTGATCTACAAACTAGAAAATTTAGAGATTCAACATATCTTTATTAAGGGGCTTCATCAACCTCTCCTCGAGCATCTACTCTATCAAATAGAGTCTTCTTTCAGGGACTTATGCTATATAGTTCTAGTTTTGGAAAATAAATTAGGATTGATTGAGGTAGATTCAGTTGAATGCTACTCTATATTTCATAGTAGTATCTATGTCTATAACTTCTAACACATAACATTTACCATGTCCTAAATAAGATAGGAGACCAAAACCAAAAAAAACAACTACTTAAGAACAAAGAGCCAATTTCTAGAGCATAACCTACAATATACAATATAAATAATAACAATAAGGAACCACTATAGTTTGATTCATAGCAAGATATCCCACTTGTCATATTATCAGAACTATTATATAAGAGGTTAATCACGTTACCTTCTACTTATTGATGATATCCACATTTCCTACAGAAACAGCCTCATTGGCCCTTTTGTAACTATCATCATATCATGGACATATAGATAATGATTATTATGGACTTAAAGATTGAATTAATAAATGTGTTTATAATGGCATCATAGCATTCACATAGGGGGTACTAAGATCTCCCCTACCATGGAAATATAGACCTCATTCATCCACGATTGAGTCATCCCATGACATACTTTCATATGAATCATCGATCACTCATCATGAGTGAAATGTGGGTTTTAGGACAGAGCCTCATAGGAGATCTCCTATTCCACCTACTTAGAAGGTTTAAAAACTAACACATTGAGAGAAACCTACATATAGTAGTTTACTCTAAGGAGTACACAGAACAATTCCATATAAATATCCAATATAGTCATAGGCACCATATCAGATTACTACTCACAAGAGATATTCACTACAACCAGATTTTGTGGGTGTTATTTCACATAGCAATCTGGTATGGTTAAGATTAAATGAACCCACATCACAAAGTATTTCTCGTGAAAAATATTCACTACATCCATATTTTTTGGATCCTATCTCACGTAGCAATACACTAATATTGAGATTAAATGATCCCTCGTCATAGATTTCAGCTCCATCTCAATCTATGGCTCAGTCATACACATCACAACAAAGGCCATAGTGTCTAAAATTACTAATAGATGAGCCTTATTCACAATACATAGTTCCTATTACACATCTAATAAAGTTACATTTTATAAAATCTCCACATCCAGCTATAGTTAATACCTAGAAAGCACTATCAGATACAAAGCATATTCCTACATAGCATGATCAATATGGGCACTTGTTTAGTTGGCCATCTAGGTTCAAATAGTGATATAACATAGAGTGATACAATGCACATTCATACCAACATCAGTTCATAGCTTCACTTAGCAGGGTAATGATAGAGCCAAAGGTCTAGCTAGCCTTTGTATTCTTAAGCCACTCAGAGGGAAGTAATACACACAACATTATATCTTACATCCCTATATACTAAATACTAACATTCCTAATTGCTAATAACTATCCATAGCTAGAACCATATTATCAAAATTCCATATTTAACAAATCTTTATTTACCAACATTAAACCAACTCAACCCATCCAAACATTTTACCAACCTCAAACTAGCTCAATTTATCCCAGCAATTTCCCAATTGCAAAACCAATAAATTTTTTACTCACATATAATTACAAACCAAATAAAATTATTTACTTACATACAAATTGAAATACAAAACTAACATCACACTTATCAAAACAATCGAATCACATATCCCAAGTACCATTTTACCAAACATATGCAACCTTGAAATCAATAACAAATCAACCATTTTTACAACAATCATATGCAATAAATATAACAATATATTTCAAATCCCATAAAATAATATGTATGAGTCAAAATCCAAATAATATCCATATATTTATAACAAATTTTTCAAAACATATAAATAATATAAAGATATAATCAATCATGGATAGGCATCATGCCCTCACTCTTAGTCTCACTTTCTCCTACAGTACTAGTCCCATAATCCACCCTATCACTCGATGACCCCACACATCCTTGAGCTCTTGAATGCCTCTTACAATAACTCTCTCACACTAAAAGTTGACTATACTCACGCAAGTCTACATATTACCTATGAAGCTCTGGGTACTCATCCATAATTCTTATACTCACTGATCCACAGTCAAGTGGTGGCATCCTATGCCTATCTAACTCAACCCTCAACTCATCCTTCTCTCCTACTACTCTAACATATGAATATATTGCTATAGTATCTCTATCAAACATATGAGCATAAATACCATCTATAAATATCGTAGGATCTATCAAAACCTCCTCCATTGCATAATCAAGAATATGTCATGTAAGCTCTTAGAGTGTCACCTCAATGATGGTCTCCTATAACCCATCATCTCCACCTCCTCCCCCAATAGTTCATTCATCCTGAGCACTTCCCACACCACCTACATGTAAAATTACAAACACTATGTTAGCCATATGCTTTCAAAACAAGTTAAAACAACCACAAACTTATACACAATTTAAATTTTAATAAATGCTTACCTTCCATCATCTCGATCAATGCAAGATCCTCATACTTGAGGGCATCTCCTCCACCACTAAGATCTAATAAATCCCATCAATGCCTCATCTATAATATGGTATATGCCTTTGTGCATCCAACATCATCTACATTAGAAATATCTATAGCCATGTCTCATGCATCCAAAGGTAATGGTGCTAATTTAGCCTCAGTAGTCCTCGAATGAGCTCCTACCCTCACTAGTGCCCATGCACTCCTCACCCACACCGATGTTACATGGGTCACATGCTGTGGTAACCCAAGTTATCTAGGCATGCACTCATATTGAAAGTGCTCATACACTCCAACCCAATGGTCATGTAACCAACAACTGACCCTAATATACCACAGCTACACTTCATCCTCAAGTCACTAGGGATTCCTCTATAGGTCCTCCATATGATATCACGAGCCACCAATCTATCTAAAACTCACCTATAGTGATCTATCCCATTAGACTAGATAACCAACATACTCATCCACCACTCTTCAAATGGTTGTGATGGTGCCCACCTCTCCCTCAATAATCCTATCAGTCATGTTGGGTGAATATTTTGTTAACCAGCTAACTGGTGAGCAAAATAGGTCCTATCACCATAGCAATAGGGAGATTGATCAGCCAGATGTGCAGGTTTACTACATCAAAAGTGGATAAATCTCTCCTCTCATCAAGGGGAGGTTCCCTATCAAGTATACAGAGCTATATATATATATATATATATATATATATATATATATATATATATATATATATATATATATATATATATATATATATATATATATATATATATATATATATATATAAGCAGAAAATAAGACACAAGGGTAGGACAAACCATCCATCTCTCTTTTTTTAGAGATGATGCTAACAAACAGATGAGAAATCTTGGGAAACACTGAAGGCACTTCTCTTCTTTTAGAAGTTTTCTTGCAGGAAACAGCATGAGTCCTTTCAAGGAACAAGTAATCGGTAACCAAAGTACAAAGTAACCAACAATATAAGATGTAGCACATAGTCTCCACCTTAACTTCCCAAGAGAGAGATACAAAGAACAATGGGGGACACAAAGTCATCCAAAGGTCCTTTACAAAGGAAAAAGAAAATACAAACACACTGAAGGTACTTATGGGGGCACAAAGTCGTCCCACAGTTGGTCTTTAGGACACCTTCCTAGCCACTTCTACTAGTTCTGCTTGTTAGATCAAATAAACAAGAACACTTCTAGGAAACAGACATATGAATAATTCCCTAAATAACACAGGCTATTTTCAGCACAAAGTCTGAAAAGGTCACTTATTTTCTTATTCAAATGAAGAAAAATGATTAATAATTTGAGCTCAAAGTCTCAGTAAATGCCTTTCAATTTGGGCAGAGTTTTTGTTTCTATGGCAGGAATGATCATCCCTAAAACAATCAGAGAGATTACAATATATAGAGGTCGAGAGATGTTTGGCACGTTTATCCCATGGAACAGCTCATGTTGTGCATGCAATGCTTTGAATGCACTTTCAATTTTGTATTTTAACTCGACTATCATCCCCTAGAACTGGACAATCCACTTAGTTCCCTCTCTTGATTGCATTGTTCTTCACTTTGCCTTTATTCCTGAATAAGTCATGTCTTTTAAAGGCTCGAGAAATCTACATCCATGTTTCTAGGTTCAAGAGGTCTATCAGATCTAAACACTGTGTTGATACTCCAGATCTTTCGTGTTGTTTCCTTCACTTTACAACGATTAGGGCTCTCGCACTTAAGTCTACAAAAATCAACAGACACTTCATTGCCACCAATTTGGCATCCTTAGGTCTATCTCATTTGAAACATATCTCATGCATGGATATTTCTAGTTCTTTTCTTCATCATTCCTCCTTTTCTGGCTGTTGAATCAGGTCCTTAAATTGCCTCTTTATTCTTTGGTCACTTTTCACTAAAAAATTGACACGTGCCATCATCCACTTAGAATCAGGCAAGGACATGCGACAGCTTCCACTACTATGAGAGGCCTTAAAAAAAATTTATGAATTTGGTGGAAGATGACACATGGCAGTCTCCACTGTGCTTTGAAAAATGCTTAGGAGAAGCTTATAAACTTGTTTAAAACTCAGACGCAGACATGGGTCGCTCTCTACGAAGTTATAAATGAACAGGTGGTAGCTTCCACTTATCTTTGGAGAGTCAGACAGATGATGACACATGGCACATTCCACTTTTATAAAGTAGCCGACTGGGGGTCCACCATAGTCTTTATTAAAACAAGAAGCAGGAGGGAGAAATTGTGGAGATTGACACTTGTCAACATTCATCAAAATTTTGCAAGGGACACATGGCACATTCCACAGCTTCTTTGAGAAACTTTTATTGATAGAGGCTTTGAAACCTATTAGAAATTCAGAATCACAGATGTAGACACGTGTCGCTCTCTACGGAGTTACAACAAAAAAGGTGGCAGCTTCCACTTGCCTCTTGAGAATCCTATAGAGGATGACATGTGGCAGCTTCTATTGAGCTTTTAGCTACCGTTGAAAAGTATTTGGGACTTATATTAGTTTCTCATAGAAAATGACATGTGGTGGCTTCCACTGCATTTGATGAGAGACATGTGGCAGGTTCTGCTGCTTTGATACTGTGTCTCAATGGATGACACGTGGCAACATCTGTTGTGACTTTGACGAAGGACACGTGGTGGCATCCGTCACATTTTAGAAACACTATAGAACTATGCAGAACTCATTTGGATTCATGCAAATGATGCCACTTGGCATGTTCTACTTAAATTATAAAGTATATGTGGCATCTTCTGTGGCTCTTAGAATCAAAGTGAAATGAGGCTCGAAAGATGACACTTGGCATCATCCATGGGATTCTATCAGGGTTTTGTCTTAATCTATTTGATTACCTTGGTCACTTTTTGCCATAAGATTTCCCTTCGCAAGGGCAATCATGTCTTTGACTCTTGGGCCACTCCTTTGAACTTTGTCACTTGAACCAACCGATTGAACCAACTTTGGTTCAACGGTTCAATGGATCATTCCCTTGTTTCGACTGAGTCCTTTTGATCTTTATTGAACCAAACGTGTTGAACCTATTGAACCTTAAACCTGTTGAACCTTGATGAAGAACTTAGCTCTTGCCGATGAATTGAACCTTTGAACTAAGGCGCTAAACCAATCCTAAAAATGACTAAGTGTTGGAAACTGATTTTTTTGATTGAACCTCTCTATAGAAGCCTTTGAACATGTTGAACCATTAGTCCTTTGACTGAAAAAGCTTGAATAATTCCCAATTTTGAAAGCTTAGAACAATTTTTTGAAATGAGAAGAGATATTTTGGTCTTTGCAAGACCAAAATAACTTATATGTTGTCCTAAAAATGAATGATATTTTTTTGGGGGACAACAGCTGGCTCCTGTTGGGGAACTTCCTTCAGATGAGAACTTGGAACAACTGAGGGGAGTAGAAACCAGAATTTCCAATGCCTTGAAGTGTGCCATTGGGCTACGGAGTCATGCTACCTAGAAAGAAAGGTGACAAAAAACATGAAAACAAACAACACAAAGCAGAAAAGACTATACAAATATACATATGTACAGACAATTTCATCTGATACTTCAAGAGTTGATGTGCTTCAAATACTGTCCATTGTGAGGAAGAGAAAAGGGTGTGCCATCTTGATATTTTAATAGGAAGTTGTTTCCACCTTTGAGCTCATGGATAGTAAAAGGGAATTTCCATAGGGAATCAAATTTTCTATGCATTCCCTTTGGTTCTCTTCTCTTGTCCCATAGTAGGACTTGATCTCCAACCTGGAAATCTTGGCTCTTTGCTTTCTAGTCGAAGAGTTTCTTCACCAAGCTTTGATGGACTGCAATTCAGTCTACCACCGCAGTTCTCTACTCTTCTAGCTCATTCAGGCACATAATTCTCTTATTAAGGGTGCTTTCATGCGTTTGATCTGCAATTTCCTTGACCAATTTTAATGCTGGAAATTCCAAGGTGATTGGTATCTCAGCATTGATACCATAAAGAAGTTAGAAAGAAGACATACCAGTTGCCCTTTTGGGTGTAATTCTTTCAGCCCACAAAGCATCAACCAATGCTTTGTGCCATGTTCTTTGGTTGTCATCAACCAACTTCTTGATGATAGTCACCAAGTTTTTATTACTTGATTCAGCTTGTCCATTCCCTTGTGAAAAGTAATCAGATGAGTGGGAGAGTGTAATTCCATAGTATAAATAGAATTGAGTGATCTCTTGGGAAGTGAAACAAGCTGCATTATCAGTGACAATCTTAGTTGGGACCCCAAACCTGGAAATGATGTTCTCTTTCAGGAAATTGCACACTACTTTTGAAGTAGCATGCTTGGTTGGAATTGCTTCCACCCACTTGGTGAACTAGTCTGTGGCTGTGAGGACATAATCATGTCCAGTGCTTGAAGATGGGTTTACAGCACCAATAAAATCGAGGCCCCATTGCTGAAATGGTTCTTCTATGACTACTTGCTTGCGAGGCAAGGTAGCTAACTTGGGTCTTCCAACAAACTGTTGGCATAGTTAACATTTCATTACCCACTTGTATGCATCTTGAAAAAGAGTAGGCCAGTAATATCTGGCTCGAAGGATCTTATTGGCAGTCATAGGAGCAAAAAAATGTCCTCCACAGGCTTGATTATGGAAGGATCTCAAAAGTTGGCTTTGTTGTTCCTTGTCAACATAGCGAAGGAGCACTCCATCAAGGCCCCTCTTATACAGGCCATTATCCCAAAGGATGAAATTTTCTGCTTTCAACTTGATAGTCCTTCTTTCTTTATAAGATAGGTGAGCAGGACATTCACCATAAGTAAGGAAATGAGCAATACCCAAATACCACTCATCAGTGGTAGAGACAAAGAGGACTGTTGTCACTTCTACTTCTTCTGATTTTTGATGCTCTATTTCCTCTGGCTTATTGTCAGCAATTAATTGGCATAAGCCTTTTCCCCAAACCAGCTTTGTTGGTTTGATGAGTAGATCAAAATCCTAAATTTTTGCAACCCAATTGCCTCTTTTCATCCCAAACTCCTATTGAGTTAGTATGGATTTGAATTTTGTGTCAGGAACCAAAGCAGTAGTACGTGAATTCAAGATGTAGAAGCATAAATGCTTTACTGCCTTCACCACTGCATAAGCATGTTTTTCCATATTCGAGTACTTTAGCTCATGAGCTTTGAGAGGAAAACTCATGAAGGAAATGGGGGACTCCATACCTTCTTTATTCTGTTGAACCAGAATCACTGAAAGCCTGTGCTCTGAAGCATAAATGTACATGGTGAACTCTTTGTTATAGTCCAGACAAACCAGAATTGGGGCGTGAGCAATGGCAGTCTTTATATCTTTAAACGTTGACTTGCCTTCATTAGTCCAGCCGAAGGTGGGCTTTCCCTTCATCATTTTTACAATATCTCTAGTCTTCTCAGCAATCTCAGGGATGAACCTTTGTAAGAACTTCACCTTTCCAAAGAAAGAGTGAACAAGAGTCTTACTTGTAGCAAGGTAAGCTCTTGGATAGACTTGACTCTGTCTAGGTCAATTTTTATGCCTTCTTTGGATACAGTGTGTCTGAGAATTTTTCCCTCTGTTACTTCAAAAAATGACTTCTTGGGGTTCAATAAAATGCCATTCTAACGGTAGCAATCCAACACTTGTTGTAAGTGGTGCACATGATCTAGGCGTTGCTTAGAGAAAATAGTCAAGTCATCAAGATAAACTACAATGAACTTGCCCATCTCATCCCTGAAAGTGAGTTTTATTGCTCTCTAAAAGGTGGCGCTAGCATTTATCAAGCCAAAAGGCATTCTCTTATAGGTGAAGGTGCCCCAAGGTGTGGTGAATGCAATTTTATGTTGATCTGCTTCAGCAACTTTAATCTGATTGTATCCTGAAAAATCATCTAGCATTGATAACATCTTTGAACCAGTCATTGTCTGAAGCACTTGATCTATGATTGGCAGAGGATAGTTATCCTTTAAGGATGATTGATTCAAATTCCTAAAATCCACAAAAAGGTGAATTTTGCCATTCTTCTTCCTCACAGGCATTATGTTTGCAATCCATGTGGAATGATGGATTGGGAAAATGATCCTAGCATTTAACATCTTTTGTATCTCAGAAAAAATAGTACCTGACATCTTTGGATTGTACTGCCTGGGTTTTTGCAAGGCACTGAGTTAGCCTTCAGAGGGATGTCATGTCGGATTTCATCATGCCTAAGTGACTTCAGGTCATCATAGGAGTATGCTAAAACATCCATGTACTGTCTGAGCAGAGAAGTGAACTTGAATCTTTCCTCAAGAGTCCAGTACTTCCCAATGTTCACCATCTTGGGGTCTTCCTTGGTACCCAGATTTACTTGATCAAAACCCTAAGAGGAGCTTGCCTCTATTTGCTACTGTTTGATGAATTTTTCATGATTATCAAATAGTTTTTCAAGGGAGACCAGGCCTTTAGGAATCCTATTCCCTTTAAGTTGCATGAACTCTCCATCCATGCTTGAACTTGATTCAGGGGTCGGTTTGGGCTCTTGAGGTTCACTGCCTTCAAAATGCAACCATTCAAAAATGTCCTTTTTCTCTAAGAAAGCAATGATTTGGTTATCATTGTTAAACACTTGCCAATGACTGGAATTATTAGGTACACTTGGTCGAGAGACCAGTTCAATAGTGTACTTGTCTCTTTTGAAGTCTGAGTGAGGAACAAGAAGAGTGCCCGAGATAGCCAAAGCATCAGCTCTATCATTGAATTCCCTGGGGACTGCAGAGATGCTAAAAGCATCAAAGTTTTCAATTTGGTCCTAGACTAGATTGTGGTAATGGCGTAATCTCTCATTTTTGGTCTAATACAGGTTCCTTATCTGACAAACCACCAGTTTAGTGTCTCCTTTAGCATGAAGAAGCTTGATACCTTTGTCTTGAGCAACCTTTAATCCAAGCAATAGGGATTCATACTCAGTTGTGTTATTAGTGTTGCTAAATTTCAACTTGTAGGATGAAGGAAAAGTATCTCCTTGCAGAGATATCAACACAACCCCAGCTCCTAAACCGGTAGAGGAACAACTGCCATCGAATTCAAGGATCCATACCTCATTAGACACTAATTTTCCTTTGGATTCTTCCTCATTTGGAGGTGGAGATTCTTCCATAGTTCCAGCTAAACTAACCTTCAGGTCGTCACCTTTGAGAGCTTCAATAGGCATTTCATGAACTTCTTCAGTGGACAAAAACTAGCTACCCATGCCTGAAGATTCAAACAAAATTTGAGCTTCAGGTGCTAATGATTGGGTGACCACATACTTTGTTTCCTTTTCAGGAAGCAATCTTTTCATGATGCTTTTGACTGGGATTCTTGCCTCAGACAAGTCCATATTTAATTCACCACCAACATCTTTGCAAAAAATTTGGCCAAGAAGGATGTCATAATATGCTAGGATGTCAGCCACCAAGACAGTCATCTTGATTCTTTTTTCTGGAAACACTACAAATGCAAATTGGGCATCCTTAATTTGCCCCAACAATGGTGCTTACTTGTTTTCCATGGAAAAACATCTACCAAATGTCTTGGTTAGTGTAAGGCTAAGGGATTTAGCCACTTTGGTAGGCATGACATTGTCTGAAGCTCCAGAATCAATGATACAATTGTTAAACTGATATCCATTTATTAACAAGGATACATAGAAAGGCTCTATTTTCTCAGGAGTAGTAGGAGGAGCAGTGACAAGATTGTTTAGGATAGACATGTTCCTTGGGGGATCATGAGCTACTTTCTTAGCTTCTTGTCTTGCTGGGATGTTTTGGTTCTTCACACATTGAACCAATTTATCCAACTGATCAGGGTTGGACTACAGGAATTCAAATTCAGACATATGAACTTTGGCTTTCTTTATATGATCAATAATGTCAAACATCTAAAATGAGCTAGGAATAGAGGATGGGAGCTCATCCTTATGATTCTTGGTAGGGGAAAACTGGACTGTAGATTTGAAGTAGAAGTTGCAGGGTTATTTGGTGTACTTACCTTTCTTACAGTAATTTGATCTTTTGGCTGGAAGGGCAGAGTACTTCCATGCTTAGCAATTGAGATTTTTAGTTGAGGTCGCTCCTTCATATTATCTTTATCAGCTTCTTGAGCTGATTGATTCTTAGACCAGGTGAACACAACATATGATCCCTCCATTACATTACCTTCACTTCTGGGTTCATCCTGATAGTTCTGAAAACCAATGTTAGAGTCGCCAGCTAATTCTTCTTCTCCCTTAGTGAAAATATTAGCATCATCTTCAGGGTTTAACTCAAGCTGGAATGAGAAACTTGAGTCAGCTTCAAGATATCCAACTGTTGAGTTGGTTGGAGGTGCTTCAATGGCAATGTTCCTCTATGGGGAAGGAAGACGATTCGGCTACCCTTGACCCCTGGTAGCATTGCCTTGGTATGTCTGATTCTAGAATGTCCTCCTTGGGATATCTCTGTATGCAGGAGATGATGACGTCCCTTGGGCCATTTGTCTTCTAAGAGCCAGCAATTTGTTTGCTAGCTTCTGCATCATGGGATTAGTAGTGGCTATAGATAAGTAATTAGAAGATGAAGAATATTTACCTCTATTTGGATCTCTCCTTATCTTCCCAGCCAAGATAAGGTCATCTTCTACCTCAGTAGCCAAGTCCTGAGCTTCTACAAGGTCTATCTGGCCAGCACGTCCCAATAGAAAACTCACTTTAGGCAGTTGTGAGTTGATGAAGAAGCACTTGAGGTTTTTGGGGTTGACTGAGAGATTACAGGGATCCTATTCCTCAACTTATCAAATTTGGTGATGAAATCCCTCATTGGTTCATGAGGTTCCTTCTTCATTTGTGTGAGCTGGGCCAGAAGGGTATGTGCATCTTCTACAGGTTTGAATCTAGCTTCAAACATGGCTTTGAGTGTGTCCCAGTTAGTCACTGATCTAGCCTACCTATGGTAGAACTAATCCGCAACAATACCTTGCAACGTCTCCATGAACAGTCTAACTGCCACGTCCTCAAATTCCATGTCTATCACAATGCAGGCTATGTTGAAGGCTGCAATGTGTTCATCAGGGTGAACCTTTCCATCACCAAAGAATTTGGGGAAATTCTTCCTTAAATTGTGTGGAAGCTCATGCAAGAGTGGAGTAAGATTGAGCGGGCCAAAAGGGTTACCCCAAGGGCCTTAAACTACCATGACTGGATTATTAAAAGCAGGGATAACAAATTTGGGTGGTGTATGTATAGGCAAAGTTCTACTAATAGCAAAAAAAGTAGCTATGCCTTGTGTTGGTGACCTGGTTTTGGTAGGAGGAAGACTCCTAGTTCATTTAAGGTGAGGTTGTGGAGGAAACAACTCAAAATTGCTCTGCTGCACCAACTCAAAAATAGGGTCAACAACACCTGGGGCTTTCTAGCTTCTGTTATAGCGTGAAGTTGCCAGATTGTAGAATAAAAATAGGAAAGAACCGGTCCTACTTCAGCTTGAAACTTGAGGCTTCAAACTGTGCGCTCTTTCCCCATCAGAGTCACCAAAAATTATTGGGTGAATATTTTGTTGACCAGCTAACTGGTAAGCAAGATAGGTCCTATCACCACAGCAATAGGGAGATTAATCAGCTAGATGTGCAAGTTTACTACATCAAAAGGGGATAAATCTCTCCTCTCATCAAGAGGAGGTTCCCTATCAAGTATACAAAGCTATATAATATATATAAGCAGAAAATTAGACACAAGGGTAGGACAAACCATCCATCTCTCTTTTTTCAGAGACGATGCTAACAAATAGAAGAGAAATCCTGGGAAACACTAAAGGCACTTCTCTTCTTTCAGAAGTATTCTTGCAGGAAATAATAGGAGTCCTTTCAAGGAACAAGTAACCGGTAACCAAAGTACAAAGTAACCAGCAATATAAGATGTAGAACAAAGTCTTCATCTTAACTACTGAATAGAGAGATACGAAAAATAATGGGGGGCACAAAGTCATCCCAAGGTCCTTTACATAGGAAAAAGAAAATACAAACACACTGAAGGTACTTGTGGGGGCAAAAAGTCATCCCAAAGTTGGTCTTCAGGACACCTTCCTAACCACTTCTACTAATTCTACTTGTTATATCAAATAAACAAGAACACTTCTAGGAAACAGACATATGAACAATTCCCTAAATAACACAAGCTATTTCTAGCAAAAAGTCTGAAAAGGTCACTTTCTTTCTTATTCAAATGAAGAAAAATGATTAACAATCTGAGCTCAAAGTCTCAGTAAATGCCTTTAAATTTGGGCAAAGTTTTTGTTTCTATGGCAGGAAAGATCATCCCTAAAACAATCAAAGAGATTACAATATATAGAGGTTGAGAGAGGTTTGGCACATTTATCCCATGGAACAGCTCATACTGTGCATGCAATGCTTTGAATTCACTTTCAGTTCTATATTTTAACTCGACTATCATCCCCTGGAACTGGATGATCCTCTTAGTTCCCTCTCTTGATTGCATTGTTGTTCACTTTGCCTTTATTCCCAAACAAGTCATGTCTTTTAAAGGCTCAAGAAATCCGCATCCATCTTTCTAGGTTTAAGAGGTCTATCGGATCTAAACACTATGTTCATACTCCAGATATTTCATGTTGTTTCCTCTGCTTCGCAGTGATTAGGGCTCTCACACTTAAGTCTGTAAAAATCAACCTACACTTCATTGCCACCAATTTGGTGTCCTCAGGTCTGCCATCATTTGAAACATATCTCATGCATGAATACTTCTAGTTCTTTTCTTCATCGTTCCTCCTTTTTTGGCTTTTGAATTGGGTCCTTAAATTGCCTCTCTATTCTTTGGTCGCTTTTCACTGAAAAATTAAAACGTGGCAGCATCCGCTTAGAATCAGGCGAGGACACGCTACAGCTTCTACTGCTATTAGAGGCTTTAGAAACATTTTTTATGAGTCTGACAGAAGATGACACATGGCGATCTCCACTACACTTTGAAAAATGCTTAGTAGAAGCTTATAAACTTTTTCAAAACTCAGACGTAGACACATGTCACTCTCTATAAAGTTATAAATGAATAGGTCATGGCTTCGACTTATCTTTGGAGAGTCAGGCAGATGATGACACATGGTGCATTCCACTTTTCTATGGTATCCCACTGGGGGTCCACCACAATCTTTATGAAAACAAGAAGCAGGAGGGAGAAATTTCAAAGATTGACACTTGTCGGTATCTGTCAAACTTTTGCAAGGGACACGTGGCATGTTTTGTGGCTTCTTTGAGAAACATTTATTGATAGAGGCTTTAAAACCTACAAGAAATTTTAAATCATGGATTCAGACACATGTCTCTCTCCACGGAGTTACAACAGAAAAGGTGGCAGCTTCTGCTTCCCCCTTGAGAATCCTGCAGAGGATGAGACATGGCGGCTTCCACTGAGCTTTTAACTACCTTTGAAAAGTCTTTAGGAGTTATATTAGTTTCTCACAGAAAATGACACATGGCAGCTTCTACTGCATTTGATGAGAGACATGTGGCAGGTTTCGCTGCTTTGATACTGTGTCTCAATGGATGACACGTGGCAACATCCACTGTGACTTTGACGAAGGACACGTGGTGGCATCCATCACATTTTAGAAACACTATAGAACTATGCGAAACTCATTTGGATTCATGAAGATGATGCCACTTGGTGTTTTTTGCTTAAATTACAAAGGATATGTGGCATCTTCTACAGCTCTTAGAATCAAAGTGAAATGAGGCTCAAAAGATGACACTTGGCAGCATCCATGGGATTCTATCAGGATTTTGTCTCAGTCCATTTGTTTGCCTTGGTCACTTTTTGCCACAGGAATTCCCTTCACAAGGGCACTTGTGTCTTTGACTCTTGGGGCACTCCTTTGAACTTTGCCACTTGAACCGACTGATTGAACCAACTTTGGTTCAATGGTTCAATGGTTCATTCCCTTATTTTGGCTGAGCCCTTTTGATCTTCATTACACCAAATGTGAACCTATTGAACCTTGAACCCGTTGAACCTTGATGAATCACTTAGCTTTTTCTGATGATGTTGAATCTTTGAACTAAGGCACTGAACCAATCTCGAAAATGACTAAGTGTTGGAAACTAATTCTTTTGATTGAACCTCCCTGTAGAAGCCTTTGAACCTGTTGAACCATTAGTCCTTTGACTGAAAAATATTGAATAATTCCCAATTTTGAAAGCTTAGAACAATTTTGTGAAATGAGAAGAGATATTTTGGTCTTTGCAAGACCAAAATAACTTATATGTTGTCCTAAAAATGAGTGACATTTTTTTGGGGGACAATAGGTCAAATAACCGCTATGTGCTCATAAGCCTAACAATGTAATAAAGTAGCCAAACTCACACCACCAGTAAATGCCTCCTAGGTAAACCTGTAAACATCCTTGTATAAATAGAAAAACATCATCTTACCCTATGATAAAATAGTTCCATACACATCTATACTTCACATGATCATATGCATCTTGTATGCAATTGACACCCCACTCCCATCCACAACAACAAATGAATCAAAAAACATAGCCAACCACTTCTACAAACACAGAACATTCAATTACATTATAACTGACAATAATACATCACTATCACTACCTCTCCTATGTATGTCTGAGGGCACACCAAAAAAATACAAAAATGCATGATCAATAGCATCAGCACCATATCATCTTATAAAGTCACATGCCATCCACTAACTAGAAAATGTAAAATATGGTACACATCCTTCAGAGTAATTGTAATCTCTCTAGTAAAAATCCAAAAAGTACATGTGTTTGCATTCCACCTCTGACATAAGGTGGTAATCAAACACCTATCCCACTGCACAGTACCTATGTCACACACATGACTCACCCTGCCCTATCCATCATAACTCTCTCATCAGCTGACAAAGGTAATAATCTTAGTGTCTTCATCACATGGCCTCTACAAAACTCCTTCATCCATACTTCACCCTACCAAAACACTATAAAATAGTATATATGTCATTCAACCATGCCAAGGAAAATAACTAAGCTACAAAACAATAGGCAAGAACTCAAAATCTTAGAAAAATAGCCCCAATAGATAATAGCATTATAAAAGGACACTAGCATTGGACAATAGCACTAGAACTTGGATAGCAGCACTAAACACTAGACATGAGTGCTGAATCCTACATACGATTGTTGGAACTAGTATAAATTTCCTAAAACACTTCAAAATAGCTCAAAAACATCAAAAATAGGGTTCCAAACAAGTAAAAATCACATATTTCAGCTACTTACTAGGGTAATCTCCCCACTAGCTTCAACCTGGGCTAGCAACTACTCAAATCAGGTCACAGTAGGTGCTCATCTCCTTGGCATATCTCCTACTCCAAGAGATCCAAATCTCAACCTAGTCAATGCACAAATGAATCATGAATCAATCTAATTATCCTATATAAAACAACTTTCTCATTCAAAGCAAAATACTATTTTTCACATACATAGAACCCCATAGCTTCATTTTACAAACCATTTTAGTCCATGAAATCATTAAAAAGATACATTTAACATCATGCAAGTCTTACTCTCTTACTACATCATTTGCCTACTATGGCACACACATCTCTATACCTCTTTTATATCTATACAAACAACTTGGTCTGAACCAATCAAAGACTCATTTAACTATCAAATAACTTAGCCTAATCAATCAAATAACTTCTCAATCAATTCAAACTATATCAACCTTATTTATATCGTTATGCCACTAGTCATCATTTTTGGCTCAACCTCTTCTATCATAGAACTCATTCTTCTCCCCAAAATGGGGCATTGTTCCTAATATTCCTATTCCTACACTTACCCAGCATACTTATCCAATCTCATAGATGGATACATAACGGTTTGTATACCTCTAGTATTCATATTATCAAATTCAGCTCATATTAATCAGGATATATAGTGATTTAGATTACATGGATCACTCAACATTACTTAAGATCTTCAGAGCGACATACCTTCAGTTTACATATACACTTGTTAGTCAAGTATAGTGATTCAGATTACATGGGTCACTCAAAATTACTTAGAACATTCAGAGGGACATACCTTTATTTTAAAGATACACAGATTAAGAAAATATAGTGTTTCAAATTATATGGATTCACAATGACTTCAATATAGATTCAGACCTACCATAAGATTTGGGGGCATGTAAATTACTACATGTCTCACACATATAATTTCATATAACATGAGATAGTTATAGCACTAGATAGCAGATTACATGCATAATACAAAGTATAATGTTTTGGTCTCTAGTTTTGCACATAGGGCATGGTATGATATGTCCTTTCACATGTGGTTATACATATTTTTAGACTATACATATACATCACTCACATACCAGATTTGGGGGCATGGCATAGATGTTTATGTTCTTCATCATCCAAGATTATACATATTAGAATGGCAAGGCATGCCATTCTCTTCTTGCACATTTACTAGAGTTTCATATTACACCCAGTTATACCTAGGTTATCACTAGATTAAACAGTATGATCATCTGTAGTGGTTGGTCCATAGCACGAGAATGCATAAGTTTATGCGAGATAGGGGATAGACATTAGCTTTGTGCCTCTGAACACTTCTCAGTTCTAGTTCAGATTATTCAAAGTGGGGGAATGATATACTTTTCTCTTCAAAGTATACATATTCTATGCACACATTCCAGATTACATGAGTTTATGTGTAATAGAGGATAGACATTAGCTTGGGCCTTCGAGCATTTCACATTTCCAGTGAGATTCAACACAGGAGGTGAGAATTTCCCTCCTTATCCATGATTACATATATTCAATATTAATATTTAGTATATGGGGCATCCATTTTAGGGATTCCTTCTTTCTCTAAGCATTATTTCGCTCTCCATCCACTTCCCTTGCTAAGAAGTGAGTTGGACCCTTTTTCAGCACACTTATCTCCATGTAAGTAGGTTCAGGTACATATTTTCTTTTCTTTCTTTTAATCTAGTACTTAATTTCATTTCATCACTAGAAAAAAAGGGGGGGGGGCGCAAATTTATACACCTTAAATTGGTCAAGCAACCACACATATCGTGTCTTTTCATAGTCCTTTCACAAGAGACTTGGACTAGAGAATATGGGCCTTGTTCACATTAGCCATGTCCTTGTTTTACTTATCTTGGCCTTGTTTATTACTTTTGTCACCTCTCTATTATCTCAATCAATTGACCTATACCTCTAAGAACCCCTAGACTTGGTTTGTGTTAGTCCTAGCTTATTGTTTTGAGTCCTAGACAACATAATTCTATAGGAATACAACGCCCAATGCTCCTATACTTTCTGGCACTATTATCCAAAAGTCATTTCATATTCCTTAACAGGTCCTAAACCCTTCTTATCCCCTCCCTTAAGTTTTATTTATATTTTTGATTTTGGCTAATGTGAATAAAGCTCACAAATTCAAATTGAAGAGTCTCCTATATAAAGGACATCACAAGGCATTTTATATCTATCACTGACTACTTTGGCACACTACATAATAAAAATTAGTCAATAGTATAGCTCATCATTATGCATCACACATAGACTTGAATGCTTGATCAAAGAAGGACCTAGGTGAAATTCATTATTGCATCTACTTTGGACATTGATTATGCATAGTCCTTAAGGGAGAACTACATTTGATTTGGGACCCTAGCTTGAGGGTTAATGTAGAAAATGATTAAGATAATAGGGGTTTTAGATCATGCGATCATTCTTCCTCTAACCTAGTTTTTCCCCCTTTTTCTTTTGATGCATTTGTTGTTTACATGTGTGTAGATAGATATAGGGTTTTGAGATTGAAACAAACTTACAATGAGCTCTGTTAACTTCTAGCCTCTAATTTTTTTACATGGGCTCACATAGACCTGGTGAACAAACCCCAAAAAGAGCATATCCTCAAGACAATAGTGACAGAGGTGGACTACATTACTGGTGCCCCTCTTATCAACTTTTAGTGCTCCTATCCAATTAGAAAATGAAGGCCAAATCCAAATTCATGATGATGTCCTAGTCTTGTAGCTCAATTTCTAGGCCCTTAATGATTCATTTTAGTATGTTTTTTGATAAGTTCATTACTCTTCCCCATGTAAATTATTAGACAAAAATCTGTATTTTTCCATATTAAACTATATTTTTCCCCTTATTCCAGACCCCTTATTATTTAGGAACTACACACACTACTTTCCCAAAAATAATAAAATAAATATTTTTACTTAACCATAGCATACATACCTAAACTATTAAATACCATCATATGGTCAATGGATACCAATCCAAGTCTCACATTTTGCTTTGGACAATATTAGGAAACAAAAATGAAAAAAATAATTGATACCATTCATATGTGTCTTACTTAGCAATTCCAAAATAAACTAATATGCATATTGTATGATATATAAAATTATAAATCTACTATAATAACATATGACATTCCCTTAATAGATGATATGAAATCACTCTAAATTATGTGACATAAACATTGGTGGAAAAAACAAGATCCTAGAAAACCATCATATATCATTTATCTTCTCAATAGGATGAATAATCTCTTTTCATTTATATTAAGCTTTACAAATTAAAAAAAAATGACTATTCCTAAAATATAATAAAAATCAACATGTTCCTAGTTATACTATTTATTATACATATGTTGTTTGATCCATGTTAGTAAATAGATAGCATATCATTTTTTCCTAAATATACATGTTTTAAGCTTCATTTGAGTGTGATACATTCATACCCATATACATGATATATATTAATACAAATGGTGGTATTTCCCTCTACTCACATCCTAAGTATGTTGGGAACATCTACTTGTTTGATCATGATGCACCTGAATTACATTATTTTAGGATCACTTTCTATTATCATGTTTGATACACATGTTTTTATACATGTTTATATCTTTCGAAGTGTATTTTATATGCTAATTAATTATCATTGCTTTCAAACACATATGTTTAGGAACTAATATGATATGTTCATGTTTCTTATCTATTTTTCATTCTTTCTATTGTCTTACATTGTATTTCGTATTGGATAATTTTAATATGCTCCATTGATTATGTCTCATGTTCCAAGTTTGGCTATTTGGACATTTTAATATGTCATTCTATGATTTGTGGACATTTGACTAAGTCATGTCCGTTTGATTATGTATCATTTGAACTTATCCCTTATATAAGGTCCCCTCAGATCATTTTGTTAGCACTACTTTTGAGTGCTCTTATGTGTGTGATTGATTGCTTATTGATATTATACTAATACTCTCTATACATTGCCATTATCTAAATAATACATCTTGGGATTTGATGTGATCATCTAATGTGTGTCTAAATGTTATATCTACTTAGACACATTAATCCTTTATGCCACATGATCCATACACAACTTATATAGTTATCTTATCCTTTTGAGGTTAGGTAACTATCATATTATACTTTCCCCTCACCTCAAAATGAGGTGAATATTAGTAGGGGCATGTTATAGAGGCACAGATTGCATAGTTTCACAATTTCAAATTATAATGGCAAGATGTCAAAAAGGCATGACCTTCACACTCATTCATTACTTAGATTCTCCATATTACAATGTGGGCATGTTATGGAAACATGTTCTCCACATTTTACACCACTTCACAAATTCTCAAGATTACATCGAGGACATGTTATGGAAACATGTTCTCCACACTTACATTGATTTAATATTGACTAGATTTCACAGTTATATGATCTAAAAATATACATTTGTGAAAGTATTTTATACATTGGTACTATTATCATATCCATGTTTCAACTTGAGACATATATGAGGTGCTTATGCCACATAAAGGGGAAACTAATATTTTAAAATCAAATCATTTCTTGGATTACAAATACTATTATGAACTAGTATTATACCAATAATGTACTTTTATGGACTGTTATTGATCCATTATATGACAATAGCTGGTTCACCTTTGGAAGGTTGAGTTGATTAAATTACTTAATATTATAAATCTTATAAGTTAGATTTTATTAAATCATTTAACTTTACAAAATTCTAACATGTAGGGAAGACATAAATAATTATAATGCCCTCTCGAGAGTATTATCTATGTAGGTAGCACAAACTAATATAGGGTTCATTGAGGTAGCTCAACACCATGAGCTCACTAACCCATTTTTTCTATAGTCACTCCAAGGGTGATGAAGTTAGGGTTTGTTCATTTGATGAAGAATGAAATATTATGTGTATAATATTTATAAATTAGGATAAAGGTGATAAAAAAAACTAGAAGACTCCAATTGATTGCATCTAGATCTATATAGTATTTTGTATAGGACAATTGCAGTAAAGTCAGACACTTATGTCGATGCATTTGTCCAAATCCAACACAAGCATCTGAGGATACAAAAATAATATTCCTGTAATTTGATGATTGTTATAATATCACTCTCAAGTGCCCTTCTATCATGTTCTTGATCAGACTTACATGAGAACAATAAACCAATTAAGTATCATTTGTTTCTAATTCAATGTAATATCTATTAATAATTATACTTTACTATTTTTGGCAATATTAGTTTTATAAATTTAAAATATTATTTATCCGAGTTTTTATTAATTGAATGGCTCATTTAATTTGTTCAACATCCTTGTATAAAAATTGATCTAATATCTCTTAACCCTAAATACCCTATCATCAAAATATAGTGTTAAATAAAGTATAGTGAAATAGAAATACTTACTTGAATTTTGTTTTGCATAATTAACTTCAGAATTTTTTTAAAAAAATCATTATGTATATGAGTAAACAAATAAGCATACCTATGAAAACAAGCGTGAAACTAAAAACTAATATTTAAAAAAAATTACAGAATAAGAAATCAAGATTATGAGCATCATGTATCAATGTGAAAAAGCAACCTTATGTATGTAATTTTTCATTGTATGTAATTATTCATTCTAATTATATTATTTTTACAATTATCACATTACCTAGCATTGTATATGCACTGGAAGTAGTGAGCCAATGCTTATTTAATTCAGGAACACACTATTGTAATGTTTTCAATAAAATCATTAGGTATTTGAGAGGGACAAGCTTTCACGGAATTTGTTTTTTCAACGAAACACTTTTTTTTTTCAAAGCATGGTTAAGTAAGTGAGTATTTTCATTCTAATTAGGTGTGATAGTAATAATTGGATATTAAATACCAATTATTGTTTTTAGATTAGAAATAGCCTAGTTAGTTGAGGAGACAATAGGTAACCAATAATTTCTTTGTCCAGCACTAAGGTTTAATTTATGGTAGAAACACGGGAAATGAAAGAAATTTAGATGATAAATTTGCTCAAATATTTGGAATATAAGAAACAATAACTTACTATCATATATTTTGATAATAATAATTGCATAATTATCATGACAAATCAAAAGTTCCATTGAAGAGAAAAGCATGTCTAAATCTAGCATCAGTTTGTTCGTGAGTAATAAAATTGGAGATGGAAAAGGGAAGTTAATGTTTTGCGGCATCAAAAGTATGTATCTTAACATATTCATCAAAGGTGTCCCAAATATTAAATATGAATTGTGTGTTAAGAAGATTGAAATTGTGAAATCCAATAACCATTAGATGTTTTTTAAAGTGGAAGTGTTAGGAATAATTAATTATCATTATTGAAGTATAATTAATTTTGGTTAAATTTAGTTGTCTAAAATTAAGAGATATGTATAGTTTTTTATGATTAAGAGTTAATTTTATCATGTTTGTAAAATAATAAAATATTTAATTAATAAATTTATATATTGGTGCAAGATATAATTATGAAATTGTCCCATGTTTCTCATCTTCTGTCATCTTTCTAATTTTATTTGTCACAAGTTTCTTGTACATGTGTAGGCTAATAATTTGAATACCCAAAACCCTAATCTTATCAATAAGATGACATTAAGGAAAATTTATAGAAGATTTGTGATATTGTACAAATAAACAATAAAATTTGAGATTTTTTATTTAATCTCAATTATATCTAGGTCAAGGTTAAAATATGATTCTTTATGTGATAACTCTGTCTAATACATGTTTCCAGTTTGGCTCTTATCTTTTCAGTTGCTTCCCATCTATAGATATGGATGCTTGAAGTAGTAACAATAGGTTGTTTTCTCGGATTGTGGTTTCTTTTAGAATCTTAAACCCATATGGAATCAACTTACTCAATCTTATAAGTAATCTCTATTTCATTTACCAAGGTAACTTAAATCTCTATTTTATGATCTTTCTACCATTTTGGATGTATTCTTTCTTGACTTAAGATCATTTATAAATAGCTCTAGATGGATCTGTAATACTATTTTGATTGAGATTTACATTTTTTATTTTTTTATTTTTATTTTTTTGGTTTAAATTTCTATTGCAATTTTCCATAATCTTTAATTATCATATTTTATTTATTGACTATATAAAAGAAATATGAAATACTTCCTTCTATTAAAATTAGTTTTCTTGCCCATTCTTCAATCTTAGATTTATTTTTTAAAGCGGTTAACTTTACTCATTTGAGGTGAAGCCAAGGTGTTAAAATTTTTTTAAAAAATAACCTTCTTTGTTTAATTTTTTTTTTAACATATGACATACAAATTAAATAGAACATTTGAAAAAAATTCTATAATTTCACACATTTAAGAGTTAGGATATATATTTGGTTGAATTACTTTGATTTTTTAAAAATTGATAAGTATGTCTATATTAATCCTAATAGAAGGATTGGTGTTGACCTATGGTCACTCTTACTCGTTATTCTTCTCATATGAGATATAATCTTTTAGCTCCTTAGTATATATAAGATGATATTCTCAATCGTCGATAAAACCTTTCGCCCAGCCATGTGAATGGTCTGGAAGGTTTAACACAATGTGGGCTACTCCCATTGAATGTAAAAAAGCTCATTTTCTTTGATGTGCTCTCTATCATGCTTTCCCTATGCATGGTTTCAATTCCTATTTGCCCAGCATGTCATCAACCTTTTCTGGGTCTGCTCCCACACTCAGAATGCATAATATTAGATTAATACCTCTTTTAACTATTTAAACCTAGGTTCTTATTCCTGTAAAATAACATAGATTTTGACAGGTTTTTAAAGCTGATATTATTTTTTAATTCTGAAAAGCTAAAAATTATTATTATTTTAATTATATTGATTTTAATATAGAGTTCTCATGAAAAACAATACCTGTAAATTATTCATAATTCTTCATAGAGAATGCCATCTCCGTAAAGAATCAATTCTTCATAATTTTTTTAGACAAGCAGCATGCGATAAACAGTTTTTCAAACTTACAAGTAAAACATAAAACGATTTTTCTTTTAAGTTCTCTTGAGGTTGTGCAAGAAGCTTAAACTTTTACACAATCGGACACTCATGAAAGTTGTAAAATATATATCATTAAGAACCTTGGTTATGTTGTGTAAATAATAGTTAAGTGAACTCATTAACCTGGAAGACCTTTAACTAGTCGATTTGGGCAGCTGTCAGTTTGCTATTTAATAAATAAAATCTGTTTCAATACTATTATATATATCGTGTGTAGATGGAACGAAGAAGGTGGTGCCAAAAAAAAATTTAAAAAATGCAAAAATCAAATCCGAGGATCAGAATACTTAAGGATTTGAAAATTTTGACGTCGGTCAGGCCATCAACAACTTTACACTCGCTGGTTAGGATCAGCTCATTGACCTTATGAACCCTCTGAAGTCTATTGACTTGGAACATTTGAAACCACGAGATTTTGAGGACACAGGCATACATGATTCACTCATGCAAGTAAGATCCATGGACAAACATATGATTACAACATGCCATATAAAGTTAAAACCAGTAAACACAAACTGGTAGAGAACTATAGAAAGCTTGACGTCGTATAGGCCGTCAACAACTTCATGAACTTTACACTTGCTGGTTATGATCAGCTCATTGACCTTATGAACTCTCTGTAAGTCTATTGACCTTATAAATTTAGAACATTTGAATATACGAGATTTTCAAGGCATAGGCATAAAAGATTTTCTGTTTCAAGTAAGATCCATGGACAAACATATGATTACAAGATGCCATATAGACTTAAAACCAGTAAATGCAAACAGTCAAATAGCTTTAGATACAGCATCTGAACATACAAGTAATGGCTTACATACGTTACATGAGCAGGAGATACATTATCTTCCTCTGCCTTGAATTTCTAAATAAAGAAATCTCTATTTACTATATCTGGCTAGTACACTAAAATCATAAATGATCCATACTTGTTTTTGACAGTACTTCTCAGATGCCACTATATAGAATCAGTGTTTTTAACTCGAACCCTAAACAGCAGTTTAGTAGTAGGCTCCAAGTCTTACTGCTGCACCCCACCCTCGGCTCTTTTGAATGATCCATACTTAATTATCATTTTCCTGTTGTTGTGCATCAACAATATTCTCCCTTTGCGGAAGCAGAGAATATCTGCAGAGAGGACACGTATCTTGATTCTGATCAATCCACTTATCCAAACAATTTTTGTGAAATATATGACGACAATTACAGAGCTCTCGCATTTCGTCATCGTTCTCAAATGAACTCAAGCAAACGGCGCACATGGCATTCTCTTCAATCTCACTGAACTTCTCTCCGAAGGTACACACAGGCGAATTTTCTCTGATCCTGTAAGCGGAAACAGAGTAGATAGCAGCAGAATGCATTTCTGAAAAACGTCTCCACGAAACGTTGTGGCCTTGTGGCCCAAGAGCCTGAGCAAGCCCCAGGAAAGAAAGAAGCCAACGGATTATATTCCTTATATACGCTAAAGCAATAATTACTCTGACAAAGTATATTGGGATAACGATACCATTACTACCAAATAAGCTTGCAGCAAATCCCATGACTTGACACCCTCGGCTAAATCCAATTCAAAACACTTAGCGATCTAGCTTTACCATTGTGCTGAACAAGATTTAAAGATAGTGAAGCATTTCACATGATTTTTTTTTTTTTTTTTTTGGGAAAAGTTATTTCTGAAAAATATGTAGGGTTTGTAAATTTGATTAACCCTGCACATTCCTGTACAATTAAATATTAAAAATACAGGCTGTGGCCTGACAATTTCCAGGCCTAGAAGCGACCAATTGAATCGTCGGAGATACGAAAACATGAAGTAATTAATATTAAAATGAACACGTCCATTAATGGCTTAATTTTTAATTATTTGATTGAATACCACCCACTGAGGGTATATTTATATATCTTCATTTGTCTCCTCTTTTTAATGAACAGGACGTTCTCATTTTACTATGAATTGTCGGTGGACGTCGTCATATATTGATATGTAATTAATCGACTGCCTAGCTTTAAATAATGAATTTAGGGTTAAAAAAGAAAAAAAAAAAAAAACCCTCGTAAGATACGTGCTATCCACTTTATCAATTTTCAATGTCACATGTATCGAATCTTTTTAGAACGGATAATAAATTCATCCAACATGAGGGTAAAGGATAATCGATAGTATTTGTCTATCCTTTTCTTAAGATGGGTCGGAGGCATAAATCTTCTATTAAATTATAAATAATTTGGCTTTTGATGTACCAATTGAGATAGAGGGTATTATAGTGGAGTGGAATCTTATGTTTTTTTATATGGATACATGGTAATCATTGTTCATTTGAACGAATAGAAATTAAAATTATAGGTGAGTGGAATCTTATATATTTTTATTTGTGATACATGGTAATGTGTGTTTATTTGAATGAATAGAATTAGTTTAAATTGTATGTAATTAAGTTAAATTTTTAAAAGTGAATATATATATATATATATATATATATATATATATATATATATATATATATATATATATATATAAATATAATAATGATAAAAAAGAAGAGGGTTTAACAATAAGATTTTGTGTTTTTTTAATTTTTTTTTATATTTTTAAAAATATTTATTAAATATTATATTAATTAAAAGTTTTTTTTGGTGGAAAAAGAAATTAATGAGTGACAAGTATAAAGTGGTGAAATATATTCATCAATCTTCCTTTACTAATAAATATTTACAAAAATTAGTGGATTTCCAATACAAAAATTATTGTTTAAATAAAAGTTTATTCTTAATTTCTTAATATTTTTGAACTAAGAGCATTTTAATTTCCTTTTTATCATATTTATAGAGAACCAAAAATATTTTAATTGCCTTCTTATCCAGTTTTAAGTATTAAATTATATGTCAATAATAAATTAAATATTCTAAACATATGAAACAGACAAAGATAAAAGTAAGAGATGAGTAATGATCTTAAGAGATTCATGATTTATCTAAATGGAAGATAATTTCTACTTTTTAATCAATGGGATAAGAGAAAGAAGACTTAGATTAAAAAAATTATCGTCATTGTCCAAATCCTTCACCCAAGGATAATAGGAGGATTGGGGATAACTATACTAGCTTTTTCTAAAACTTATTACAAGAATCCACTAGAAAGACTTTTTCATTAGTCAAATGCCTAAATCATAATATTATTCAATGGAAAGAATTTTGATGTTACTCTTGATACCCAAAACTCAATAAAAAAATATGTTTAAATCATAATATTTAAATTCAATTGAAGGAATTTTGATGTTACAATTGATGCCCAAAACTCAATAAAAATATATTAGACAAAAAAAGAAAGTTATTCTTGATGCCCAAATCCTAATCAAAGTATGTTTTCAATAAGGTCTTAATAAGTATTTTAGATAGAGGAGGGATGGAAACGGCGGTGAATGGTGAAGGGCACGCAGGCCTGCGACCGAGCCCCAGGCAGGACGCCTCAGCACCTGGAGCGAGTTCTTTGAGGCAGGAAGGGCATTTGGCAGGTGAGCGTTTGAAGCTGACTAAGTTTAACAGTTGTTTAACAAGAAGGCAGGACCGACTAGTCCTGGTAATTCCACAAGAAACAGTCCAAGAGGATGTCGAATACCTTTCGGCACACACACTGATTTGCAAATTCCTAGGTATACGAATCCCTCAGGCGGCATTGGAGGCCTAGATTCACCGCTCTTGGGCAGTTGACGGGGATTTTGATATCATGCTGGCAGGGAATAGCTACTTCTTGGTGACCTTCTCCTCAGTAACGGATCGCAATCATATTTTTGAAGGAGGCCCATACTTCTATGAAAGAGTAGGCTTGTTTCTTAAACCCTGGCATGTGGGGTTCAATTCAGCTGAGGAGCTTCCAGTTTGGGTTCACCTTCCACGGCTTTCGTCGGAATTTTGGAGAGAGGACATCCTCAAACAGATTGCAGCTATGCTGGGAACTCCAATAGCCATTGCACATTAGTCACTGGATAAGAAGATCATTACTTATGCGTGCATTTGTGTAGACATGGACCTTAATAACCCTCTTCCAGATTCAATAGAGATTTGTATGGGGTCCTTGTCTTGGATTCAGCAGATAGATTATGAATCCATCCCCTTTAGATGCAGAATATGTCATGTATACAGACATCTCCATCGTCAATGCCCACTAGCTACTAAAGGTAAGGGCCCGGGACTTGATATCTCAGCGCCAAATACAGCCTATGATGGTAAGGGAGTGGGCAGCTCGGTTCAGAATGAAAGTGGAAAATCTCAGTCTTTTGGGATGAGTAGAGGAAAAAACTTAAATTTGGGCAGTGTGGCGCAAGGCACAGCAACTCAATCTCTCAATGGCATGGATGAGTTTACTCCAGTCAGAAAGCATGCAAGAGGCTGAGGACCAAGGTGAGGAAATGTTGAGAGGTAGTTTGAGCAAGGTTTTAATAGGTTCGAAGTCCTTGACAGCATGGCCATCGAGGATGGCATTCTGATGGAAGACCTGGGCGCCTCTTTGGGGCAAAACAAGCTAAATTTAGACTCCAATGATTTTCAAGATTTGATGGATCAAGAGCCTTTAGGCAATCCTTCAGGAGTGGAGGAAGAAGCATCGGAGGCTTTAAAAGAGCTAAAAGAGAAGGAAGTTAGGTGGGCAGACTTAGTCAAGGAAGTAGAGGCTGGCAGAAAAGACAAAGGCCCTGCTGGGGCACTGGGTCTAGCGCAGAAATATTTTAAAAAGGCCACGTCTTCGGCTCCTCCCAAGGCAGGCAGGAAAAAGGATCAAGACAGAATCAAAATTATAGGAGATTTATTAGTTGAATTAGGGGTTGTAAAAACCTTGGATGAGCACTTTCCCCTCTCCAAGCAATGACTGTCCTCTCATGGAATGCAAGGGGTTTAAATATCTCCCCCAGGAAAAAAGCTATGCGTAGATTACTATGGGATCATTCTCCGAATATTATTTGTATTCAAGAAACTAAGTTATCGGTGGATTCATTATTTGCTTGTATGCCAAATGTATGGTCTATCGGTCAGTGGCAATGTGTAGGTGCTAGGGGCAGCTCAGGAGGTCTAGCTATGGGCTGGAACCCGAGTAAGATTACACCAATTCACTAGATTTCCAACTTATCATCTTTGTCAGTAGTTGCTTCTTCTTTGGAAACTGGTGAAATGAGCCTGGTAACCACAATCTACGCCCCTGTTGACATTGGAGGACAATTGCAACTCTGGGAGCATATTAGATATATCAGAAAATGTTATCCATTTTTGCCGTGGATTGTGGCTGGTGACTTTAATGCGGTCATGAGCTTAGATGAGAAAAAAGGTGGAATGAGTCATCTTGGCCCTTCTTCAGAATGCCTTTGGCATAATGTGGAAGTGCTTCACCTCTTCGATGTGAAACCTTCGAATGGGCTGTTTACATGGAGCAACAGAAGATCTAGTAACGCTGCCATCTCTGAGCGCTTAGATAGATTTTTAGTTTCCTTTTTTTGGCAATCCAATGCTTTTACTCTTACTTCTGAGATCTTGGATTGGAGGGGTTCTGACCACTGGCCTATCAAGCTTACCATTGGGTAGATCGGTGGTCCCAAAAAAGCTCCTTTTAAGTTTCAATTGATGTGGCTTAGGGACCCATCTCTTTATGACCTCATCAAAAAATGGTGGGGAGAAGGAGGGCCTGCTTATGGAATAGCCATGTACTCTTTCCTTAAAAAGTTGCAGTATGTTAAATGGAAATTATAGGTTTGGAACAGAACGTGCTTTGGGAATTTACAAAGCATGAAGAGAAAATCTCAGGACCAGCTTGACGGCATTACAAGGCAAATAAGAGATAGAGGTCTCTCTGAGGACCTAAGCTTAGAGGAAGCTAGAGCTGCAAATACCTTGGCGGAATGGGAGCTTCGGGAAGAGATCTTCTGGAAACAGAAGGCCCGAATTGACTGGCTACAAGAGGGAGACAAGAACACGGCCTTCTTCCATCATTCTGTCCAAGCAAAGTGTAACAATAATTTTTTCACTACCTTGATAAGTCAGGATGGGACTCGACTTAACTCTTCACAAGCTATCAACAGAGAACCTGTTCGGCACTTTTCTGAGCTTTTTTCCAACGATCTGATCCTAGATGAAGGTAGTGAAAATAGAGTTTTATCTTGCATTCCCTCTCTGGTAGATGAAAGCATGAATGATTGTCTTATACGCCCAATTAGCATGGCTGAAGTTGAGGAGGTAGTTTTCAGCATTAAGAGGGGAAAAGCTCCTGGGCCAGACGGGTTTCTAGTTGAATTCTTCCAGGACTTCTGGGATATCATTAAGAAGGATTTGATAGATGTAATACATGAGTCTCATCACAGCAAAGAAATGCTCAGAGCTTTAAATGCTACGTTTCTTATGCTAATTCCTAAGAAGGAGCAAGCGGATAGGTTGGAGTTATATAGACCCATTGCAATTTGCAATGTTGTCTACAAGATCATTTCAAAGCTTATCACTACTAGATTGAAAGGGCTGCTCCCTCTCCTTATTTCAGAGGAACAAGGAGGGTATGTGGCTGGCAAGAAAATCTTGGATGGAGTGGTGACCGCTTTGGAAGCTATCCATTCCATGAGCACCTCACAAGAAAGAGCTATGTTTATTAAGCTAGATCTCGCCAAAGCCTATGACAGAGCTAGCTGGAGATTCTTGAGCAAGATTCTTTTGGCGTTTGGCTTTAAGCAGGACTGGATTAGATGGGTACTAAGCTGTGTCACCACACCCTCATATTCAGTTCTTATTAATGGTGTGCCCTCTATGCTTTTTGGTGCCTCTAGAGGACTTTGGTAGGGAGACCCGCTCTCTCCTTATCTGTTCATTCTTATGGCCAAAGGGTTGGGACGACTCTTTAAATTTAGGGTCTTGCAGGATGCTATACATGGCTGGAGATGGGGGAATGGGATAACTACCCTGACTCATCTCCAATTTGTTGATGACACTATTTTGGTAGGTAAAACCCGAATTCAGGAAGTAGAAGCTTTTAGGAACACGCTGGACACTTACTTGGAGGCCTCTGGATAGAAGATTAATGACCACAAGTCATCAATCTTCTTTTTCAACACTCCTAGTGCTATTCAGAGAAGGATTGCAGCCATATTGTGGTTCCAAATTCAAGTTCTCCTAGTGGTGTATTTAGGAATTCCCATTGTTGTGGGAAGGCAGCCCCGACTCTTTTGGCAAAATGTACTAGACAAGCTGAGACAGAAAGTTGGCCATTGGACCCATAAATGGCTTTCCACAGCGGGTAGAGTGATTCTTCTGCAGTCGGTCATTCAGGCTTTACCTATATACCGAAGCATGGTCCAAACTGCCCCTACTTACTTTTTAAAAGAGTATGATGCTCTTTCTAGGAAATTTTTGTGGAGTGGGAATCTGCAGAGCTCTAAATGGAGCCTTATTAGTTGGGCTACAGTGTGCAAGCCAAAACAAGAGGGCGACCTTGGACTGCGTTCGGCCACTTTGACCAGCCAAGCTCTTGCTGCTAAGCTTTATTGGAGATGGTGCACTAATCAATCGGCCATGTGGGCCCAGATTCTGGCAACTAAATATCTTCCCAACATTGAGCCCTGCGACATACCCAGGCTCCCCCTGGAGGGAAGGGGATCGATGATATGGGGTACTCTCAAGCTTGGAGCTCAGCTTGTTAAACACAAGCTTTTCTGGATATGCAGTAGTGGGACGGAAGCACTTTTTTGGGAAGATGCTTGGGATGGGGCGCCTCCCATCCTTCATTTGCATCCGCACTTGCAGTCTCTTGCTAATGTATTCCATTCTACCGGTTGGGACAAGGTGATGCATTACAAAGAAAGCTTTAGCTTGGGTAGAACCAATGCTTTCAGATGGAAAACTCCCTCCGAATGGCCGCCAGGAGGTACAGAGGAGGAGAGGCGTGAATTATCCCATATCCTGAATGCCAGAGGTTGTAGCGCTTTGCAAGGATAGGATGTTCTTGCCTGGGGGGATGCCTCTGGTCAGTATTCAGTGGCTTTAGGTTATATTAATCTGTCTAAGCAACTCGCTAATGGCAGGCAGTTCCAGTGGGGCAAGAAAATTTGGAATCAGGTATCCTGGCCCAAATGTAATTTTTTTCTTTGGGTCCTCACATACCACAGGTGTCTCACCTAGGACAATCTTTGCAGATGAGGTTTTCAGGGACCTTCTATTTGTGTCTTATGTCGTAAAGAGGAAGAAAGAGGGGATCACCTTTTCTTTCAGTGCTCGTTTGCTAAACAAGTTTGGCATATGTGGTGGAATGCTTGGCAATCCCCTTGCTGGCATGTTTCATCTTTGACTGAGTTCTAGAACAAATTGGGAGTCGCCCCTGCTAAAAGTTCTTTGTTGCAAACTACCTGGGTGGTCGGTCCAGCTTTCATTCTATGGAACTTGTGGCTAGAGAGAAACAGACGAGTTTTTAGAGGAGTGCAGCTTGAGTCCAGAAGTCTATGGATAAACATCAGCAATGCTCTTTAGGAAATGATTATCTTCAGGGGCGCAAACAGGGGTGAAGTGGACTCTGAAACTGTCAGAATTGGTCAGCGCCTGGGAACGGATTTAACCATAGACCGCGTGCTTTTGACCAACAGCTGTGCATGGAAGGGTAGATCGATGGTGGCGCAGCCTGTTGACAGGAAGGAGCGTTGGACTCTTCCGGTAATAGGACTTTTAAAAGTGAACACGGATGGCTCCTCAAGGGGGAACCCAGGAGAGGCAGGGATAGGAGGAGTTGGGCGAGACAACACTGGAAACATTCATTTTATTTTCTCAAGATACAAAGGCTGCTACACAAACAATTTAATGGAAGCTATGGCAATCCTGGAAGCAGTGAAAATCTGCTGTCAACGGGAATTCTTCAATGTTATTTGCGAATCAGATTTGCAAGTGGTGATCAATGTACTCAACAATCGTAACACTGGTAAGAGTGACTGGCATTTAAATTCTATTGTTCAACAAATTAAACATCACAGTACCTTTTTTAATTCTATTTCTTTCCAACACATTCCCCGGGAATGGAATGAGGTTGCGGACTCCCTTCCCAAGTGGGCCTCTGAGTATGGCTCTGACTGGAATATTTTTGAACCTGGAATGCTCTCATTGGATTTACATCAAAAACTGGTTCATCTGGTGGACCAGGAGAAAGTCTTGTAATTGGCTCTTTTGCTTCGTGATTAATAAATTTTTACCCCCTTTTTTAGTTAAAAAAATCCTAATCAAAGTATAATAATTAAGATATATCTAAAATCATAAAGTAACCCATCTCCATCAATCCTTAGAGTAAGGAAGGGAATCATATGCTATCAGTAGTATATTAAATAAATTAGAAGATTGATATCATGCTTATAACATTTCCAAACTAAAACCCACAATAAAATACATCTCCAAGTTTTCTCAACAAATTGAAAACATGTCCTAATATTTTATTTTGTCCTAGAACTAATAGAATACTTCTCACCTACTACTACCACACCCACTTAAAGCAAAAAATAACATAAAAAATCTCATAAAATTGATACACATAATAAAGAAAAAAATAAATAAATTCTTATATGTAACCTAATTCAATTTTAAAATGAGAACAATTGAAAAAAATAAAAACCAATTAAATATATTAAAACAATATCCATAAAAATAGAAAAATAACTCAATCTAATTAAAATTGAAAACAAAAACTTGAAAATATAAATTTTTACAAAACTAAAAAATTAAAATAATAAATGGCTAACTATTCCGGAATCCAATAATAATAAAACATATAACAAGATGAATCCAAATAATTCAAAAAAGTCACAATCAATAATTAACATATTTTAAAAGTTGGAAAATTCAAGAGAAATTCACAATTTTTTTAAAATTATAAAATTGTAGAATGTTACTCTAGACAACCCCCAAGGGAAAGTAGGGTGCTATTTACCAACGATACGGTATACGAAATATTCAATATAACTATTAGGTATGAAGCATGCATATAATTAAGCATACACATAAACTCCTTATTTATAAAAACCATCACAACATACCAACACAAAAGTGCCAAGCAAATGAATATATTTCCCACTAAAAGAAAAATGTTAAAACACATGGAGTCATCATTTTCATTTAGCTACATAGCCTCTAAAGGAAACATGAAGCAAATGAATATATCCTTCCAGGGATAAGGTACGTAGAAGAATTATTAAAAAAGGTTCATTGATCAGATCGGTAAAAATATTTCGTTCATCATCATATAAAAATTAAATCTGCCTAATTGATTCATGTTTTTTTCACTCGATAATGAGAGTATAAAGCATCTAAGGAATATTTTAAGATTAAATCTAATAAAATATTTTCTTTTATTTTAAAGGAACAGGGGAAATATAAATTGACAAGTAATTAAAATCAATGAAATAGAAATTAATAACATAAAATATTACACTTCATGAAAATGAGAATTCAAAACACTCAAAACTCATATAAATATTCAAAAAGTATATTTGGATATCCTCCCTTAAAATAAACATGCTCGAGGCACCATAACTTCATTAAACAAATGCACACGGCTTGGTGAGCAACATCTATTACATACATAAAAAATGCATCCCTATCATAATAATATCTAATCATCACAAGGATTCTTGATTTAAAGTGATCAATAAGGTTTTAGCATCTATGTTCATAATACTTATTAACTGTGACATGGGGTTTTACTGTTAGGGATTAGTTTATTACATCGTGTGAGTTTAAATATTTATCGAGAGGTAAATATAATATTGATGATTTATTTGGTTAATTATATTTCCATAGTCATAATATTGTTACAACAATATTATGAACATAGTTTATTTGTTATATGATGGAGATAGAGTGAGAAAATGATGGAGAGATAATCTACATAATTATAAGAATAATATTCTTATAAATATGTAATGTCCCTTATGGTTTTATATCGGAGTGAATAATATAATAGTTTTGTGTTTAAAATATTTCTTATGTTTTATTATTATTTACGTATTCTATTTATTATTTTTATATCGAATCTATCTAAATCTGAACCAGTTCTATCATCTGATATCAGAGCAGGAATTTTAAGAGAAGCTATAAGTCTAGAAAAATGTGTGAAGGGCAGTTGTTCAGCATTTTATCCCTGTGCATGTGAGATATTTAGAGAATGAATTTGTAGTTGATATGGATATTGTTCACCATTAAATCATAATATTGCATAGTTTGTATAGTCTGTAGGGAGTGTGAATAAAGAATTTTGCCTAAGTGGAATGCATGTGAAGAAGGAGAGACACCAAATTACGAATACATTACAACATAATGAGAAGTCATAGTGGAGTATTATTCTACCTGTTTGCATCTTTTATCTATCTAAGATTTTAGATCAAATTATTTATTTATTGTGTATTGTCATTCACAGGTTTCCATTAAATAATCGTTAGATCCATCTGATTGGCGTAAATTTAGAATCCTTAGAATTTCTCTTGCAGCCATCCACCTCAGCCCATCAGCCTGAAAATAGCACACACTATGCCATAAATTATGCAAGTGATGCGTTGATATCGAGTTTCTCAAATTTATGCGTGATTACCTGCATACAATAATCCTCCCATTTAAGTTGAAATTGGTGCATGATGACTCTAAATTTTTCTTGCTGATCCTTGTTGCTCTCATCCTCAAACCCATACATCCATCTACACCGTCTGTCTAGTGATTAGATCTGGTTAACATGCTGATAACGCCTATTATCTCACTGCCAATTCATCATCCATCTCAAACCTAAATGGTAGCTCGATAAGATCTGCAATTTTAGAAGTCTTAGGTATTATTTTAGAACCGTTCATTATAGATTTTTTTAGAAGTCTTTTAAAATATAAAAAATTTAAAATAAAATTAAAATAAAATAAAATAAATAAATAAATAGTTAGTCAATTATTAGAGTCATCTTTCATTTTTTAATATAGTTTATAGTATTGTTTTTATAATTAAGTCAAATATCTTTTATAGTTTAGTATTGTTTCTAAAATTGTCAAATATTTTAATATTAGCCTTATGCTTTATGAAAAATTGATAGAGTTATTATAGTTAATGTAATTAAAATTCGTTATCAAAGGAGTCATCAAGATTATTGTTCAGTATTAGATTCATATTATTTTATGTCTAATGAGTCTTATATATTATAAAATAGTGTTGTCTTTATCTAAAATACTAAAGTCATCTTTATAGAAAAAATTCAATGTCAAGAGTCAAAGTCATAATAAAAAAATGTTCAAATGTATAGAGGATGCGTTATCGCTTGTATGTGATATCTAAATTGTGGGAGGTATTTCCCTTAGAAAATTAATGAAATTGAGTTTCACGACATCATCAACTAAGTGATCAGCATCATTTACTAGAGGATGGAGGAAATGGAGGTTGGAGGTTCCAAATCCTCTCGTCAATCACCAACAACAAGGCTCAGAATGTTTTGATGGCATTTTATGTGGTGTGTTTTTTTAGTTTCCATTATGTATTTACAAAATAAGAATAGAAGTGCATGCATGTTCAAGTAATGTAATTTGTGTGCAAATTTCAAACATAATTCTTGGATGTGAAAACATTGTGAAAAAACATAAAGCACCAATCTAAGTTAGTTCATGGATCTTGAAAAGGTTTGTGATAGATCCAGAAAACCATCAAAGGTGAATAGTGGATAGAACGAGGTTCCTATTCATATCAATTTTTGTTGTAAGATTGATTAAAATAATGGGAAGAACGAGTCTTTCTTTGGATCAAGGTCATGAGCTAAATAGGGCATACCACAAGGGCTGAGCATACTACAGGTGAGAGTGTGATTGTTTTTGCACCATATAAAAACTAAGGTAGGGACGGAGAATGTTAGGGATTAGTTTATTATATTGTATGAGTTTAGATATTTATTAAGAGGTAAATATAATATTAGTGAGTTAGTTTGTTAATTATATTTGGGTAGTCATGATATTGTTACATCAATATTACGAATATTGTTTATTTGTTATATTGTGGGGATATAGTGAGAGAATGATGGAGAGATAATCTCCATGATTAAAGAAATAATATTCCTATAAATATTTAATGTCCTGTATGGTTTTATATCATATTGAATAATATAATAGTTTTGTGTTTAAAATAATTTCTATGTTTTATTCTTATTTTTGTGTTCTCTTAATTATGTCTATTTCGAATATATGCAGATCTAAACTAGTTATATCAACTAGACTACCCTTGAGGGTACACCTTATGCATTCAGAGTGATTGATCAAAAGGTTTCATATACCAAATATATGAAGAGGTCAAGATGCTCCACAAGGAAAAAAATCAGATCAAATAAAGCCTCTCTAAAGAATGTTTGATAATTTCATCCAAAACATATAATAATTATGTATGATATTTGATATGTTACCCTAGAATTTGAACATGCAAAGGACTTGGTCAAACATGTAATCAAATTTCTCTAATTCATACAAAAATCAACAATAATTTAACAAAGGGTGGGGAAATACATCTTACAAGGAGTTAGGGTCAAAGTGAAACTAACACATTTAAGAATAAATGATCTTATGGATATTCCATAAATCAAGGATATATAACACAGTCACTCCTTAAAATCCCATACAAAATAAAATCCCTATCATCAAAACAAATGCAAGGGTATGGTATGGTTCTAATAATGGGACATTGTATGTCCCAATAATCAACATGAAGATCCAAGTAAATAACCCCATTCTAGATTAATTTTTATGTATTGGTGTGACATATATTAACTATTGGAAGCAATGGTCGACACAAAATAAAATGGTTGACCTCTAAAAAGGTCAATGCCCAAAATAGACCAGATAAAAGGTTCTAATGTAATTCATATGATATATAAAATTATCATTCATGCTACAAAGTATTGGAAAATCTATATCAAAATCCATGTTCACATGAAAATGAATGAAAACCCCCTCAGGTGAAACTCCACTTCTAACTCTACATGAAATTTATCTACTCTAAATGCCATCTCATCTCATAGGGAATCCACTTTATTGGGTGTCACCAACATTGAATAATATTCCCTTACTAGGGGATGAGTATAAGACTCACTAAATTTAATGGAAATCCTTCTATCTTGGACACATTTATCAAGGCAGTTTGCTCCATAATTGGGAATCTAGTCTTAGCCTACTAAGTAACAAGAAACAATATATAGAGATTTTCTCTGAAGTGCCATTTTTTCATAATCTTAAGGGGTGAAAAATCACAACATATATATATGATATCTAAATTGGATCCTAATGCCTTGGTTTTAAGTAAACATATTATAATAAGAAAATGCACATTTTTAACATAGTCACAACATAAAAGTTTTGATTATCACACTTTCTCATTGTCAAATGTCATATAAGGTATGCATGTTCTTCTTCAACCATCACCAATGCCACATCCAAATGTAAAAATGATTCCATATTAGGGCTGATGACATTACATATGTCACTACTAAAATGAGTCAAGGATCACTCATCACAGTCATATATGAAAAATTATAACCCATAGGACATTTCATCACAATGAGATATTTGTCATATCACAATTGAGTCATCCAATGAAAATACAATTTTATGAAGCACACACACATACTATATTGGGTTATAAGTTACAACCCATGTCTAAATTAATGAGTCTCTTGGTTCCTTGCACATGCCAACCATTCCCAAAGGTCTCCATTGACTTATATTGTCTAATTTCAAAATAAGCCTTTCAACCCAATGGAGAAGTGAGCATAACTATACCTAGAATTAAATCACAAGTTAAGATTTGAAAAAGGTAATAGGTATTTTATGGTCACTTTATAATACTTCACCTCACTATCAATAAATATAACACTTATGGAGATAGTAACATTGATTGTCACTCCTGCATACTCCACTTCCATAGTGAGGCTAGGTTTATGTGTAAAAATTGGTTTACACTGAAGTTTGATAGGTCTATATTGATCCTAGATAATCCTAGTACTCAAAAGTGTAGTCATGACCAAAAAAATTATCCTATGAAACCAAATCCAATATACACATATAACTATATCCAAATTCCTCAAAGTTATGATGTATAGTCCTTATGTTATTAGTAATCACACAAGCCTAGCATGTGACAACATAATTTTAAGCTAACGACAACTTCGTCCTCATTACAATATTTTACACCCAATACCTAGATGGAACTTCTTCACTTGATTAAAACTCACCCAAAGGACTCATGAGATAAATCCATCTATTTTAGGATATGTTATTAGCAATCTAGGGCACAAATTAAAATCATTTGTGTTATGTGTGATCAAGAAGTGAAAAAAACATGAGGGAAATGTGTTACCTCCAAATAATTTTTGATTTAGATAGTTAGATAGACTCCCTATAAGACAATATTTGGTATCATACATATATTATTCTAAACTAAGGTGGGTAGATTAGATGAATAAACCTCAAAAATAAATCATGGAGTAAATATTTCAAACCAATGAAACTAACATGATTGGCTATGAAAATTTAAGATAATATCTAATTTTATCTAATGATGACTCATATAAAATTAGATAACATAAATAATCAATGGAAAAACATTTGTGTAATAAATTTCATAACATTTAGCTTAAAATATCCTATTACTAACAAATTGCATAGGCACATGCAATCATATATAAATGTCTCAATCACAATCTCTATATTGAGAAAGTTAGATTAGTCTTAAATTAGTCTAACTAATAAAAAATGAAATTCTTTTACAATTACAAAAATACATTACTCAATCAAATTTACTAATGTAATACATAAAATATGTGAAAGAGAACAAAAAGTAAATCACATTGAAATTTCCTAAGACTTTTATAGTTTTTATTGATATTGATAAGATCCACCTCATGTGTGTGTGTGTGTGTGTGTGTGTGTATGTATATGTATATGTATATGTATATGTATATGTATATGTGTATATGTGTATGTGTGTGTGTGTGTGTGTGTGTGTGTGTGTGTGTGTGTGTGTGTGTGTGTGTGTATGTATATATATATATATATATATATATATATATATATATGTATATATATATATATGTGTGTATGTATGTATGTATGTATGTATGTATGTATGTATGTATGTATGTGTGTGTGTGTGTGTGTATATATATATACACACACACACACACACACACACACACACACACACACACACACACACACATGTATATATATGTATACATATATGTATATATATATATATATGTGTGTATATATATATGTATGTATATGTATATATGTATATATATGTATATATGTATGTGTGTGTGTGTGTGTGTGTGTGTGTGTGTGTGTGTACCCCAAGGGTGATCTTTACAATTGGAAGATGAAAATTTGAAAATAAAATTAGTTCCATGCATGTGTAAAATATAAATAGAATGACAAATGTTATTTGTAATCTAATGAATTGGTGGTTGAAACTAAAGAAATAACTATACATGAAAATCTATCTGATCTAGCTATTGTAATAGGTCATACTTTTTGGCTTTGAAGGAATAGTGACACCTTTGAAAATTGTTTGCTAGATATAGGTTATGTCCATAATTAGATACCATAAAGAGTAATTTATCAACAAGTCATGAATCAAAACAGGGTCATGCACAAATATTATAACCATTTTGGCTCAAAGGAAATTATAAATAGAGTTTACATAAGGATATAGCTCTGGTTTAGTTTCGAATCAATGTAATCCAACCACATTGATAGTTGAATTATCGATAGACTATTCCTTTGTTTAAATGGAGAGATTTTTTATCATCAGTAAGATCCTTATGATCCTCACTTTCATTGAAAATGACACTATCTTTCTATAGTTTTATACATTGTGTCATGAAATCAAATGTCATTTCTCTAAATATTTAAATTATACCAAATGAATACTCATAATTCATCATGTCTGACATTTTGGTATTGAATTGATCTGTTATCAGGGGCTTACAAATTCTCCTAGTGTTTCTAAAATCAAATTCTCACTGTGAATTAGCTAGGTAGTTTGTATTAATTTTAGAATTTGAAGTATTATAAGCTTTTTACATTAACTTGGTCTAATGAATTCTTTGGTTATGTGTCCATTTATCAACAACATCAATAATTTAAAAATCATTTCACTACATGTGGCATAATGACATTAAATGGCCTTTCATGCTAGCATAATGCATTTGAATTTTAATACCTCTTCTTCATGGGTAAATTTGACATGAATACATTCTCTATTTTATATTTAATAGAAAACATGGCATTCCTAATAATTTTAATGTGAATTATATCATTTATCTCTCTGTTGGGTTGAGTCACTTCCTTCGCATGTACACAAGCTTTCACTTGGATGCTATCATGCCTTTTATAATTTCCTCTATGATATGTGGTGTTATTTCACTTAATTTTAGATTAATTTTAAAAATTTGAATGTTAAGCTTCCTACCTCAATGAGAATAGAAGATGATGACAAGTGGTGGTCTTGTATTGAATAGTAAATCTTTAAGGATAAATTTTAAAACCATTGTTCTCTAATATTTTTGACAATAAACCTATGCCATGAACAAAGGGGATGGTGAGGTACATTTTAGGCTATGTACTATGAAGCCACATGATCATTAAAAGTGGAACATGTAACTGGGTCACAAACTTGTAAGTTGTTATACTTTGTTATAATTATTTTGTTCAATGCATCATCAAGATGTATATGAGTTAAATATTGATAAGTGACACCTTTTGAATGAATTTCAGACTCGTGAATAACTGAAATTTGTTTAAATTTTATATGAGGTTGCAAATGAATGATTGTTGGGATGACTCAAGTGACCTGGACGAGCTTAGATAAATAAATTTGAATATGAAAACAAAGGTATAAGTATTGATATGACGATACCAAAACCCTGGGTGTATCAATAAGATGACAATGAGGAAAAAGTTTAAAGGATTTGTGATATTATACAAATCAATGATAAAATTTGAACTTTTTTATTTAGCCTCCTTAATTATATCTATGTCAAGATTAAAATATGATAATTGGTGTGATAATTCTTCCTAAATTGTGTTTTCACCTTTGTTCTCGTATTTTTGCTTGCTTCCTGTCTAGAGATATGGATGCTTAAAGTAGTAGAAATAAGTGGTTTTCTTGGATTGTGGTTGTTTTTAGAACTTAAGCCAATATGATATCAACTTACTCGATCTTATAAGTAAGCTTTATTTGATTTACCAAGCTAACTAAAATGTCTATTTTAAGAGTTTTCAACCATTTTAAATGTATTCTTTGTTGACTAAAGATTGTTTATAAATAACTCTAGATTTTTAATACTATTTTGATTGGGATTCAACTTATTTTGTTGTTGTTTTACAATTTTTTTAGAATAAATCTCTAAAGTATATTTCTATGAGCTTTAATCACATTCTTTTATTCAATGATTATATAAAAGAGATATGAGAGACTTCCTTCTATGAAATTTAGTTTTAATGATCATTCTTTAATCTTCATCTTCAAGTTGAAATAATTTATATTAAATCTTGGATTTGTTTTTTAAAGTGGCTGAAAATGCTCATTTGAAATGAAGCTAAAGTGTATTATCATCATCTCTCTTCATTTAAAACTTTTGTTAAACATATCCCCAATAAGCTAAATAGTAAAATTGGAGAAATTTCATAATTTCATATTATTAAGATTTTAGGATATATATTTGGTTGAATTACTTTGATTTTAATATAGAGTTTTCATAAAAAAGAATACTCATGAAAAAAAATAACTAAAAATTATTCATAACACTTCGTAGTGAATGCCATCTCCGTAGAGAAACGATTCATAATAATTTTATAAACAGTTTTCATGAGTTGCTTTCCTAAGTCCCACAATTAAATTGGTGGAGGTAATATATTGATATGTAATTAACGAATTGCCTACTTTTAAATAAGCAATCATTAGTTTCAGGTAACCCAAACAAAACAAAATCCCGTAAGATACTTTTAAATAAGCAGTCATTAGTTTCAGGTAACCAAAACAAACCAAAATCTCGTAAGATACGTGTTATCCACATTGAATATAAGTTCCGAAACTAAAACAAAACAAAATCTCGTAAGATACATGTTATCCACTTTGAATATAAGTTCAATTTCCAATGTCGCAAGCTGTATCGGATATTTTTAGACCGGATAATAAATCCATCCAACACGAGGATAGATGTTAATCGACAGTATTTTAGATCGGAGAAGAAACTATTGCGAGTTGAGCGTAAACTTTAATCGATGGTAAATGTCACTTCTTTTCGTAAGTTGGGAGGCATCAATCTACTAATAAATTAGAAATAATTCGACTTTGGGTAAGTTGGGAGGCATAAATCTAGTATTAAATTAGAAATAATTTGACTTTTGATATACTAATTGGGATAGTGGGTATTATAGTGGAACAGAATCCTATGTCACTTCATATTGATTTGTATATAAATGAACGGATTTGAATTAAAATTTATTTATTTATTTATATATATTTTATCAAGTTTAATTTTAAAAAGTTTAAAAAAAGTAATTATTTGTTATTTTATTTGTAGTCTAATAATTGATTAGAATAAGGTTAAATTATAATATTTTTGAAATAAATATGTTTTTATTTGTAGTTTAATATTTCGGATCATTATCTATGATTTTTAATTGTTAGTTTTTTCTTTTCTTTTCTTTAATGATGAATCATAGTTAGTGATCTAAAATATTGATATATAAATGTAAATACAATTATTCAAAGAATATTGTGATTGATTTGTACAGATTGTGTTTTAGTTTTTTTATGTGTTTGATGTGATCAGAGGGTTACCAATTGGGACTTGTTAATCACCTATAATAGAGCCTCACTTTTTATAATAGGTGGCATTATCACATCACTCGAAGTCTTTGGCTTTCACAAAGTTTTTAACTCTTCGGATAGATCTTGAGCTCTTACAATATTAACAAATGGCATTATAGCGTTATTCAAATCCCTTAAAGTTTAAATGAAATTCTAAGTCCTTTGAGTTCCAGAGATTTGAAAACATGCCATATGGTATGTTTTTTGACTTCATCAAAATGGAAACAACTTGTCAATCGGCTAATAGGTCTGAGCTCCCTGAGTGTAATGGTTTTGAGCTTCCTCGGTTCCAAGCATTCGACACTGGGCATATTTTCATTGATCAGAACCCTGAAAGGCTTAACACAGTCCGATGATTTATGCTATAATAGTTTTGAGTTTTCCAGCTCTAAAAAGAGGACAATTGACACATTTTCCTCCAAACACAACTTCGAAAGTATAAAATCAAAGTAAAGGGTTCAATGGTCTTTTGGACCCAAGCCTCCAGCTCTTTTTTATCACACCATGTGTCAACATCTCATTACCTAGAGCTCTCCAGGACATACACAGTACCAATATTCAATCAACTAGGGATATGACCTTCCGAGTTCCCACATGCCCAAGATTTCTCCTTGTGGCTCAATCACATTAACTCATGACCTTAGAGCATACGAAAAATAACTAAAAATCAAAAGAGTTGGTTGAAACAAGATCAAAAAAAGCATCATAACCCGAAGCAAACATAACCAAGGTACACATAAAGAAGGTCAATAGTAAATTAAAAGAGTTAAAGAATGAATAAGTGACATTTGTCTCAAATGGGATGACTAGAAATGTAAAGTTAATGAAATTTTATCATGTGGCAAGCAAGTGAACCTACCAAAGCTAACTGGCACGTTCAAATCGGAAAAATTTAAATCTAAATGCCATTATTTTCATTGATGACACAAATGCATTCAAAACTCAACTTTTAGAGCAATGTGTGTGTGTGTCTCTTTGTGTGGGCACGTGCACGCGCATGTGTGTGTGTGTGTGTGTGCGCGTGTGTGTGGGTTTGTGTGTGTGTGTGTGTGTGTGTGTGTGTGTGTGTGTGTGTGTGTGTGTGTGTGTGTGTGTGTGTGTGTGTGTGTGTGTGTGTGTGTGTGTGTGTGTGTGTGTGTGTGTGTGTGTGTGTGTGTGTGTGTGTGTGTGTGTAGGAAAGTCATCGTGTCATTACTTTTTTGATTAGGCAATGCAAGTTCGAGCCTTTGAGCATCTATAGAGCTCTAATTTTATCAAGTGAGATTACTAGAGTGAATTGGTCAATTTACAAGAAGAATTATATCATTCAAGTTGAAAAAATGACCTCCTCTTCAAATCAAGGTTGTTGTCAAACTCCTATGTATTATTAGGAATTTATAGATATTGTCTTTGAGAAGAGTGTGTGAGACATCAAATTCCTTCACTACTTAGTGTTTTGGTATGAATTAGAATATGTGGTGTCATATTCTGCACAAGATCAAATTTCTCTATATGAGAAGTAATATATAGATGATTTATTCCCCATTAAAGCACAAGGCTACCACAAAACATCATTAATACCATAGGTAATACATTGCATGGACCTAATTAGAGATTAATTTTTCAATAGAACCTTTTTTGGGGATTGTCTACACATTAGTGAAAATAAAAACACATATGTTTATATTTATGGTAGGGTATTTGAGAGGTACCTTAGGCTTCCACTCCCTAAGACCATGAATAACCAAGTCTCAATCAATGTTTGGCTTGAGAAAAATACTGTAGATGGAAAGTTGAATCAATGATTGGTTCAAGGCCAAAGGATGAACCTAAAGGGATGAATTTATTTCAACTATATTATCATGTTTAGACCAAGAATAAGGATAATTATGGCTCTCCTAAACTGATTATATGGTTTTGCCAACATTGTATATATACAAATTGAGTGGGTCCCATTGTTGGAAATTCTTTTTATATTTGAAAAAAATAGCTATGCTGGAAGAGATAATAAGTGTCAGTTGAAGACATAAATGTTTTATCCTGAATAGAGGCCAAATGATGGAAAGTTATATATGATGCCCTATTTAATAAATGCAGTATTAAGAACTATTTATAAGACCCATGGACAAATATGGAAACCATCAGTGGAATCATTGGCCAATAGGATCAAAGATAATCATTATTTTATGTTCATATATAGGTATAAAAACTAAATTCAAGGAATATGTGATGAGGTATATCCTCAAGTGTTTCAAGCAATTAATTGCACTCTGATGCCCAAGTTGTCTAACAACCTAAGAAAGATCCTCTAAAAAATGGGGTACAAATGGTATTACCTCGATGTCAGTATCATTAGGATAGAGGGCACACATACATATACAATGTTACTTACGCACCATGTCCTAGATAGAATAGTAGAGAAGGAAATAGAATTTCAAATTTATAAAATTATTGATGAATATCTAATCTAGAAACACTTGGTTTATTATTTTCAAACTCCTTTAAACATTGGTAAACTACAATATGTGTTTTAACCTTGTAGGACTTAGCAAGTGTAAATGCTCTGTTTGTTAAAGAGTTATGTAGCCTAAATAAGGGAAATAATATGTATTAACTACAACCAATGATTTGTTTTGAATTTAATATCTTTGACTTTATTAAAAATATTAACAAATATTATAAGTAATGACTTAGTTATATAACACCTAATACAAATGATCTGAGTAATGTAAATAGAGATGGAAGCTTGTATGAGTGCCATAAACTGGATCCTTGAGTTACAAATCCTCCCAGATAGTATCACCATAATTATATAGTATCTAAATTATTATAAAATTTGAGACAATATCCTAATATTTATGGTTGTGTCCTCTATACAAGACTATCCCAAAATTTTGGGTGCCCCTATCTCTAGATCTATGGGGTCTATTCCTGCATGCATAAATTCTAGAACCCTTTATTGTGCCTCTAATTTATTATGAAAACCCTAATCCTCCATTAAATTAGGGCCTGAGGTAAAAAATGTGTTCATTAGTAGGGTAGGATAGACATCCTCAACACTCCACTATGAAGAGAGTTGCCTACATAAAAATAATCTGAGTGTTCATGATCGATGTAGTTCTCCCCACATAAGTGTTAATGCAATTATAAGTGATTTTAGTACAATAGTGTCCTTCAATACCTTGAATGTGCTTTAGATTGGAAATATATAAAATATGAGCTTAGGGATGTTGTAGATGGTAGTATGTAGATGTAGAGTAGAATAGGGATTGCTAATCTTAATTGTGCTCAACTTGTTATGTGTTTAAATGTGTATTTTTCATATGATTTCCATATAGTGGTTATAAGGCTAAAATTCATGTATTTGTACTATTTTGTTGCTTGTGCAGGTGATAAAATATGTCTAATATGACGTTAGTTGGAATTAGTTTTGAAAACATATCCATTTAGGAAAATCTAGGGCAAAGGACATTAGCACCATTTTTGGAACACTAGCACCACGTGGTGCTAATGTCCATCTACCAAAACACTGAGAATGAAGGGCCAAGATTGAGAAATGAGTGTTTAGGACTACTTTGGGGTTGACTAATGATGTATTTGGCCCACACAAAGGTTAAATAAGTGTGATTATAGGCCCTAGGATAGGTTTATTATTAAGTTAGGGATAGATAGTCTCCAATATCACTATTAGCACTCAAATACCACTTTTGGGTGATTATATTACTCCCTCCCCCCTTTATTCTAGAAATGTAGAAAAGTGAAATGACTAGGATAAATGAAAAATATGTGTACCTAGACTTACCTAGGAAGTGAAGCTTGTGAATCTAGATCAAAGTATGAGAATCATGCTCCAATGTGTATCTTGTAAATGAAACATGCATAAATTAGTACTTAATTAAGAGATATCAAAATCAAAAGACTAAACTAAGTAAATAAGTTAAATTGAGTAAAACTAAGTAAGGAGATATGAAATAACAAAGCAATGAATACACCTCACTAGGTATATGAACCCATGCATGAACTTGGTGATAACCTCTATGTGTGTGCATGTATATAGTGATCAATCAGTGAATAACTTGGACTAAGTTCATATATTGCTCAATCCTCTTATGTGGGTGGCTCAAGAACTCAATCCATTTTTAACTCCATCATTGCCAATACCTGCTTGGTGAATCATGCCCTATGAATAAATTTGATTGGACTGATAGTGTGTTCAACCCTCTCATGTGGGTGGTTCAAGAACTCAAGTAGGCTATGACTCCATCATTAAACAACCATTTATACTATATGCATCTAAAAATAAACTATGTAAAGTATTACAAATGTCTAATTGAGTATATATAACTATGTATGTCAGCTCTACAACCACTCAGGCACATTTGATAGCTCAGGGCCACTCAAGAATGCCAACCCCTATAGATGGAGAAATACATGAAACTCATGTGTAACTTGGAATATGATTTTGAGTATATATAATATAGATAATGACATTTAATTTGTCATTCCATCTTATTAACCAGTGTGTATCTGAATATATGGAAACAATGTGCCAAACACATGACCTAAAATCTGATATCTAAGGAAATGACTAAGTTATAATAAATTGTATCATGGTATCTAAATTGAATATGAGAATGGTCAAAACTAAGTATAAATTATAAACATGTAACTAGATCTATGGAAACCTATAATTTACATGTTATATTATTCTGGTCAATGTAGATTGTTCTAAACCTGAGGCTACTAGATAGTAGTGCCATATCTTGGATAGTAGCACCATGTGGTGCTAGTGTCCCAATTTGGGAATTAGTGTCTTTTTGGTTTGAATTTTGTGCAACTGTAATGATTTTTGGGTTCATTTTTTCCCACTATGTTTACCGACATATAATTTTATGTAGTTGAGCCTATGTGCTGAAAAATGCAATGCAAGTGCAATATAGGAGCCTGCTCTCTGGGAAAAAACCTATGAATGCCCCTTATTTTGAAGGGAGTTATTGAACATGTACAATAACTATTATCAAAATAAAAATATTTTCAAAATATATGTTATCTGAAACATATATCATAATTGTGCGATAATCTAATATAATGAGCATACATGACATCAGAATGTAAGATAATCTGAGAATAAGTATGTAATATAAGATGTATGTCATGTATATAATTCACAAGGGTATCAATATATATGTATTAAATTTATGGAACATCAAATATGAGTAAAATTGATAAGCTTCCTAGGGGATGGGGCATGATGTACATCAAGACACCCAAATAGGGAGTGTCGATGTATGATGTCCCTTATGGTATTGAAACATTGTGTGTGTAACAAGAAAAGATAAGTGTCATGGTTATTATGCATACAATAAAGCATACATATAAAACACATGAGGTATGAAATGTAGGATAAGGATCCACAATATAAAGGACAAGGGCATATGTCACTATATCTAAGAAAACAAGACATACAAGGACATGTTAAAATGTCCACAAATGCAAGTAACTAACAAGTTGGCTTAGAGACACATAGAAGGACATGTTCAAAAATATCTATAAACAATCAAGAAAATAAAACATAATGATATGGACACATGTCCAAATCATACATAATGTGAATATAAGTGGCATAGAGCCAAATAACAATGGCATATTCAAATTCCTTCAAATAGAAGAAACAAAGTGATACAATCAAGTGTAAACTAGGTCAGAAAGAAATGAAAGTATGAATGAATATGTAGTACAAATATGTGTAAGATCGAGTATGTACATATGTTGAGTATAAAGTAGCAATAGCTATAAAAGATTAGAGTAAGAGTAGCATGATAAATATCAATATATAACAATGCTAAAGCTAGGATGTAGAGTATAAAAGGATAGAACCTTTTAATTAAAATTGTTTATAGAATTTCCCCAAGTAGGTGAATGTGTCAATTTAAGACCACCCATGTATTAGTGTATATGCCCCTAGATTTTAGATAATATCAAGTTTGGATTGGTGTAGTGGACCTAAGTCCTAAAAGCACTTGACAAGAAAAAATGAAGCATGTATGTATGATAAAATTGACTATACTAAGATAGATATTATATGTAGTGTCTGGGAAATATAAGAAGTGTAAGCATGACAATTCATACAATCTATAAAGCTTTTATTTTTTAATTAAGTATTTGAATATTTTTATGATTTTGGCATGTTATATTATCTTGTATTTTATGGATGTTAACTATGTACAAAGAACATGAAAATGAACTATACAAAATGAGAAAGAAGAAGGAAAGTATGTACAAGAAGAGAGAAACCATACTAAATGATGAATCTCATGGGAGACTCACTATCACTGTGACCTATGTCAAATAAGGGAACTATGATCATACGTGCTTTATGAGAGAGCAACTGTGGTCTCATAATTTACTTTAATGAGTGATTGATATATATATATATATATATATATATATATATATATATATATATATATATATATATATATATATATATATATATGAAGTAGAGCTAGGAATTTTTGGCACTCACTGTGGTGTCTTGTGAACAGTAGGGGTCTTAGGAACCCATCTTGTAAAAGAAGATATAGCTGATATAGGTGACCTATGATGAGAACCTTGATAACCCAATAATACTAATCTTGTTAGAAAGTGAGTGTAGTAATGCCCTCTAAAATCTATAACATATATATGATGCAGTGATCTCTCTAATAATGGTCTCCATGGGAGAGTTTGTGTACATGTTAATACTATAAGAGCAAACCTCACTTGTGCTCATGGATATAATGGAATCTATGGTGTATCAATAATAACTATGCTCTAATATATAACTAATTACCTTCTATATCTACTAACTGTGTTGTAACTATAACTAGCAACTATGTTGTAATTGGTTATGGAATAGGTAGAGGATACTCATATGGAAAACCCTCAACTTTGATAACCTGGTTTGCATGTATATATTTTAATCATCTTTACACTATGGATTAGATGGCTCATAGTTATTCTATTTATGGCCTACCCAATAGCATATCATACATGCCTGCAATAGGTACTACTAGGAATCGATTAGCCACATGTATTAGTCTAACTTGTAATGGAAGCACAATATCCTCGATGGAGATTTGAACGTGACCACTAAAATCACTAATAATCATTTTTGTAGGAAATATACGATGCTATGAATACCTGAAATTATATATAAGTATCATAGTACACATGCTAATACTTGAACCTTTATCAACCAAAACACTCTAGATAGGATGATGATATATGTAGGATCATACAAAGACTATGTGTAAATCTGTATCATCATCAACAATCTCCTGATCTAATAAGGTGATGAGTGGTTTAGTTAGAACTATAGTTTGGTTGTGCTATGGGTGTGTCTCCTCTATAATAGTGTGTTATAAAGATAGTAGTGAATGTGCCTAATATGTGCAGTGAACACATGAAGTGCTCCTTACCTCATTTGTTGCATGCTTTGGAAATAGATCTGAGAATATCTTTAATGTCTTATCTTATGTTTATTGTACTTTTCATTCTTTTATTGGTGTGTCAACATTAATAATTTTATCGTCAATCAAATATTGTATCTTATGTTTTATGGTAATTTATCTATTTGTTGTATGGCCTGGTGCCATGTGATAATCATAGGATGCATTAGAATCATAGCTCTTTGGAAGAGTATGTTTCATATAAACCTCTTTTATGGGAGGGAGAGATATGACATTGCATTCCAATAGCTATTTTAAAACATGATATGGAAATGTTGGAAGGTTGGTGAAGACTTTGTGTGGAGGAGCAGATAAAACCAAACAAGGAGATGGCTCTAAAGCTACATTAAATATGGCCTTTTGAACACTCTTTTTCTTGGTGGACCTTACCTTATATGGAGGATTATTCAAAATCCTAGTATTTTATTCTGATCCATCGATATCTTTTAGTTTTACCATTGATAGAATCTTCACCTCTCTTTCTTTTACTATGGGGAAAAAATCTATGAATATTGAAAACTTCTTGAACAAGATAGCTTCATGTAATGTTGGTAGAAGACTCTATTTAAAGATGTCCTAAGCTATTTATTTTCCATGGGGATAATCAATTTATCTAATATAAAATCTTATTGTAATACATGTTCTACAATAGGTTCATTTGAATTTGGTTTCAATTATGCAACTTGAGCATATGAGATCTTTTCATTGATATTTATGGAGAAGTATGCTAAAACTATGTTTTCCATAGGATTAAATTATGTGATACATTTATTTAGTAAGTCATAAAAACATTAAAAGGTATAATACTTTAAATTACTTAGAAACAACTTTTTAATAATCTAATAATTTGACATGTAGTCTAAACATGCTCCATAAAAAGCTTAGAGAAGGTGCTCTATGTCACCTTTACCATCATATAATGTAAGTTTAGGTTCCACAAATTTGTATGGCAATGGATTTTTTGCTATGTGGTATGACAAAGGTATATATAATATAACATTAGAATCCAAGGCATGTGATGGTCTAGTGGATCCATTTTCAATATGTAATACCTTAACCTGTAATGTGTGAACCTCATGCATAAGAGATTATACATTTAGAGTGGAGGAACTAACCATGAGAGGTGTATCTCTCACTAAAGGTTGTTGAATTACAATTATTGGTTGTGCTAGCTAAGTTGGCCCCACTATAGGTGTAGTAATGTTATTAGCTAGGGGAGTTGAAGATTGACCATTATTTGACTTTTTAAGTTATTCCTCAATAATAGTGATGAGTTCATCTTACATATCTAAATGTTTGGACTAAAATTCTTGTAACTATTTCTTATCTATCTAATCAAATTAGTTGATGAATTCTTGCATTGTATTTTGGGAATTAGTAAAACAATTTATTGTATATTATGAAACTTTAAAGAATTTTAATCTAAGAAAGATTGAAAAAAACAAATTTTGAAACAACTCTAAAATTTTGGAACTAAATTCTGAGCATAGACACAAAAAGGATACAAACCCTAAGAGCATATAGGGTTAGGGTCTGAGCAATGTTCAAAATAAATTGGGTTCATTAAATGTTTTAAACTTTTAGGACATAACAAGTGTAAATCCTATGTTTGTTAAATATATGAGTAGAATAAATTAGGTAAATACTATGTAGTAAATATAGCCAATTATTTGTTATAGAAGTGACTAGCTTTGACTTTTCTAAAAATAGTAATAAATAACGCAAGTAATGACTTAGATGGAAACAACCAATACAGATTATCTAAGTGATGTAAATTGAGATAGAAGTTGGTTTGAGTGTCATAAATAAGATCCCTATGTCATAACCCTTCCTCGACAATAGTGCCATTATTAGATAGCAACACCATTATTAGAAAAGTAGTGGTAGTGTCCTCATATTGGTGATAGTGTCCTCTATGTAAAACTATTCTAAACTTCTAGGTGCACCTGTGTTTGGATCTCTAAGATTTATTCCTACACACATGAGTTTTTTAACCATGTATTGTGCATGTGATGATTGATTTATTTTACAAGCCTTAATCCTCCATACAACTAAGGCATGACTTGAGAAATGTGTTCATTAGTAGGGTAGGCTAGACATCTTCAACACCCTCCTATGAAGAGATTTTCCTACATACCAATACTCTAAAAGGGATCAAGTCCAATGTAGCTCTCCTCACATAAGTGTTGGTACAAGTGCAAGTGATTCTAGTATGTTGCTTGCCTTGAGTGCCTTGAATGTGCTTGAGACTAAAAATTTAGAGAATATGAGCTTAGGGGTGTTGTATATGGTAGTATGTAGAAGTAAGACATAATAACGATTGATAAACATAATTTTTCTCAACTTGTTCTATGTTTAAATTTGTATTTTGTATCTAATTTCCATCTAATGGTTAGAGGGATAAAAGTCATATATTTATGTTATTCTATTGCTAGTGTGGGTGATAGAAGATGTTAAGTCCTACCTTAGGAGGCTTTTATTTTGAAAATATATCCATTTAGGAAAAGATAGGTGAAAGGACATAAGCACCATTTTGGGGACACTAGCATCAGGTGGTACTAGTTTCCTTATTATGACACTAGTGTCCATCTATTAGAACACTAGACACAAAGGGATAGGATTAAGAAATGAGGATCTATGATAGTTTTTGGGATGACTAGGGATGCTTGTGGCCCACATGAATATTTTAAAAGTGTGATAATATACTTTAGGATAGTTCTAGGGATAATATATGGAAAATAGTCTCAAGTAACACTTTTATCACTCAAATACCACTTTTGGGTGATTACAATATGTGATTAGGTAAAATTTCATCTAGGTTATCAAGTCTAGGACTTACTACAATTTCAAGGTAGAAACATTCAAGGAATGTGATCCCTAGAATAACATAAGGGGATACCCCCAATACATTAAGGAGAAAACAATTGTCAAAATCTCATATGTTCACCAAGAATATGACCTTGATGTTGTATTTATAAATAATTCATATTACATAGAGGTGTAGGCTAAGATGAGAAACAAATTGATATCTATGATTTGGGCTCAATACCTTCAATATGATCCTGAAGTTACAAAATAAAAGGCATAAAGGGCATGGAACCATTAGTGGCCTCTAGCCAAGTCACAAGATTCATAGGTGCAAGACCAACCCTCCTCTCTTAAAGGATAACAAATAGACTTGCAAGAATGGAAATCAAGTAGTTATAGGTAATGCAACCCTAAAATAAGGAAGCAAATTCTAAATGGTATACCTAGTCCTCAATTACCTTCTTCTACTTGAAACACTAATTCTACAATTGTATGAACAACTAGAACAAAGGAGAAGTCTATACCTCCTTCAGATGGATAGAGGAAGATCACTTTTGTTATGACACCTTGACCACCCCTTAAAATGGTTATACATATATGTCTCCCTATATTTCAATAGGATTCATTATTATCTATTCCAACTACTCCTGATTCTCTCATGTCTCCTCATGTAAGTTCACTGAAATCCATAACCATCAGTGAGAGGACTTCTCAAACTCTCCCTACCATGCCAACTTCAATCACCTCTTTTCCCATCACTATGGTCACACCAACCATCCCTTCACCACCACCTATAGTAATGCTTCCCACCACCATAGTTCCTTCAATTTTTTCACCATCTCCTCCACCCTCCACTCCCCCCATAGTTACTTATTAGAGGAATCCCAAGGATCTTCCCACCTCCTCCAAGGGAAATTAATTAGAATAAAGTCCATCATTTGGTCTCCAAACTATATAAGTGTCCCTTCATGACCAAGAATTTTAATAAGTAGAGAAAGAGGATCTAAAATAAGTAATATCATTACTTGAGTATTCAACTAATGAAAAATAATATGGAGAAGCAATGAAGGGAATAGAATTGGAAATGAATAAAGAGGCACCTCCAGAGGATAAAGAGGCAGAATTGGTGAAGGATAAGGCAATGAGCTTAGAAAGCTTACAACAAGGAGAAACTCCAAATGGCTCCTTAGATGAACAAATCATCACAAAAGAACAAATTCAAAATATAAGTAAGGTAGTTTCTTACTTTGTTTCATTTTTTCCTGAAGTAAATATTTTAGTTGTAGACTTGCTTCCAGCTATTTTGGGTAATATTTTATTTGGATCTATTATTTCACCCATTCTTTCTCCATCAGTAGAAACAACCCTATGTTTACACCTATAACAAGGGGTTTTTTTTCAAATCAAGGTTAATTTTTCCACCTATAACCCTAAATGTCCACTAGTTCTCAATAAATAGTCAAATTGATTAGAAATCCAAAATCCCCAACCATCACATGTGACATTAACTAGCATGACTATTGAGAATATCTTTAGATTAATCAAGTTTTTAGTTGAGGTTACTCTAATAAGGGGACCATCACCATAGGATAGATCTGTTTACCTACCTCTCTAGTTCCCAATCTAAATCATTTCCACCACCATCAAGACTCATTCACCTTCTGTAAATGAGGACCAAGATCTAGATGAATAAATAGGGGAACCCATTGTTCCAAAATGGTTAAAATAGATGCAGAGTGAAAGGGATGAAAATAATTTTTGGTTCTCACATAGTTACTTATAGTCTCTACCTAGCTCAAAAAAAAAGGAGTGAGCCTATCTAGAGGGTGAGAAAGAGGAAGGCTTTGAATCTATTCCCTTATAAAAGAATCCAAATGACCCTAATGAGTATAATGAATATTTATCTACTTGTCTGTATTATGTTTGTGTATCCATGAATGACATTAATGAGATCAAAGAGGAATTATATAAAATAATCTAGCATAGATAAACTATACATGTTCATCTAGAATTAACTAATGATGTGCACAGTGCAACTACTAAGTCATACAACATTTTGAATAACATCTAGATTTCCATGGTAAGAAGCCGATCCAATAGAATGAATGTAACCAAGTTTTGGTATCAAATGAGAAAATTAGATAAGAGGTAGAATTTATTGGTTCAATGTTTAGGAACTAGTGCATTCAACCAATTGAATGCGATGACCAGTATGGATACATCCTAGTGCCAGAACTATGTAATTATAAAAAGGAATACCTCCCTCAATTGACATAATCAGATTAAGACCCTCTTTGGACATTTTTATAATCATGAAGGTGAGGTCTTACAAATTTTGATGGATATGAGGGTCACTAATGTGACCACTCATACAAAAGAGTTATGAAATATGATTAATTTATAGAACCTCTTTATGATAGCTGAAAACAACTTCAAGGAAGAAGTTGAAGGTATCTATAATGAAGTAATAAATAAATTTTATAATTGGTTAATTTTTCTAAAGATAATATAGCAGGAGATGAAACTCTTGGGGAAAAATAAAACAACTTGTAATATGAACAAGAAACATTGATGGTCAAACCCATCAAACTCTTCAAACCTTCTCTGCTCAAATTTGATATCATAAATAAAGAGTTAAATGTCTCAGATGTATTATTTGAATAATTTAAGGATATGCAGATAGCTTTTAGATTAGGTGCCAATACTCAATCAATTGTTAGTGTTGCCACAACAACTCAAGGTGACAAATGTTTAAGATCTATAGTCATGAAGACTCATACGAAACTAATTTTGATCTTTCAAAGGCCCCCAATGGGTACATCAGTTGTAATATCCATTACTCCACTAATTTCTTTAGCCAATGGTGTCACATTAGTGCCCTAATAAATATATCTATGTATTTATATATTTTAGTCAAGTTTGAGCTTTAGTTCCTAACATTCTTACTTCGTATGTACATTGTATATTTAGATGAAAAGTCTATTCTAAATCTTACCATTGTACATGCATACTTTGCATTATTTAAAACACACTATTCTATTTTTTGGACTTGTAAATTTAGATGGTCCTTGAGAGATGAACCCTTCCCCATCCCAAGCCTATACGTACTTGTAACCTCCCAAGGAGAATTTTGTCTATTATAATTAATAGGAAATTTTTAGAAATTTTTCTAATTGGATTTTGATGTGCAATTTATGATTCATCTCCAATTTTGTGGACTATGGGGGGTGTTCTATCATTCTTGTATCATATTTACTTGATTAGTTATGAGTTAATTTTTTAATATAGGTATTCAATTTAATATATAAATTATTTTAATGTATTTTACATGATAATTATAATTCCCCCTTGTAGATTTGTAATAATAATCTGACAAACATGGTAACCTTTAATTTTGTATGTTTAATTTTACTATGTTTTATTTCCCTTGGACTCTTGATTGTGCTTGATTGTTGGTTTGCTACAAAAACTTTCATCAGATATTAGACTTAAGATTTATTGTCCAAACTTACGTCAAGTTTTGGTATTAAATATTTTTCATCTTGTGTGGTTCACATGCCTCTTATCTTCCCTTCATTTCCCTCTTTTTGAGTTTTTTTTAAAATCCTATCCACCTTTCTACCATTCATTTTCCTCTTTATTGAGTTTATTTAAGAATCCCACCCACCTTAGTTAAAATCATCATCCTTCCACCCACTTTAAGTAGATTTAGTTTCATATATAACTAAATTATCTATGGTAAACAATCTATCCTTACCACTATTTAACCAACAATTTGTTATAAAACTAAATACCCTGCAAGTTGTGCATTGGAGTGAAATATTTTCACTAATCCTAAAACATTATAGGATACCTCATAAAGGTCTCTATGGTGTGCATAAAATCCACATTAATCAGTACTTAAATTTGTTTCTAAGAGGGCATGTACCTTTTCCTCTATTCTATTTGAAATAATCACTTTTGTTGTACTTGAAGCACCTAAAATATTAACAAGGTATACCTTAGAATATAACATACTATTACCACCTTTAGAAAACCATAAAACATTTAGGTTTAATAAGGGAATTAGGAGAGAATCTTGATCCTCATCATTCTCTCTAGGTAGATATCCTTGTCTTCACTACTTTTGATGGCCCAAAAAAAACTTCCCCCAGGATCCAACTTAGTTAAGAGGTTCTACTATCAATGTTGCTAAATTTATCCATGACTTATCCATAAGGTAGAACACTAAGAAATATTTGACATCTTTTTCTCCCTCAGGAGGAAGGAATACAAAAGAACATATTAAAGCCTTCAAAATAGCTTTGGGATTCTTGATTCTAACCCAAAAAGACATGGCTTTTGTACAATTCCCCTTCACCTTGCAAGATATGGCCTATGACTAGTTTCTGAATATCCATGAGGATTCTATTACATCTTGGACCTATTTCTAAGACACAATTCTAGCATAGATTAGCTTCATCACTAGTGTATGTGTTGTTTATCATTTTTTTTCTATTATGAATCAAGAGCACAATGAGCCAATATGGGCCTTTAATTCTATATTTAAAAAGTTGTACAACAAGCTCAAAACCACTTACCAAAGTAAGGAATCACTGACTTTTGAAGTGTACAAGAATGCCCTAGACCCCATGATTTAGGTTTTCATCCATAGAAATGCCAATGTTGATACACTAATTTTGGATTATGTTGAAGCTATAAACATAGATAAGAAACCAAATTCTTAGTTTCAGTCTTTGGTCCAATCAATCTTGGTTCTATTTTTTGGGCTTTATATCCAATTCCAAATGTAAACCAAAATATTGTGGCCCAAAACCATAACTCAGCCTAGAACCAATTACCTTTGACCCAAGATCCTCTTAATCAAAACCTATGTTTCATAGATAATTTTAACCCTAACCAGTAAAACCTAAGTTAGTCATTAATATTAGTTAATACTACCATGGCATAGGGTACCAATTTTTATTCTACAAAATTAAAATTGGTATCAATCCAAATAATGGTATATAGATTAAGTAAATAATTTATAGGCATTTAGAATTATTGGGAACACTGGAGTGTATAAAACTTATTAGATATTTGGATTCAAAAGATATACAAATCCTTTTAATAGGTCTGGAAATAATCAAGAATAATAATTTCCATCCAATAGAGCATCAAATATGAACATCATAGAAGCATCCATTTCTAACTAGTGTCATGTATATAACACTACATAACATGGTGTATTGGACTATATCAAGATCTACAAAGCCTTACTGATATTTATTATGGAGATAGATAAGCAATATGGTTTTATAAATTACGTTAAACCATCATCCTCTAAAATTTCATGGCATCAAAGCACACTCAATGTCTTTGAGACATATGATTCTCTATTTTCATAAGAAGATGACAATGAACCAGAGGACAACACTAACGATATACATACTTTCCAAAAGTATCACCAAGTAATAAATAATTATAATTTTAGTATTAAGCATCATCTCATTACTTCTAAATAATAACACTGCCACTCCTCCTGATCTAAAGTCTAACAATAATCCACTACCTCCCAAGAGAGATGATCAGTTTCAAATGATAAAACTACCTAACAAAGGAGGGTAAAACATTGTAAAAGTTATGAATAATATCATGGATAATATAAAATTTAATGAGTTAGTCAAGATCATTGATCAAATAGAGTTGTTTCTTAAATATCTTACTAAAATAATTTCTAATAAGTACAAGATGACTGATGCCAATGTCATGGTATATAAAGACAAACCTAAAGTGCCACTATTATTTCTTACTAAAGGAATGTATGGAAATAATATACACAATTATTTAATTGAATTTGGAGCCTTATCCATGTGATAAGAAGTATCTACTATAATTTGGGTCTAACTCTAGACAAGTCAAAGAGAGTCATCCTTCAATTGGACAAATCTTCTATCATATGTGTCAGTAAATTAATGAACATTAGCATTCAAACCATGTGTGAAATAGACCATATATATCTTGGTCATGCAAATCATAGATTATTATTTTCTACTATTTATCCTTGATTATTCCAAAATGCTAAATGGGTACATGGCTACTAACTTCTTGCACATGTGGCTACCCTAGAAGGGACTACCCAAATAGATTCATGTGGACCATGAACTAAAGATGAAACATATAATTACTAAATAAAATGCAACCAATAATAAAGTGGATTTTTTATCTTCATATGCACATGTGTATACTTTTAACACCAAAAAGGATCCCCATAACCAAGAATTTGAAGGTCCTTAGTTGTGGACACTAAATTTTGATGGAGCTCAATCAAAGCATGGTTATGGGGATAGTTGGAATGGTTCTCATAGATATAAAATTTAAACCATATCAATCTACTTACATGTTTTAATTTCCATACATCAACAATAGATATGAGTAAGAATATATATTTTTATGTCTATAGTTTGCATTAAAGCACAATGTTAAGAAGCTGCAACTATTTGAACACTATGAGCTAGTTGTTAACTAGTTCAAGAACAAAAACTAGTGAAAACTTAATTATCTAAAGAAGTAAAATTACTAATATTGGGACATTATTTAGTTCTTTTAATCATTAAACATCAGATCCATCCCAATAGAGAAGAACCAGACATCAAATTTGGTAACAGCTTCAACAACTAATCTAACACCAATTCAAGAGTAAAAAATGTATAAATTCTCAATGGATCTAGTTTCATGCCCTTATATCCTTGATAATGTGTACAAATTCCAAATGGTGAGGATGATGAACATATCATGTAATTAATGAATAATTTAGGATAGCTTAAAGCCTAGATAATAGATAAAGGATATGTTTAGCCAATACAGATTGAGGACATAGGAGAAGATCTTGTTCTACAATTAAGAAAGAACTAAATCCATTTAGGCAGGGTATCTATCATATGAAATTTTTATGTGGATCCTCAATCTCAAAAATATAAAAAACTCAAAACAATTAATTCATATTTCATTAAATAAAATCAAGGAATGAACCAACATCTCTAGTTTCTTAATGTGCGCTTGAGTTACACATAAAATGAAAAGTAAAGTTTAAAGAGATTACTAGTAGAGTATAAATATGTCATTGCATGGACATATAATTAACTTAAGGTCTTTGACCCTAGGTAGTGTTAAGGTTTCAAAGAGTTGAACCCAAAGATTTAGCACATGCACAAGCAAATAATATATAGACAAATTATTTCAACAATAATATATTTCACACTTAATTCACATCACTAATATTTTTGTAATACACTGGCTATTATATAGCCAACAACATAGAAAAAACAACTTCCTAAATAATAAGAAGGACAAATAATCATATATCCATTATTAGACTTATGGTTATATTAAATATATTATTTTTACAATAATAATATATTAATTACTAATTTACTAAACCATAAGTATTAATTGCTTTACGATAAATACCCAAACTAACTATTTACTTTTTACCTCTCTATAAATATTACTTACACAATATTAATAATGTGAACACACTAAATATTATAACATTAACCCCTTTGTGAACATTATTAATCCTATCTACACCCCCTTAATGTGAGCATGGGGAAAACATATATCTTCAAGAATTGGCCTGAATAGAATCATATGTTAATGCATACTTTTAGGTCTACATAATATTGTTTAAATCTTGATGTCTGGATCTTGCTTCACATGATCATTGGAATGCTTCATATATATATGCCATTTAACCACACTAGACATGTCACTAGTTGATGATCTCTACAAATAAGTAAGGCATTTAAAGGATCTCTACAGTTAGAGGATTTTTACAATTAGCTACCTTCCTATACAACTATTGAGAAAATTCCATTATATCCACACTCTCCCTTGTCTCCAAATAGTAGAGGTGTTTCAAACAAGTAGGGGAATGAAAAAAAAACACTGAATGTCACATTTTACCCTATAAGAAATTAACTTCTTTCTTGTAACGACTATGAACGATCATGCCACTCTATCTCACACAACAAAGAAGACTCCCACTACCATTGGTAGTATTCCTTGAATTTATTTTATTTAATTTTGAATGGAAATTGAAACATATCTTTATGTTACTATTCCACAATGTGAACATTTCCACACCACACAACTTAAAAAATAAATGTACCTACCATAGTAAAATCCACACCACACAACGAAAACCACATGTCCACCAAATTAGTATGTGGTATTGTCAATGGTGCCTGATGAGAGGTCATTGAATAACCTCCATCCTCCGTGTAGCCTCTAGCCTCTAGTATCTTCGTTTATTACTCAAGAAATATGTTGATTATTATTGGATACATAATTTTTTTTAGGGAAATGCCCCCATAATGTGGATGTCACTTACAAGCAAAAATATGTCTAGTAAGACAATTTTTGACTCTATAAGACTTTTGACAAAATGACATAATGTAAAAAATGACTCTTAACTCATTTGATGCTAAACACAAATGAGAAATACTATGACCTTATTATGACACATAAATTGACATACTAAAAAATGTGAAAAGACCATTTATTAATTTTGACAATATCACAATGAATTTTAATAACATATAAACTATAAGACACTTTTCATTTCTAATATAGCTAAATAGCTACTATTAGATAACTATCAGTTGACCAACAAAATGACTCATTTAAAAACAACTCAAAAGTTACTTTGATATTTTAAATTTTTGACTTAGACAAAAACTAATTTATGGACCCATACATTAAATAAATATATGGCATGACTCTTAATACACAACTGTATTTAAATACAAAATTATAAATGTGGAATCTTCTAGCAAATAAACTTAACATTAAACACTAGTTCGACTATGGACAAAAATATATATTAAAAAATAATCTAAAATAACTACTTAAATACATCAACTAAGTAGATGTATGAAAGACATGAAGAGATCAGAACATACGTGTGCTGAGTAAAACCACATTTCAGTCTTGAGATGTTAGTCCTACATAGTAGGTAGCCAGAGTGTGTATGAAACCATATATGAAATGCATGCCTAGTTTGTATGAACCATGTGGGCATATAATTATTAAAATCTACATGATAGTTGATGATGACCTGAATATGTAATAGCATATGATTACTTTAAATAGTGACTCATTCATATAGTTGGGCTGAAAATATATAGTCGATCTAATAAAATGTAGCTCCAATGGAACTCGACATGAATTTCTAATGAGGATGAATCCAATGTGGAGATATTCAAGTGAATCTAAGATGGATTATAGTCTAACATATATCAATGAAGTAGCTCACCCAAAACCTCTTATTTTCAGGTAGATCAGAATAAATTTAAATGTCTTCTTATTTTTCTATGTGTAGATCCTAACCAATATCCCATGTTTAAATCTTGATAGATCTCATTTCAATATAAAAACATCGAAACACACATGTGTATAGTGAAATTGAATTATAACTATATACAAAATAGAAAATGCTCCTTGATCTATACTAATAGAATCAATTTTTAAACTTCAATATCTTCATAAATCAGAACAACCAATAAAATTATTCTATTTATCCCTTCCCATTACTCATCCATCCATCATGAGGTAAGACAACTCTACTCAAATACCACTATTAAGGTTTCAAATATTTAGCACATGCACAGGCAAATAATATATAGACAACTTATTTCAACAATAATATATTTCACACTTAATTCACATCACTAATATTTATGTAATACAATGGCTATTATATAGCCAACAACATAGGAAAAACAAATTCTTAAATAATAAGAAGAACAAATAACCATATTTTTGTTATTAGACTTATGGGTATAACAAATATATTATTTTTAAAACAATAATATATTCATTACTAATTTACTAAATCGTAAGTATTAATTACTTTATGATAAATACCCAAACTAACTATTTGTTGGAAGTAGCTACTAAAAGTTGGGTGAATCAGTTTCTCAACATCTCATAGTCAATTCCATTTTTTTCCAATGAAACAAACACTTAAGCATAACATAAACAAATCAACACATAAGCAAGATCAAGATCAATCAACACAAGTACACTCTATCTATGTGGGAAACCCTCATGGGGGATAAAACCCACTCTGAAGCCTAAAAATAATGGACTTATTTTCCTATAAATATATCACAAACATTAGACTTTTAGACTAGGATCAAACGATCAGGGAGCACCCACCCCTCAATTTAGCCAGTACCTACTAGACCTTTAGCTAGCTCCAACTAACAAAGAGGATAAAACCCCATAGGTGATTAATCACCCACTCAACCACCTCAAATATAATTTACACCACTAATCTGATGTCTTATACATCTGATGATTACCTTCTCTTTCTCTAACACCATCAAACATGCTTCTCTTCTCTAGTTGGGTACTCCTAGCTCATTCGCTCAACCAAGTCACCCTTTAACATGTTAGGTCTAATGACTTGTTAGCTCATGAACCTAATCATACAAACATTAATAATATGCTTCACCTTTTTATGGTCTTCAATGACCTATTTCTAATCCTTGATTGAGCTTCTTCCTTTTCTTTTGTCCACACTCCCCTATCACCTCAAATAGGCCAATTAGGCCTAGTATATATACCATACTCTCATCTAGCCCATCTTAGTCAACCAAGATGATTTCCATGCTTGATTTATATTTTATATATATCCTCATAAATTTTATATGTAAGATCCATACACTCCTTATGTTTGTCACTTCCCTTAAGACCCAAAACACCAAATAGGCATTATAGAGACCTAAATGAATTAGGCCTACAAACTAACACGTTACACCTTGGACTCCTTGGTCCACCTTCATCATTAATAAATAAATTAAACACATCAAATATTACTCTAGTATACCATTCAATACTCCCAAAAATTTCCATTCCACTTGTAACACCAACTCACCTCATGAACCAAGCCATTCTAGTTTATTCGCTAATAGGCCTAAAAACGTAGAAAACATTGTCTTCTAGAACTGAAGCACACAGATGATTTTATCAAATAATCACATAAACAAATAACTTTTATAGGTCCTAAATGACATAAAAAACATCACTAAATCCATTATTCACCATTACATAGGCCAAATAGCTTCAAACCAACTTTCTCAAGATGACCACTCAGATTAGTGACATACAGTTAAAATGCAGTCAAACCATTTTGACTCTCCATATCTAATAATAAATATAACATGATATAAAATACCTTATCATAAATGTTTTTTAATTATATAACAATATAAAATTCATTTTATACTCCAAGACTACTCAAACAACATCAGACTTACTCCTTCAAAATGACAACTCAGACTGCCTGTAGCTTCTAATAGTACGGTCATGTAAATGTTCTTGTCTAGCACATGAAAGAAAAATTTCATAACATATAATCCAAATTAATATCTTATATGTGATATATATATATATATATATATATATATATATATATATATATATATATATATATATATATATATATCATTCTCAAGTATATATTTCTCTTTTTATAGTATCATCCATTGTTCCAACAGACCAATTCCTCAGATCACTATATCACAATCTTCACTACTCAGATAAGCTACTTTGAAAGCACTACTTCACCTATGTTTGAGAAACATCACCAGTTTATAAACAATTTAACATAGATAATAGGTCTTAAGAAAATACCCAAAGCCATTTTATTCATCCCTACTCACTAATTAGGCCTTCCAATTCTACTTCTCACTCTAACTGGTTTTTCTCACTCATGGCACCCTTTCCTTCATATCGACTAGAAAACTTTGAGGACCTAGAAATTTGACATAGAGAAATAAATATTTATAAAAATTTACTTGAATTTTTTAATAAATTTATGATATTCATCTCATACCAATTTATTCTCCTGGTTACTTTCATAAATCTCTCACAATATCAAAAATACTGTTAAGAAGCACTTTTTTTTGGGACCCACAAACAGTCAATACTGACCAAACACATCCTCAAAAGATTATAAGAATCTTATAAAACATTAAAACATAATTATGTCCATAAAAAACCTTCTTAATCATCAACAAGAAATATCTTCAATATCGAGTCTTATTTCTATGAATTTTTCACATAAAAACCTATTTACCTTCTTAGCAATCAATCATAAAGAATAGGTCCTTAATCCATGAACTAATTCTTGGAAAATTTTCTTAAGACCCTTACCCAATATATCCAAAATTATCATCTCTCCACTAAAAGTATAGATGAGTTGAATAATGTGAGAACTTTCCTCTTAAGCTCAAAATGCACCATTCGAGCACCCTATGAATCACATGAAGTCCTTTATGACTTTATATCTCCTTATCTAACATCATAACTCATAAATATGTTTGAAAAAAATTTATTGACCATATCCCATGAAAAAACAAGCTTCACCAACCTACAAACACCTTTTGACTTTTCACAAGGCCTCACAAGCCTACCTAGGCCAACTAGGCCAAGAGCCAAACAACCTTAAAGACCACTTTAAACCACTTATAAGTCATTTACCTAGCCTCTTAAATCCTTAAACATATAGAACAATAATATTTCAATCATAATTAGCTCCATAATATGGTATACAAGTCATAGGACTCAAAACCCTATAGGCAACCATGCATGGTCAAACCTACTAGATTTGCATACTTCATGAGAACCTGATGAAACCACTCTAACCTTAATATAACATTATAATATCATGTCTTTCAATATCACACCATGATTCATGCCACCATACATTCATCCAAACAACCTTCATGCAACCATCTCACTGCACCAAGCATATTAGACCACCATTCTCCATCTCACTATACATGTTAGAACACTTTGTCATTCCACATGCCTTATATACATCAATGAAAACACCTACCATAAATATCCCAAAAATATCCCTCTTTTTCATTGATGGCAACACTCCTTTTCTCTCTCTTACTTTACCAAAATGATAAAGTGGACACCCTTCAACACTGGGCACCATAGAAATCAAGCAAGTAAGCTACAAGAAACACTTAGAATCAAGATCAACTATAGTAATACATCTGAAAGAATACCATTCTGACCTCAAACAACCAAAACTCCCCCTTGTAATGTTCTTACACTCAAAAATTGCTCCCAAGTTACCTAGATCCTTGGACCTGTCACCAACTGCATGGCAACACATCTCCCCCTAGGACCCTACTCCACTTTTAAGGTTCCCCCTCAATCTACAAAACCCTTTCACACCTACAAGACCTTGAATAATATTAACCATCACTTTAAACAACAACAAGAGTACCAAAGCTCTATACAATCTCACTTTTCATTACTCTCAAGGCACCACATAGAACAATAAAGGAATTCCAAGCATAGCACCAAACTTTAATCATGATAATAATATATTAAAATTATCAAATAAAACCAAAAATTCCAACCTTATTTGGAAATTTTCTTTAACAATCTTCATTTTCTTCACTAGGCTTATTTAGACCCCTTGTAGCACTATTTAACCACTGCAAACCTCATAAATATCTACCCTAAGCACTTAAAACCCTAAAAATTCATATCTAATATAAAATATTAGGCCCCTTTAGACATGCCAAAATTGAGCCTCTAAATCATCCTCCTTAACAAACTTCTTTCCTTAGCCTACTAGCCAATTAAGCCTCCTAATGAGCTAAAATTTGAATAAAATGAATTATACTCACTTCTAGACCATTGTAAAATTTGAATCAGATACCCATTTATCCCATTAAACTACTTTTGAGGCTTCTAGACTCCAACTCCAAAGCTTGATCACCTTTCCAAACATGCCGAAATTACTAGGCCTTCAAAACAACAATTATTCAAAAGTCAACCTTCAATCAACATAGACATCTAAGATGGATAACACACCTAGAGACCATCAAAACTCATTTCCATGCCAAATTTCAAGCTTCTATACCTTTGGTAGCATGGAATTCCTTTAAGCCTCTAAACACATGCTCTTGAGAAGAAGAGCCAGAGACCACTCAAAATGCTCCTGGCATAAAATCATTCATCAACCTATGAAACCACCTATAACATGTCTTAAACACATGTCTAAACCTTCTTAAGAAAAAAATTCTTCATGACACATCTTCATTCTTCAAGTGACCCTTGAAACCAAGCAATCTGTGCATACATGCTCATTATCTATAGCAGGCACCTCGACCAAAAGGTCAAAATCACATCTGATCACCTCATAAACATCTCCAAGATATATTACCTCCTTTGAAATACCAAAACCAACTTGAATCACTCATTATAAAGCTTTTATCCACTTTAGAACACTATATGAGCAACTTGGGTACTTTCTAGGTAGTCATCACTGGGAAAAATGGTCAACACAGACTTTTGACCATAAAACTCACGTCTAAGCTCATTAAGACCTCAAACCACCTAGGAATGACTTTTTTCAATCTTCATTATGACCTCATATAATTAGATTCATCCATCTCCTTCAAATCACCACTCAAATCTAGAATCAAAAATTGATCAAAAAGGCACTTTAGGACCAAAAGACCTAAACATACCTTTTGAACATCTTTTTTACTTATAACTAACTTTTTGGGTTAACTTGAACATTTGAGACAATCACGAATAGCTCCCATATGTTCCTTAATTCATCAACCATCTATCCTTTAGATACCACAATCCATTATGACTAAGAATTCTTTAAAACACTTCATGGAAACACACAGTCATATAATTCTCTTATTCCATTGATCTCTTCATGAAATCCCTTCAAATTGACTGAAAGGATCAACCTCACCCTCAAAATTAAGACCCTATTATGAAAACTCAAAACTTATAGCATCTTCAGATATGTAATAGAGACCAAACAATGTACTTACAAGCATTCAATGATCCTCAGATCATTCTCCCTTTGTGAAACATCTCATCTACAAAGCATAGACCCAAAGGAAACTCTTGAAACAACATTCTTCAACCTCTATAATAACCATACTCAGAACCTTGACAAAAACCTCAAAAAAAATATCAACCTTATATTACTCAAACTTTCTTCATGATGCTATCACACTCCTTTATATGACCTTTTGAGGTCACCTTGACAACAAAGAAACAACACACTCACCATAAAACCTTCAAGATCACTTTCAATAATTTCCTTCAAGCTCACAAGCAATCTTGTGAAGATACTGTAGTAAAAAATATATTTAAAACTTTTGTGACTATGAAAAAGACACAAAAAACAAGCTAACCTACTTCTTAGATTAGCTCCAAGCATTAGAACTCATGAACACTAATTCTCATCTTAAATAATATTAGTCTTGAAAGCCAATCCTCAACTCTAATACCCCTGTTCTAACTTAGGTTCCTTTGAACATTACCTTGAGAACACTATAAAACACTTTGATTAGTCACCTTGAGAATCTAAGGTAACCATTCAAATTAGCAAGTCACAATAGTCTATTAATTAAGAGACATTGAGACACAATCAACTTCTATGGAGATTTTCTTGCAAAAACACACACTTCCAAATTTTTATTAATGAACTAGACCTTATCATATACTTTGTTTCCATTTTCTATGAGTCTTCTCCATGCATAGGTATCCATAAACCATTCACTCTTACTCATAAAGCTTTATTATCTCTCATACCCTCATTAAGTCTCATGGAGACCTAATACAAATAGGACTATATTCAACATATCTTCAAGGTTCTTTTGTATATCAACATAAGTTTGATCTTTCTTTTGATTAACACAACCTTTCTTGAACATTTTGAATAGACCTGATCAAAAATAATAAATCAACTCACCAATGATCCTCTTCACAATGCATAGCTTATCTTGCTTGATGATCAATTTCTCCTTTAATTGTAGACCTCTGCCTTTCAAGACACCTACACATATTTGTATTTATCATGCTTGCTAACCAAGAGACCATCTTCAATAAGTGTTACCATACAACTCAGGTTTGATCTTGGATTTGGCTTTAGTATAATCCTTCTTCTTTGAAATTGTTAGTGCCAATATGCAAACCTCTATGCAGACTTCAATTATGATCTTCACAGACTTATCTATAACTGCAAATAAGATGAACATTATCTTCATTATACCTTAAGCTACTTAGGATCACCTATAGGTTGTCAAGCCTCCTTTAGAGGTCTTGGTCTGATACCAATTCTTGTAAGTAGCTATTGAGAGGTGGGTGAATCAATTTCTCAACATCTCATAATCAATTCCATTTTAATCCAATAAAATAAACACTTAAGCATAACATAAACAAATCAGCACATAATCAAGATAAAGAGAAATCAACACAAGTACACATCATCTATGTGGGAAACCCTCATGGGAGATAAAACCCACTCTCAATCCTACAACCAATGGACTACCTATCCTATAAATTTATCACAAACATGAGATGTTGATACCAACATCAACTGATTAAGGAGCATGTACCCCTCAATTTAATCTAGTACCTACTAGACCTTTAGCTAGCACCAACTAGCAAGGACACTACAACCCATAGGTGATTAAGCACCCACTCAACTACCTCATCTATAATTTCCACCACTACTATGATTTTTTCTACATCTGATGATAACCTTCTCTTGATCTAACACCTTCAAACCTACTTCTCTTCTCCAGGCAGGCACTCCTAGCTCATTCGCTCAACCAAGTAACCCTTTAGACTGTTAGGTCTAATGACTTGTTATCTCATGAACCTAATTAGAAAAACATGAATAATCCTCTTCACCCTCTAATGGTATTTAATGACCTATCTCTACTCCTTGATTGAACTTCTTCCTTTGCTTTTGTCCACACTCCCCTCTCGCCTCAAATAGGCCAATTAGGCATAGTATATATACCATACTCTCATCTATCCCATCTTGGATTACCAAGATACTTTCCATGATTTATATATATTTTAAATATATACTCATAAATTTTATATGTAATATCCATACACTCATTATCTTTATCATTTCCCTTAAGACCCAAAACACCAAATAGGCCTAATAGAGACCTAAATGAAGTAGGCCTACAAACCAACACATTACACATTGGACTCCTTGGCCCAATTTCAACATTCATCAATGAATGAAACACATAAAAAATTCCTCCAATATACCCTTTAATAGTCCCATAAAGTGTCATGCCACTTGGAACACCAACTCACCTCATGAACCAAGCCATTCTAGCCTATTCACTAATAGGCCTAGATATATAGAAAACACTATCTTCTAGAACTGAAGCACATAGATGATTTTATAAAATAATAACCTAAAAAAATAACATTTATATGTCCTCCATAGCCTAAAAATCATAAATAAATCCATTATTCACCATTATATAGGAAAAACAACTTAAAACCAACTTTCTCAATATGACCACTTAGATTAGTCACATACAGTCAAAATATAGTCAAACCATTTTGACTCTCCATATATGATTAGAAACATAAAATTACATCCAATACCTTCTCATAAATATTTGGTAATTGTATAACAATATAAAACTCATTGGATACTCTAACACTGCTCAAACAACATCAGATTTACTCCTTTAAAATGACTACTCAGATTATTTATAGCTTCCAATAGTTTAGTCATGTAGATGTTCTTGTCTAGCACATGAAAGAAAAATTTAATAACATCTAATCCACATTAATATCTTGGATTTATCTCTATATCATTATCAAGTATTTATTTCTCCTTTTCTATTATCATCCATTGGTCTAACAGACCAATTCCTCAAATTACTATATCACAGTCTTCACTACACATATAAGCTATTTTGAAAGCACTACTTCACCTATGTTTGAGAAACATCAATACTTTAAATAAAATTAACATATATAATAGGTATTAAAAAAATACCCCAAATCATTTGATTCATCCCTACTCACTGATTAGTCCTTCCAATTCCGCTTCTCACTCTGACTAGTTTTTCTCACTCATTGCACCCTTTCTTTCATATCGCCTAGACAAATTTGAGAACCTATAAATTTGAAACATAACTATTAATATTCCTAAAGCTTTCCATTAATGTTTAATAAATTTATAAGCTTCATCACACACCAATTTTTTCCCCTAGTTACTTTTAGAAATATCTCATAATATCAAAAGTATTGTTAAGAAGCACTTTTATGTGGGACCCACAAATAGTCAAGATTGACCAAACACATCCTTATAATCCTAGAGGAGTCCTATAAAACATTAAAAAATCATTATATCCATCCAAAACCATATTAATCATCAACAATAAATATCTTCAACATCGGGTCTTAAGACTAGGAATTTTGCACCTAAAAACCTGCTTACCTTCTTAGCAATCGTTCATAAAGAATAGGTCCTTAATACATGAAATAATGATTGGAAAAATTTATTATGAATCTTCCCAAATATATTAAAAATTATCATCTACCCATGAAAAGTATACATGTGCTAAAGAACATGAGAACTTTCCTCTCGAGCTCAAAATGTACCATTCAAGCACCCTTTGAAGCACATGAAGTCATTTCTAACTTTATATCTCCTTTTCTAACCTCATACCTCATCCAAATGTTTTAAAAAACTTTATTTACCATCTCCCATGCAAATAAAATCATCACTAACCTAAAAACACCTTTTGACCCTTCACAAGGCCTCATAAGCCCACCTAAGCCAACTAGGCGAAGAGCCAAACAACTTTGCAAACCACTTGTAACCACTTTTAAGTCATATACCTAGCCTATTGGATCCATAAACATGTCTAACATGCATATTCCAATCATACTGAGCTCCATACCATGGCATACAATCCATAGTACTCAAAACCCTATATGCAACCATGCATGGTTAAACCTACCAAACCTGCATATTTCATGAGAACCTCATGAAACCACTCTAACCTGCATATAACATTATAATATAATTTATTTCAATACCATACCATGATTCATGTCACCATAAATTCATCCAAATAACCTTCATGTAATCATCTCACTACACCAAGCACATTAGACCACCATGCTCCATCTCATTGTACCTACTAGACCACTTTGTCATTGCACATGCCTTATAGACATAAATGACAAAACCTACCATCAATATCCCAAAACTATTTAATTTTTACCACTAACTATTTACCTCTTGGTAAATATTACTTACACAATATTAATAATATGAACACACTAAATAATCTAATAGGGTGATCACTCATACCATTCCCCTTTAGCTATAACACAAGCCTTTTAGGAAAATACAGAGGCTAGTGAATTTAATCATGAAACCTCTCATAAAAAATTAAGTACATAATCTACTTAATTCAAAATTCATTTTTACAATTAGGCACTCAACCTAGGTAGTCAATCTCATACAAGTAAGAAAAAATAATGGATAAATCAAACTTTGTGTTGATTTCAAAAACTTAAATAGAGCCTTAGAGAAACAAAATTATACTCTACCCACTTTGGATGAGGTAGTTAAAATTATGATTGAATCTTAGATGATGTCCTTATTAGATGGATTCTTGGGATATAATCAAGTACTAGTTAAATTAAAATATATGATAAAGACTGCCTTCACCACCAAAGGGGAAATTTCACATATAAAAGGATGTCACTCAGCCTAATTAATGTGGGAGATAAATTCCAAATAACAATGTATTTTGGATTTCAAGGATTTGTGCGAAAGTGTAGCATCATCTACATGGATGGCCTCACTATGTTTTTAAAACAAAGAGTTAATCATATAGAAATCTATAAAAGATCTTTGACAAATGCATAAGATATGGGGTCTCTCTAAATCCAAAGAAAAACATTTTTGAATTTACTGTAAGAAATATCCTAGGTCATACTCTCACCAAAGACAAGATTTTAATCAATATATGATGGTTTCATGCCATTTCTAATTTGATCCCACCTAACAATAATAAATAGCTAAAATATTTCTTTGGCAAAATTAACTTTGTAAGGAAATTTATTTCAATTTTTATAAAGATTGTCGAGCCATTGAATGTTATACTATAATAAGATGCTGAGTTTAAATGGAAAATTGATCCCAAAAAATAATTTTGGGACATTAAGGTTGCAATTTCCCAAGCTCCATTTCTGATTAGTCCTAATATCAATAAAAAAAATTATCTTTTCTTGGGCATTGTTTCTATTATTGAAAAGTGTTGTCATTGATGTCAAGGTTGATATCATTCATGTAAATATGCATTGTGTGTGGCATATGAGTTTGTATGCTTGATATAAAGACTCAGCATAGAACATAGTAAGCTATGAAGATCCTCAGTTGAGATTTGAAGATCTACCAGGCAGCTCTCAAGACATTCCATCGAAGCTCCAAATATCCACCTAGGCACCTTTATAGATCTACATAAAGAGCTCTAAAGATACTCTATCAAGATATGAATATTTTCTATTGAAGATCAAAATAATAATCCCTATGAGGTTACTTGAGAAATTATATGAGGTGATTGAGTACTTAAGAGAATATCAAGGTAAGCCTATAGGGGTAAGGCCTAAATCCCAAATCTATAACTAGACTAGTTCTTGACCTTGCCTAACCTAATGAGGTATCATGAGGTATTGTCAAGGTAATAAAAGATGGTTGACATTGTTTTAAAATTTGATATATATTTTTATCATGTAAGTGAGGTGGAAAGATGTTTGAAGGTCAATTTTAAGGCCTAATATGACTTGCAAGTCAAAGTTTAGTGAGTAAAGAGAGAAAACATGGCACAATGGGGTATCAAGTTCAATTTTCAAGGAAATTATGCATAGGTGATATTTTATAGATGTGTTATATGTTTTCCCAAGTTTATTCATGCAGTTGTAAGTCAAATATTAAAGGAAAAGGCTTGAAAAAGTGTTTTAAGGTCTCTCAAGTGCATATAATGAAGAGTTGTCTACTGAAAAAGGTTTTTTAAGTGCTCATTGACATGTGTAGCTTCTGCATGAGGACATAATCTATTAATAATATATGGGTAAGGGTCCTTGAAAATTTTCTAATCATTATTTTTTGGAATGAGGGGCTAAGCTTTATGAATGATCATTAAGACTGGAAGATGGTTTAAACCCTCAAAGAACCCTAACTCAAACCTGATGAGAAAGATCTTGTTCAAAAATTCCTATAATGGTTTTTTATGGATATAAAAATTATTTTATGTTTTATAAAACTCTTTCAAGTACCTCTGGGTGTGATTGGTTTCTCAGGTGAGTGAGCATAACCTATAGGTAAGTCCTTGTTTCTCAATGATTTGATGTATTAGTCAGATATGACCAAGTCAAAGTTTATAAATGGATGAAGGTTGAAGCTTTAGAATTATATTATATTTACACGGTGTTTTTTTATTATTTTATATCCCTCAGGTGTGTTAAAGTTGTCTTACAATTTTATTAGTCACTAACAATCCTAATGGTGCAGATAATAAGAAAATAATGAAGAAGTGAGAAGTTGTTTAGGGATGTGTTATCATGGATTATGGATGAGTCAAAGTGAATGGAGAAGTTTTTAAATACCTTTAATAAATATTAATTTTTTATATAAGTTTTGTAGGTCAGTAGATATGATGAAATTATTGCTCATAAGTTGACATGTATAGTGCCAATAAGATAGTGAAGGTGTGAGCTTATGAGATTTGTTTGAAAGACCAATATTATCATATGACCATGTTATCTACATATTTTATATTGGTATAGTGATATTATAAGATCATATTCATGCATTTTAAATTCTTAATTATGACCTTTCATGTATCATAATTTTATATTTTTGTGACTATGTTTTTAAGGTAGTTAACGATTCTGAGTTAGTTACTTGCAGAGAAGAGTTTTAGCCTGTATACCTTGAGTTGAAGAATATAATTAAGTTTTTTATTACCCTTAGGTCATGATTTTTCTTAGTATTTTATTTTTTGACATGGTTTTTTATCAAATTTTTTCTTATGTTTTAGTTATTCACGATAGAGTTTTTGTGTATGCACAGGGCTATTGTGAACAATATCTTGAGAAAAGGTTCAAGTGGTGGATAGACCTAAAAGTTATTTTATACATAAATTAAATTTATATATGGTATATTTTAGTGGTATATGTTGTGTTCCTAATGTGTGTGGAGTTTTAAATTTTTCCAAATAGATCAAATGGTAACATGTACTAATGAAGGTCTAATTGAATTAGGTCTCCTTAAGGCCTAAAAAAGGTTTTGGTCTTTTAAGTTGTGGTCATACTATTGTAATGATTAATTCATCTATAAAACATGTCATAAGACCTATTTTAATTTTAATCAAAGTGTGCAAGTATGTATCTCTGAAAAGGAGGTGTGTGAGCTAGAGGATTGTATAAGAATAAGGCCTAATATGCCTAATTATTTTTTAGAGAATTGGTGAGTGAAAGCAAAGGAAATATCACACTTAAAGAGATAAAAGATTTCTTTTAGACCATAATCAGGGTGTAGAGAAATTATCATAAATATCTAATAGGGATTTTATAGATAAATATCAAGTTCATATGACCTAATTTGTCTTGAAGAGACCTAGATGAGTGATGAAGCCTATAAGGTAGTTTGAAATGGATAAAAGAATGAGAAAAGATAAAAAGGTATATCATCATCTATTATATGAGTGACAAAGGGTTATAAATGTGATCAAAGGTTTGAGGTGTTTGAGTTGGTGCTGAGTTATCTAGGGGGTTGGTGTGTCCTTGCAATTAGGTAGTTGGGGTTGGTGCTCCATATATATTTGGTGCTTCACTAGACTTGATCTTTTATTTTGTAGATATTAGTGGGTTTTATTCCCCTTAAGGTTTTCCTACTCAAATCAGTGTTTTATGTGTTATGCCCTTGTCTCATGCTCATATGAATGGTTCTTTATGTTTTTTCTAGTTCATTTTATTGTTTGAATGATTCATGAAAGTTAAGTGGAATTTAATGATTTTTTTTAATATTGATCCACCCCTAGTCAGTATGCTTTAAATAATTGGTATCAAAACCTAGTCCTTTGTGACAAGCTTAACGTCTTGAAGGTGATCCTAAAAATCACAACATGTGTTGCGATCAATAGGGAGAAGACAACATGTATGATGAATAATTAGACCTAGAAGTTAAGCTCATATTAGTCATTGATGATTTAAAGCATCAAAACAATACTATCAATGATATCAATAGTCAGTTAGAAGGTGAAAATGTAAGGTTTAATTTAAAGGAATTTGAATATGACCAATTGAAGGTTGAGCATGTGAAACTATAGACAAAATGTGTAAGGTTGAGAGAGAGCATGAGAAGTTAGAATAAGTCAATAATATCAACATCAAAAGACTAATCAGGAAACCTAATCTAATGAAGGATAAGTCATCTTAAAACCATGGTAAGTACATGAATGTTGTTTTCTACATCTATCACAATACATGCCACATTGGATGATTCTGATCTAATAAACTTAAAAGTCTTACATGATTCAAAAAAACATATGAAGCTCTTACAATGCATAAAAAGGATCAAACATTGGTATGGAAGCCAAAGCAAGTTAGGATGGATCATATTGAGCTCAAAAGGTAAGATGGACTATTTTCCAAGGAGGAACAAAAGACTAAAGAGGATTCTATGATATCTCAAACTACCTTTCACATTCAAAATGAAGGCATGAAATGGTATATTTATAGTGGTTTCTCACGCCACATGATAGGAGACAAAAATAAGCTCATCTCATTAAAGAATAATGTTGTAGGAACAATGATGTCTGGAGATAACACAACCGTTAACATAGCTAGCAATGGTGTCTTGAGTTTAGATAATGGAAATACCAATAATCAAAATGTATTATATATGGAAGTTTTAAAACATAACCTACTTAGTGTAAGTCAAAAGTGTAATCAAGGACACACATTAACCTTTCATGGTAAAGGATGTGAGATAAGGAGAGCCAAATTAGGAAGGCTAATTGCCAATGCCAAGAGTACTGATAAAAATCTATATGTATTGAATGAGATCAAAAAGGAGAGATGTTTCATGATCAAGATAGATGAAATTTAGATATTGCACAAAAGGCTAGGTCACCTAAACTTTGGAAATCTTGTTATAATTATAAATAAGAATTCTTTGAAGAACATGCTTAAGATGATCAAACCTACAAACTTATTTTTAAATGCATGTCAAAATTTTAAATATATTAGAAGAAGGTTCAAGTCCAAGGAGTAATCTACCACAGAACACTTGGAGTTAATCAACACTAATCACTATTGGTCTACAAGAATTTAAATCATTCAAGGAGATAGTTACTTCATGTTACTCATTGATGATTATAGAATAATGGCATGGGTTGCTTTCCTAAAAGATAAATTAGAATATCTTGACAAGTTCAAGGCATTCAAGGCCCTTGTTGAGAATGAAAATAATGAGAATATCAAGTGCCTAAGATATGATAGAGGAGGAGAGTTTGGTCCAATGAGTTTGATGAATTTTATGAGGTTGATAGAATAAGAATACAATTCTTAGAAGCTAAGACACCTCAATAGAATGGGGTAGTGCAAAGGAAGAATAAGACAGTTCAAGAGATGGATAAAACTATGTTAAATTAATCTATATTATTTGATATATATTGGAGAGATGTAGTAAGCACTAATGTCTACATTTTGAATAGAGTACATATAAGGACTAATGGAAACAAGACTCCTTATGAACTATGAAAGGGAAGAACTACCAATATAAAACATGTTAGAGTGTTTTGGGGTAAATGTTTCATCAAAATATATGATTAATACTTAGGTAATTTTTATTCCAGATCTTAGGAAGTCATATTATTAGAATAAACATCAAAGAGCTCAACCTATAGATGTTATAACAAGAGACTACAAAATATAGTGGAAAGTACCAATGTAAAGATTGATGAGACAAGGAAATCTCACTCACAGTCAAAAAATACTTTAGAGAATTTGGACTTCAATAATGATGAGGAGACTATAGAGGTTGATGAAGAAGAAGAATTTCAAGACATAGAGGACTCAAAGTGACCCTCAATATAGATTTAAATATATCATCTTGTATCTCAAATCATTGGCAACAATAATGTAGTTCTGAAAATAAGAAGAAGACTAATAAGTAATCTAAATCAAGAGAATGTTTCTCTATTATCCAATATTGAACCTAATAATCTTAAAGAAGAAAGAAAAGATAAATTTTGGATAGGTGATATAAATGAGTAGTTAGATCAAATATATAAGAATGAGACTTGGGAACTATTTCCTAGGTCTAGAGATTAAAATGTCATTGGCATTAAATGGGTGTTTATAAACAAGTTGAATGAAGATGGAGAAGTCACTAGGAAAAAGGCTAGATTGGTATACAAGGGATATGCACAAGTTTAAGGGGTAGAATTTGAGGAGACCTTTGTACTATTATCAAGATTAAATACCATCAGATTGTTTCTAGCTTATACAAGATTCTAAGTATTCAAGGTATAGTAGATGGATATCAAATCTACCTTTTTAAATGGGAATATATAAGAATAAGTGTATATTGAACAACTTGAATGGTTATTATTATCAGATGGTAAAGACTTTGTTTATAGAATGAAAAAGGCTCTATATGGTATAAAATAAACTCCTAGAGCTTCATATGTTCGGTTGGACAAGTATCTATTAGATAAATCATTCAAAAGAGGAGTTGCAAATAGTAATCTATACATCAAGATATAAGATGACCATAATTTGATAGTAATTGTCTATGTGGATGACATCATGTTTTCTAAAAATAATGAGAAAATGAAAAAGGATTTTGTAGAGGTGATGAATAAATAATATGAGATGTCCATGTCAGGGGAGCTATCATTATGTTAGGAACCCATGCCTTACCCTTCTCTTTGCAGTATTAGTGTAATAATTGCTATGGATGCATATGCTTTGTAAGTCATCCCTTAGAGCATATTTGAATTATCCCACATACAAGGGAAGTAGTAGTTGTTAGAAGAGAGTTAGTATATAAGTAAGTGTTGAGGCCCAATGAAGGTATCCATGAATTTATTGTATTGAGCTTGCTCAAAGGAGGTTGCCCCCTCAAAGCAGCCTGCGATCAATATAAGCTTTCTATGTTTATGTTATTCGTAAGAGTTATTTTATTTTCACATATTTTGATTAAATCTACTGTAGGAGGTTCTTATCATTTGGTATCAAAATGCTTTCTTGGCTTTGTGAGTAGATTTGGATCAATTTTTGTTTTCAAAGCAGGGCTTTCTAAGAGCTGCACAATTTTTGGCAAGAATTTTTTTATTGTAGGTTTCGTCATTTTGGATTGGGTAAATATCCATCCTCTTAACTATGAGAAGTGTTTGGGCATAAGCCCTAAAACTCATTGTGAGGAGTACCACAAGAACCCTGAAGTAGCTGGCCCATTGAGAGGACTTGCTAGTAAAAAGGGCAACGGCCCCATCCTAATTGACTAGTTCCTACCCGTGAGGTAACCAAAAGCTATCGTTAAGGGGTAAACCTATGGCCAAAAATTTATGGAGAGTGGTACTTGATCAGACAACTTTGGTGGCTAGAGAGAATTTTAAAAAATCCTTTAGGTAGCCAAACAAACTTGGGGTTCATATCTAAGTTATCAGGTTTAGAGAGAAAACAACAGCATATCCATTGTTGAGAATATTTCCAACCACACAGTTGTAGACAATCTGTTTTTGAAGTAGTAGTAAAAAAAATAAATAGCAGCAAAAAAAAATTGGGGTGTTGCCCTGAACCCTGCCCTACATCATGGCAGGGAACATGTAGGATCCCCAACTATTAACAACTGGTTATGGTCACCACTCGTGAAGGCACAAAAATCATGGAGGAAGAAATTACCACATTGAAATCTCAGGTTATAGAGTTAACTGATATGATGTGTGGCTTGAATCAATAGAATATCATCTTGCTCAATAGAGTGCAGAAGGAGGAGTCTTCTTTAGAGAATCGCTCCTTTGCTTCCAAATTATCATGTGGACCTGAGCTATACTTTCCATGGTTCAATGGTATAGATCCTACAAGATGGATATATCAAGCTGAATAATTATTCAACCTCCACAATACTTATTCTGCAAACAAAGTCCCAATTGCTTCCTTTCATTTGGAATAAGAACTTCAGTGATACCATTGGTATCTCAAGTCAAATGATGAACCTAATTGGTCAAATTTTTCATCCTTAATTTTGGGTAGGTTTGGTCCCTCGACATTTGAGGATTTCACAGGAGCTCTCACCAAACTCTATCAAATAGGTACTATTCATGAATATCAGATTGAATTTGAAAAACTCGCTAATCACACTGAAAGGTTGTCAGATGACTTCTTCAAAAGCTGCTTTGTTAGTGGCCTCAAAGAGCCAATCTGATCAGAGGTAAAAAAATTTGACCTAAAAATATGATGGACACTTCAGGTCTAGCTAAGTTAGCAGAAGATAAACTCTCCACACAGCGTCGACCTCCCACCTTTTCACCTGTAAAGAACACAGTGAATCAGTGGACAACCATAACCACACCATTCAAGCACCTGACTGAGGTAGAGATGTGGGCTCATAAAGAGAATAGATTATGTTACAACTATGATGACAAATGGGTTAGGGGTCACAGGTGCATCCAACAAAAAATTTACTTGCTAGATGTGGAGTCACCACTAGAGCAGGATAGCAAGCCTGATATTCTAGAATTTCAAGATGCTCAAGAGGAACCTAGCACTGAAGAGGTCCCAGTGGTTTAACAGAATCAACCTAAGATCTTAGTTCATGCACTAGTAGGTGTCACCACTCCCCAAACCATGAAGGTCAAAGGGTTCTTCAAAAATATCCCTCTCACAATCCTCATTGACTCGGGTAGTACTCACAATTTCATCGATCCTCGCATTACTAAGGTGGCAGACTACTTTGTATACCCTTATTCTATCTTTAAATTCATGATTGTTAATGGAAGCACATTTCCATGTAAAGGGAAGTGTCGAAATGTGCATATTACAATGGGTGATTATAATTTTCACTCTGATATGTTTACCCTACCTTTAGGAGGGTGTGATGTGGTTTTAGGGGCATAGTGGCTTCACACATTAAGACCTATTTTATGGGGCTTATTTGAGCTTTAGATGTAGTTTATAGATAATGGTCAGAATCACACCTTAAAAGGGTTATTGCTAGGATTTGATAGCATTATTAGTTCTCATCACATGGAAAAACTTTTGAAGAAAGGCTCACATGGGGTCATTGCACAGTTGCATTCCATTCAACTCTAGCCCCCCGCTGCTACTAACCACCCTACAGATTTACAAGCGATACTCGACAAGCATGTAACCATTTTTTTACAACCAATAGGTTTTCCCCCTTCACACCCTAAAGATAACCACATTCCTCTCCTTCCAGGAAGCATCCCACCCAACATCCATACCATTACCCCCATCTACAAAAGACTGAAATTGAGAACTTAATCTAGGAACTCCTCAATTCTAGAGTTATTCACCCTAGCACTAGCCCATATTCCTCCCCAGTGCTTCTTGTCCACAAATAAGATGGGTTGTGGTGCCTTTGCATTGAATTTTGAGCCCTTAACCACCTCACTATCAAGGATAAATTCCCAATTCTTGTCATCGATGAGCTTCTTGATGAGCTCCACGGGGCCAAATTCTTCTCCAAGTTGGATCTACATTTTGGCTATCATCAAATCTGAGTGTATCTTGATGACATTCCCAAGATATCCTTTCATACACATGAAGGTCACTATGAGTTCTTGGTCATGCCATTTGGCCTTACAAATGCACCTTCCACTTTTCAAGCACTCATGAATAAAATCTTTCGGCCTTTTCTCCATCAATATGTTTTAGTTTTATTTGATGACATTTTGATCTACAACTACACATGGGCTGAGCATCTACAACATATTGACAAGGCATTAAAACTATTAGAAGACAATCAACTATGTGCCAAGCAATCCAAGTGTTCATTCAGTCAAGAGGAAATCGACTATCTAGGGCACATTGTTTCAGCTAATGGGGTTCACGTGGACCCAAAAAAAATTAGTGCTATGCAAAATTGGCCTCGACCAACCACCCTCAAGAGCCTTCATGGTTTCTTAGGCCTGATAGGATACTATCGCAAGTTCATCAAAGATTATGGAAAGATCACGGCTCCTTTGACTTCTTTATTGAAGAAGGATGCTTTCACCTGGGGTGTAATAGCTGATCAGGCATTCGTCAAACTTAAATAGGCTATGTGTATCAAACCAGTTTTGGCATTGCCAAACCTCACTAAAACTTTCACCATCGAAAGTGATGCTAGTGGCATCAGCTTGGTGTTGTTCTTCTCTAAGAGGGCCAACTGATTGCCTTCACTAGCAAAGCCCTTTTTGGCCACAATTTGGCTTTATCTACATATGAAAAGGAAATGATGGCAATTTTACATGCAGTACAAAAATGGAGACCTTACTTACTAAGAAATCATTTTTGCATCAAAACTAATCATCAAATTTTGAAATATTTCTTGTAATATCATGTCTCATTCCCAGCTCAACAGAAGTGGGTCAGAAAACTCATGGGTTATGATTATGAGATCACCTGTAAGAAGGGAAAAGACAATGGTGTGGCTAATGCTCTCTCAAGAACCTTCGAGGACCAACCTTCCCTCTCTGCCATCTCCATGCCCATTCCAAACTAGTTGGAATCTATCTAACAAGGGTATGCAAATAATCCCTCCTTATGCCACCTCATTCATCAATTGGCCACTAACCCCTCTATAGTACCGTATTATTCATGGGATAGTGCTTTTCTGCGATACAAGGGTCGTCTAGTGCTTTACCAAAGTATAGACCTACATTAGGCTATCTTCTATGAAATCCATGCTTCGCCCTCAGTAGGGCACTTAGGATTTCTCAAAACCTATGAGTGGGCACATCGACACTTCTTTTAGAAAAGCATGAAAGCTGAAATTAAACAGATGGTGGCTGAATGTGATACCTACCAACAAAACAAAGGTGAAACCACATTGACTCCCAATTTTCTCAAGCCTTTTACCATTCCTACTAGGATATGGATAGATATTTCCATGGATTTCATTAAGGGCCTCCCTAAATATGGGGGAAAGATAGTGATCCTAGTCGTAGTGGACCGCCTTTCCAAATATATTCATCTTTGTGCACTCAGCCACCCATACATAGCCTCCATAGTCGCACAAGTTTTCTTGATCAGATCTTCCATCTTTATGGTATTCCTTCTTAAATTATCTCAGATCGTGATGCCACTTTCACCAGCCATTTTTGGATATAATTATTTCATCACATAGGCACACAGTTGAGAATGAGTTCTGGGTACCACCCACAAATAGATTGCAAGACAAAAGTAGTCAACAAATGCTTGGAGACCTTCCTTCATTGCTTTGCTTCAGAACAACAAGATCAATGGGCCAAGTGGCTTTCCCTAGCTGAATGGTGGTACAATACCTTATACCACACTTCCACCAAAATGACTCCCTATGAAGCAGTTTATGGTTAAGCACTGCCACCACTTCTTCCATATACTCCTGGCAGCTCACTAGTTCAGGCAGTTGACACTACTCTCTAAAACTAGGATTAGATTATCCACACCTTGTGGGACAATCTCCACATGGCATAGAACTAAATGAAGCAACAAGTTGATCAACACTGCTCTGAGTGTACCTTTCAACTTGGTGATATGGTCTTTCTTCATCTACAGCCATACAAGCAATCATCATTGAAACTAAAAGGGCACCAAAATCTTGCTCCAAAGTTTTATGGACCATATAAGGTTCTCCAGAAGATTGGGTTAGTTGCTTACAAGTTAGAGCTTCCACCTTCCTCCCAATTTCATTCCGTCTTTCATGTCTCCTATTCAAAGCAAGTTCTTGGATCCAACATTTGAGTGTAGATATTTTTACTAGCACTTGATAATGAAGGCTCCATCCTTCTTGAGCTGGAAGTAATCCTAGATAGACGCACCTGCCAACTTTGATTCCACTCCATCATAGAATTCTTAATCCAATGGCATGGCATGCAACTAGAAGATGCAACATGGGAACCACTCTTCTAGATTCAAGAACAATTCCCACATCTAAAGCTTTGAGGGAAAAAGCTTTTTCTAAGGGGGAGGGGATGTTAGGAACCCATGCCTTACCCTTCTCTTTGCAGTATTAGTGTAATAATTTCTATGGACGCATATTCTTTGTAAGTCTTCCCTTAGAGCATATTTGAATTATCCCACATACAAGGGAAGTAGTAGCTATTAGAATAGAGTTAGTATATAAGTAAGTGTTGAGGCCCAATGAAGGTATCCACGAATTTATTGTATTGAGCTTGCTCAAAGGAGGTTGCCCCCTCGAAGTGGCCTACGATCAATATAAGCTTTATGTGTTTTTGTTATTCATAAGATTTATTTTATTTTCACATATTTTGATTAAATATACTATAGGAGGTTCTTCTCACATTATTTATTTGGTTGTAAATCACTCAATCATAAAAAGGTGTATTCATCTCATAAACCAAGTACATAAGATAGATGTTGAAGAAGTTTGAGATAAAGGATTGCAAGGTAGTTAAAACACCCATGTTCAGAGGATGTAAGCTAATCAAGGAAGATGAATCTTTAAAGGTCAATCAGATGTCATATAGGAAAATGATTAGAAGTTATTTGTATACCACTACCTCTAGACCTAACATCATTGAAGTAGTAGGTTTTGTGGGAAGGTTTAAAGTATATCTAAAGAAGAATAAACTATAAGTAGTCAAAAGGATACTCAAGTATCTCAAGGGGACTATGGAGTATTGATTATGGTATCCAAGAAAAAATGAGTTCAATTTGATAGCCTACATAGATGCAAATTAGGCAAGAAGTATAAATGATAGGAAGAGTACCAGTGGAGGAGCCTTATTCTTAGGTGAGTGCCTAGTTTCATGGATAAGTAAGAAGTAACCATCAGTATCCTTGTCCACTTGTGAGGCTAAGTTTATTGCACCTGATTCATGTTGCAATCAAGTCCTATGAATGATATAGACCCTAAAAGACTACAAGGTGGAGTATGATGGTCATATCCCTATCTATCATGATAATACAAGTGCTATAATTGTCTCAAATCACCCTATCATGCACTCAAGGACCAAAAATATTCTCATCAAGTATCATTTTATAAGAGAGTAGATAAGAGAAAAAAGTATCAAAATTGAATATGTTTCTACATAGGATCAGATTACAAACATTCTGACCAAACCACTTCCAATGGTAACTTTTGGACACTTAAGATAGGAATTGGGTATAATTAATGCCCCTAGAAATCATTGAAAATTTCAAGTACTTAGGGGGGAGATAATCATGCTCAATAGATCAAAAAATAGATGAGTTATTAAAAGAAGGTATGTATCAAAATAGGGGGAACATGTTTGTTTTATGTCTCATAAACTCCTAAGTTCTATGTGTTGAGTATTTTGGTTGCTAGGAGTGTGATCCAAAGAATTATAGTCATCACTTTTTAATTTATGTCAAATTGGGAGAAATATCAGTATGGGTAGATAAGTATGATCAATTTTCATTATGGTTTGCCATCAATGGCAAACAGGGTGATTGTTGAGCATGTTAGGTTGTGGAGCTAAAAGCTTCATTGATGCAAATAGGGGAGGAGGTTGCTGAAGGTTGCTGAGTTGCAGAGCAACCGACATCAGTCTAATCAGCCGACGTTGATCAGGTTAGTGAAGAGAAGCAACCAATGTCGGTTAGGTATAGGCCAACATCGATCACCTCCAGGCAGATAGGGACTGATGTTGGTCGCCTGTGCGGTTCAAAACTGCAAGTTTTATAGGCAGTTAGTTAACAAACCAAGTGTTTACATGTTAAGAGCCAAATTTAGACTAGAAGCTATGGATCTAATTATTGTAATTAGATGTCTAATTATTTTTTGGATGAGATCTATATAATAGACTCATGGGCTGTATTGTAAAAGTGTTCTAGTTTGAGTTGAGCAAAGTTAGCTCCTTCTGTGTGTGAAGTGAGCAAGGGTGTTCCTCCTAGTTCCACAGTAGTACCAAGTGTGGGTGCTGGTTTTGGAGAATCAGAAGGGTTCTTTAGGTGTGTAGGATCTCGGTCAGTAGGTGTTGTAAGGCCAAGTTTGAAGATCTGCATGGGTAAGTAAGATCATTGATCTGTAGGTGTATGTGTGTGCATGATCCAAGTTTGCAAGTGTGCAGAACCAGATTGATTTGCAGGTGTGCAAGATCAGGGAGGATAGCAACACAATAGGGAGTAGGATCAAGTAGGATCTACTTGGATTATAGTGTGTACTCAGAAAGAGAGCAAAGAGGAAGGCAAGGAAGATCCTTCCATAAGTGAGATCATTTGGGTTGCAGGTTGTTGCAGTTTAGGGGAGATCTACTTGAAGTACGTTTGTGTACTTGGAGTGCATGGAGCACTTGTGGAGTATGTGGAGCACTGGTGTACTGGTAGTAGTGGATACTGACTAGTTGGAGGTGAACACCAACTTTGTGTTTGAGTTGTGTGTTGGGACCGTAAGAGAGAGAGAGCTTTGAGGGAAGATTTACTGTTTATGCCCTAGAGGTGTGGGAGCCCTAGAGGTGTGTAAGAAAGAAGAATTGTGGCAATCTTCTTTGTTGTATTTCCTTATATAAGAGTATTAATACAATTGTGTATTGTCTCTCATATTTTGTGTTGTTTCTAAATTCTAGTTACTTGTGATTCTGGTTTAATTCCGCATGTAAGTTGCTTGTATTTGGTAATCAATTGTGTGCTTCCATATTTCCCAACAAATGGTATCAGAGCTAAGGTTGCAAGGAGTAGGTTTTGTGTTTGATTATAGGTCACTCTCAGGGGTTTTTGATTGATTGGGAGTATAGCAATGGTAGAAGAAAGTACACTAAGAATGGAGGAATTGAAAAGCACAGATGATCACTTACGGTGTTATGGAAAGAAAGAGCAGGTAAAGAAAGATTGTCGGTTGGTAGAAGATCGGCATGAAGGAACTGAAGAAGCAGATGTTGTAAGGGTTGTTGCATAGGATGCTCTGGTATGTTTCTTGGATAAAGTAGAATCTTGTTTTATAGATTCTATTGCCTCTTTCCATGCAGCTCGAAATAGAGTATTTTTCCATGTTAAGGTCTTTGGAGACTTTGGAAAGATTTATTTAGGGGCTGGTGTGCCTTGTCAAAGAATTGGCAAAGGGGAAGTGAAACTGAAATTGTAGGTGGCCAACACATGGGTGTTGAAGGAGGTCATGTAGGTCCCAGTGTTGAAGATATGGCTAATTTATTCAAAAAAGTTGGGTGATGAGAGATGCACAAGAACTCTCACAGCGGATACACTTGAATTAGCTGGTCGTAAGAAAGCAGGTACTCTTTATCTACTTGCTTATATTATTGATTCTTATTCTATTACGGAGACGTGGATTTCTAGGCTTGGTCACATGAGCAAGAAGCAGATGCATGTTCTTAATAGGAAGTCAGATGTCTTTGACAGACTTAAAAATTGGAAAGCCTTGGTGTTTATGGAGGAGATGGCAAACAGAGACCAGTGGATGGGACTGGATACTTCTGAGCAGAGTAGTTTGGACATGGGATTGATTCAAAGAAAGCTCATGGGTAAAAATTCATCACTCACAGGAAAACACAGGTACCAGTGTCGATCAGAAGGAACCAGTATTGAACAGATAGGTGCCGATGTCAGTCATGTGCAGACTGAAGCTGGTGATGTCTGGCAGGGTAAGACCGACATCAGTCAGGAGGACCGACATTAGCAATAGGTAAGATCGACATCAGTCAGGAGGACCGATGTCATCAATAGGGACACTGACATCGACAGAGTTGGTAGTCATGACAGGCGCATGGAACTGACGTCAGTCGGATGCAGACTATGTGGTGACCGAGGTCGGTCATTGTAATGGATTTTGGGTAGACAGCAAGCTGTCAAGGAGTCTCAAACACCCATATGGAGGACTGAAAGTGGTAGTAAGCCTCAAATTCATTATTCCTCTTCTTTATACTCATTACTCACTATAGAGCAGGAAGGATCTAGTAAACAGTGGAAGCATGGCATGAAGAGAATGCAAAATCAAGTGGGAGATTTGGTAGGGTTGCCATCTGGATGAAAGCATAGAGATGAATGGATACCCTAGTTAAAGAATAGAGAGAACGGACATGTGAGATGGAAGGCCAGGTCATATGGTCTTGAGGAAGCTGCAGGATAGTGGTATAGGGTTAATAGGTGGAGGACAAAGCATGGCTTTAGTCAATGTCAGGGTAACTACTGTGGGTTACTTTACCAGGTGGATGATGAGTTGCAACATCATCTTATTACTCTATGTTGTGTGTTTGCATGTAGGGTTACACATTTAAGGTTTTACTGAACTAAAGGTAAAGTTAGTTCAGTAGTATGTCATGAGGAATTTGGAGCAGCAAAATTCTTTGCCATGAGTGGCTTCTAGAGACATGGATATCACAGGTTGATTTTTTCTCTAGATGATTGTGTGAAGCCAGTGAGCATGCCAATGGGTTGGATAGTTTTATGAGCAGTGTTCTAATTCACATGATGAGGTTAAGTACATGAGTACTGGAACTAGGTTTCCCATGTAGTGGGAGCTGTCAGAAAGTTTGGAGCTGATTCGGGAAAGAAGCACTGGAGGTCAGTTCAGTGGATTCTCAGGTATTTGAGAGGACCAGTAGCAGGTGCACATGCTATGCAGGGTCAAGTTCTTTTCTACATGTTTTTTTAAATGCAGATGTGGCAAGTTACTTGGATGACAGGAGGTGCACCATGGGTTGTGTGGTGGTTGGTCTTCAGGATTCATCTTGAAGAGGGATACAAGCCAGGAAACAAATTAGATGGGGTACAGGTACCATGCAGCTATTTATCTCCAAGTGGGAGATTGTTAGGTTGTGGAGCTAAAAGCTTCACTAATGCAAACAAGGGAGGAGGTTGCTAAAGGTTGCTGAGTTGCAAAGCAATCGGCATCGGTCTGATCAGCTGACATTGGTCAGGTTAGTGAAGAGAAGCAATCGACATCGATCAGGGATTGACCGATGTCAGTCACCTCCAGGCAGACAAGGACCGACGTCGGTCACCTATGTGATTTAGAACTGCAAGTTTTACGGGCAGTTAGTTAACGAACCAAGTGTTTGCATGTCAAGAGCCAAATTTAGACTAGAAGTTATAGATCTAATTATTGTAATTAGATGTCTAATTATTGTTTGGATGAGATATATATAATAGACTCATGGGATGTATTGTAAAAGTGTTCTAGTTTGAGTTGAGCAAAGTTAGCTCCTTCTGTGTGTGAAGTGAGCAAGGGTGTTCCTCCTAGTTCCATAGCAGTGCCAAGTGTGGGTGCTAGTTTTGGAGAATCAGAAGGGTTCTTCAGGTGTGTAGGATCTTGGTCAGTAGGTGTTGCAAGGCCAAGTTTGGAGATTTTCATGGGTAAGTAAGATCATTGATCTGCAGGTGTATGTGTGTGCATGATCCAGGTTTGCAGGTGTGCAGAACCATATTGATTTGTAGGTGTGCAAGATCAGGGAGGATAGCAACACAACAAGGAGTAGGATCAGGTAGGATCTAATTGGAGTACAGTGTGTACTCAGAAAGAGAGCAAAGAGGAAGGAAAGGAAGATCCTTCCATAAGTGAGATCATTTGGGTTGTAGGTTGTTGCATTTCAGGGGAGATCTACTTAAAGTATGTTTGTGTACTTGGAGTGCGTGGAGCATTTGTGGAGTGTGTGGAGCACTGGTGTACTGGCAGTAGTGGATACTGATTGGTTGGAGGTGAACACCAACTCTATGTTTGAGTTGTGTGTTGGGACTGTAAGAGAGAGAGCTTTGAGGGAAGATTTACTATTTATGCCCTAGAGGTGTGGGAGCCCTAGAGGTGTGTAAGGAAGAAGAACTGTGGCAATCTTCTTTGTTGTATTTCCTTCTGGAAGAGTATTAATACAATTGTGTATTGTCTCTCATATTCTGTGTTGTTTCTAAATTCTAGTTACTTGTGATTCTGATTTAATTCCGCATGTAAGTTGATTTTATTTGGTAATCAATTGTGTGCTTCCGTATTTCCCAACAGAGCATTGTTTCTATTGTTGAGAAGTTTTTTCATTGATGATAAAGTTGATATCATTGATGTCAAGATGAAGGGTGTATGGGGTATGAGTTTATATTCCTGATATGAAGATTAAACATAGAACACAATAAGATATAAATATCCTTAGTCAAGCTTTGAATATCTGTCAGGCATCTCTAAAGACATTTCATCAAATCTCTAAAGATCCACCCATGCAGCTCCAAAATTCTACATAAGCAGATCCAAATATGCTCCATCAAGAAATGAATATGTGATATTGAATATTTAAATAAGAGTTTTTATGAGGTTACTTGAGAAGGATATGAGGTGAAGGAGTGATCAAGAGAATTTCAAGGTTAGCCTATAAGGGTAAGGCCTTAGGACCAAATCTACAACGATACTAGTTCTAGACCCTACCTGACCTAATGAGGTGTCATAAGGTATTTTCTAGTCAAATGAAGGATGTTTTACATTTTTTTATCATGTAATATGTTGTGTTATCATGTAATTTGCAGAAGAAGATCTCTATCTTCAAGATGACATTTTCGAACCTGTCTTAGAAGATCTTCCTGATGAAGCATCTGATGATGAAGATGCAGCCAAACTCGAATCTCTTGCAGATGAGCTAGAGCAGCCCATGACAAACATGCAGCGAGGTTCTAAAGGATCCAGACCGTATCGGCCAAGATATTCTAACCAGTCATATGAGGCTTATGGTCCCTGGTCAAGAGACCATCATGAGGTACCTGAACGACCGGTAAAACCCAGAGGAAGAAGTTTTACCAAAGGAGAATCATCCAGAGGGAGACAGCCCTCTCAACCAAGGCAGCCACCTACTATGCACAGAATGCAAAATCCTCCTGTGCAATATCCAAGCCAGTTCAAGCCGAGCGACTCCTGGCTGAAAAATAAGTTTACATCCAGAGAGCCTACAAAAGAAGTTAGAGAACCCATCTGGGAACAGATCATGCCTGCCGAAGAACCAGTCCTTACAGCAGATCCCACCTGGGATGACGGCTATGAACAAGAAGAAGATGTCGGAAGTATCTTCTATTCTGACCAAGATTACTGCCCTGAAGGAGAATGCAGTAACCAAGAAGAAGAAGCTGAACCAGAGTTACCAGACGACATCTATGAAGAACCTACCATCATTCAAGATCCAGGAAGGCAAAAACTGGTATGTACTAGTATACCTTCCCTAGAACTGCCTCAACCTGCATATCTAAACCATCTCATTAATGGAAGATTTGCGCAGTTCTTTACTTTAGAAATAAATGGTAGACTAGTAGATGCTCAAGTAGATACTGGAGCTTCTCTGTCCTTTGCGAAGCCACAACTCATCAGTGATTGGGAGACACTGGATGAGCGTCTTGCTTATAAGAGCATTGATATCCAGGGTAATAGTTTTGTTTGCCACAAGTATAAACATCAGCAAGCCCTGCGTATCCAAAACAAAATCTTCCATTGTGATTTCTTTGCTCTAGATAAAATGCCTATTGATGTATTGCTAGGGGGTTCATTCATAGATAGATATACTCCATATGGTGCTACTGCAAAAAGCATCATGTTTACAATTGAGAATGAAAGACTCAGAATCCCTCGGCTAATTTATGCTACAGAGCAATTCCCCAGTGCTATGGCACAAAGTCCTAACTCAATTCCTGCTGAAATACTTGCCTTAGGAGAAACTATCAAGTCCACAATCTGTTCAGAAAATCCTCAACAATTCTGGACTAAATCCATGCCTGAGATGGAGATAAACATTGTAGAAGGCAAGCATATGAAGATAGGTACAAGGATTCCTATCCCAGCACAGGACTACACAGATATGGAAATCCAGATCCAAGAACTGGAAAAGAATGGCTTTATTGAAAAGTCTACCTCTCCATTTTGCTGCTATGCATTTATGGTAAATAAACATTCTGAACAAAAGAGGGGGAAGAAACGAATGGTCATAAATTATAGACCATTGAATGCCATTACAAAACCATTTCCATATCCTATCCCTGATAAGAGCTACCTGTTAGAGAAAGTTGCAGCCTGCAAATACTTCTCTCAGTTTGATTGCAAATCCGGTTTCTACCAGATCAGGGTAAAAGAAGCAGATAGAGAAAAGACTGCTTTTAGTTGTCCATTTGGCCATTTCCAATGGACTGTTATGCCCTTCGGCCTGATGAATGCACCTGCTTACTACCAGGCACACATGGATAAAATCTTTGAAGGGACATCTGACTTTTTATGTATATATATTGATGATATTTTGGTTTTCAGTAGATCCTTAGAGGAACATACTGCTCATCTCTCCAAGTTTTTGAAGTTAGCCACAGATGCAGGAATAGTGCTATCTGAGACAAAAATACAGTTATGCACTACAGAATGTAGTTTCCTCGGAATGATCATCCGAGATTCTAAACTGCAAATACAGCCACACATAAAGGAGAAGATCATCAGTTTTCCCGAGCACCTTGATAAAGCTCAGGTACAAGCATTCTTGGGACTCTTAAATTATCTTAATAGCTTTTATCCCAATGCAGGAGAAGATCGATTCATCTTGCAGGAGTTGTTGCAAAAGAAAAGAATATTCAAATGGGAAAATCGACACACAGAAGCTATCCAAAAGATTAAGGCAAAAGTCTCTTGTTTGCCAGAACTTCACATTCCTAAGTCCCAGGAAATTAAAGTTTATACTGATGCATCTGACCTCTCATGGGGAGGAGTACTTGTTTCAATTGTAGATAATATAGAATTTGTGTGTGAATTTGCCTCTGGTGTGTTTAGTAAAGATGTACTGAAATGGATTTCCTCAGATAAGGAAATTTACGCTGTAAAGAAATGCCTGGAAAAATTCATGTTAAAATTGTTACATCTGCCACATTTCATTATTGTAACTGACTGCACCCGATTCTTAACTTTTCGAGAAAAGGATCATGGAAGGAAAGATGGTCGTGGTAAGTATGTCAGGTGGCAAGCATTTTTCCACCAGTTCAATTTTTTAGTACAACATATAGAGGGTAAGAATAATGTAATAGCTGATTGGCTTAGCAGAAGTTCTCCTGCTACTCTTATGCATCGACCTGCACCAGCACCTGGTTTTAATTTAACCAGAATCCTGAATCAGGCATTTGATTCTTTGAATGCTTTAGTGCAAGAACAAATTCTGCAAGAAGGAATACATCCGCGATGCACAAGGATTTCTCATGCTGCTTCCCTAGATCTTCAAATGTCTGCTGCAGTACACATACAAGCAGATCGCAGGCATAATCATGGAACAATCTTCATTGACAGGCTAAACAGTGAATACTTGTACAATCAATTCACTGATTTACTCAAACGTCCACTCTGGACATGGCACATTAAGATAAGGTCGGCCCATAATGAACATCTTTACAGATGGATAGCACGTTTTGGCCCTCACCGAATACATGAACAACAAAATCATAGTCAAGATACTGTGATCCATACAATTATTCGGAGACAACTTGAGTGGGAATCTCATTTCCACTGCAGACCACGTCACATGCCATGTGACAGGGGCCCATGCCGACATTGGTACATCCAAAGCACGTTCCAGATAAGATGCCTCTTCCAGCCTATTTCTGAAGATGACCTTTTTGATGAAGCGGAAGCCATGTTGGGCCCACAACCTATGGGTTCATCATCATCGTCACCAACGCATCAATCGGACGGTGGGTCCAATAGCATCTCTTTGTAGCCACAGCTGTAAAGCATGATGAGACAGACACCGCCTTGCTAGTTGGCAGGTAGGACCTCTCAAATGCTATATATAGGTGTTAGTTCTTAGTATTAGATCATCGAAAAATATTCAGTGTGAATATCTAGTAGCCTTGAAAGCAAAGTATGCTCTTCACTTGCCCTTCTCGAAGGAACCTGTGAATCAGAAATACTTCAAGGATATTGTAATAGGTTTGAGTGTGAGATTGTAAGTGTGAAAATTTTTATAATAGTGAAGCTGTAGCCATTCGGCCCCTGCCTACTGTCGCAGGATTCTGCTAAAGATCTGAAGAGTTTCCGCCAAGAGGACCGTCTACTGACGCGATAAAAAGATTGGTATCAGAGCCATAAAGAAAGTTATCAGTTCATAAGTCATTTGTATTTCTCTGTAAGTTGTGATTCCTTTCCCTCTTTCCATGGATTCGATTTGAAGAAGTTCTTTGCTTTGTCAATTTTCTTTGGGAACCTTTTACATCGAGTCTCAGGCCGTTTATTCAATTTGTCATAGGCCGTTTTTATCTCTGCATATCCATTCCCTATCCAGAAATTGCTCGCATACCAGAACCTTCTCTCCCCACAATGGAATTCGGGAAAATCCCTTCCACATCTACCGTAGAAGTTATGAATGAATCTGAACTAGAAGGAATGTATGAAATGCCTCCTTTTATCCCCGATCAGTTATCTGATTGTCTTGATATTGCTGTAACAGAAACAGATCTTGAAAAGGAATCCAGTTTGTATAAGCCTCCGGCTTTAAAAGCTTCAAATGTATACAAACAAACTGAGTTAGTAAAGTCTAAGTTTTTATACAATAGTACATATTTGTCTTTTGTCAAGCCCAGGATAAAGTCTGTCGAACTAAATCTATGTTATCAACCTAAAAAGACTTTCCAGACCAATTTGCTTCCTCTATTACCAGAACCAGAAATTATGTATATCCGTTCTCATAAGGATGTCAAATTTGTCCATTTTGGCTTAATCCGTATTTATATTAAACCATTGATTCCATCAAATGTGAAACCAGTCATGTATTTAGCTCTGTGTGATAGGCGCCAAGTAAATTTTAAGCATTCATGTCAATTATCCAGTCTAGGTCGTCTTAATGATGATAATGTTATTTGTTTTGAATTTTGTCCCAATTTGTCAGTCGCTGTCCACGACAAAGGATGTAAAGAAGTAAAAAATGGATCTCTAGATTGTTGGGGTCTGTTTACATCTGTGTATGGTCTAGAAATGTTCGGTGAATTTCAGTATGCTACTGTCAACATTTCTGTATTATATAGTATGACCAACACCAACCATCCCAAAATCTTAGAGAACCTGCCTCTGGCAAGAAGACTGAGTGGTACTGTACAATTACAACCAGGACATATTGAGTCTGTAGAAATCCGAGCTGAATGGAAGTTAGATTGGCTCAAACATGTCTCGCCGAAGCTGAAAGGCCAAGCCACAGTCCACCAGAGTAATGGTAGATCAGTAAATATTCTGCCTAGATCAATGTCCATGAGATCTACCCAAAGTTCTCCTACTAGACCATCTACGTCCTCATCCCGTAGATCTGTCAAACATGGTCATATTCTAATAGAGGATGAAGAAGTTAACTTGGGAAAATATTTCCCACATACTCTAATGAGTCTTCCTAGAGAAGACAGTATTGATTTCTTTACAGAAGATACAGTTACTCTCTACCGAGGAGGAAGATGGCCACCAGCCAAAGGTGTCTACAGACATGCTGCAGGAACCATACACTATTTTTCTGCCGCATACGAAAATACCTCCAATGAATTCAAGCAGAGGAACTATGTCTCCAGGTTTAATTCACATCTCTCAGAAAATTTTGATGATTTATGTCGAGATGTCATAGAAATCAAGGAAGCTGTAAATAACATACAGAAGAAAGTAGAATCTATTGAGGTACCTCATGATGGTCTCTTGACCAGGGACCATAAGCCTCATATGACTGGTTAGAATATCTTGGCCGATACGGTTTGGATCCTTTAAAACCTCGCTGCATGTTTGTCATGGGCTGCTCTAGCTCATCTGCAAGAGATTCGAGTTCGGCTGCATCTTCATCATCAGATGCTTCATCAGGAAGATCTTCTAAGACAGGTTCGAAAATGTCGTCTTGAAGATAGAGATCTTCTTCTGCATCAATGACATCCCACCACGCTGCTGCGTTGGAGAAGAAAACAGCTTTAACTGCGGGGTTTTTACAAGAGCAGTTGGGAGCAATGTGACCGGGCTTTCGGCAAATATAACAAATAGGCTGGTTGGACGGAGGTCTGGCAGACTGGCGTTTGCAGAGAAAACGCTGAGGAGGCGCATAAGAATGGTGCTTCGGGAAGGAGCGGCGCTTAAAAGAAAGGCGACGGCGACGCTGCTTCTGGTGCTTGCGGGGTTGGACATATGGTCGACACCCGAATGGAGCTATTTCAGGAAATAGGGGAGCAATGGCTGTAGCTTGGTGCTTGCTAAGTTTCTGTATAGACTTGGTCTCTGAGACTAACAGCATAATTTGTTGCTGGGTGAAATCAATAAGATCAGAGAGAGCAAGATTAGATAGTTCTAGGCCTTTCAATTCAATATATGAGAGAACGCGATCAATTAAATTGTAAGGCATAGCATGCAGAAACTTCATTTTAATTTCCACAGAGGTATGGCATTGGCTTTCATAGGCAAGCTTTCTGAATTGCATAGAAAAAGGTTGGAACTGTTTCAGGTCACAGAGTTCCATCTTCATCAGCCATTTCTTTGTTTCTAACTGCCGATTGGCGGCAGGAGGAGCAAACTCATCAATAAGTAATTTATACAAAGCATTTAATGAGTCAGTTTGATTATGCACAAGAGTATATTGCTGGTCAACTGGGATGCTATCCCACCAATGGTTAGTAATTCCCCAAAGATACTTTACAGCAAAACAAGTGGTGCCAACTTGGTCAAGATGAGCTTGGACAGCTAAGACACGCATAGTATTGCACCATCCAGCAATTTCATTGAGGGGATTTAACAAATCATCTATATTTAAATACCATGGCTGCAAGTGGACATGGGTACGCTGCATGAGAGAATGACCATGGGATTTCTTGGTTGCAGAAAAGGATTGACCAAAAGAGACTGAACAAAAAGGTCTGGAGGACGATTCAGCTTTCTGATCTTCTTTAGACAACCAACTGAGACTATCTTCTAGATTATCTACCTTAGAATCAATAGATTCTACTTTCTTCTGTATTTTATTTACAGCTTCCTTGATTTCTATGACATCTCGACATAAATCATCAAAATTTTCTGAGAGATGTGAATTAAAACCTGGAGACATAGTTCCTCTGCTTGAATTCATTGGAGGTATTTTCGTATGCGGCAGCAAAATAGTGTATGGTTCCTGCAGCATGTCTGTAGACACCTTTGGCTGGTGGCCATCTTCCTCCTCGGTAGAGAGTAACTGTATCTTCTGTAAAGAAATCAATACTGTCTTCTCTAGGAAGACTCATTAGAGTATGTGGGAAATCTTTTCCCAAGTTAACTTCTTCATCCTCTATTAGAATATGACCATGTTTGACAGATCTACGGGATGAGGACGTAGATGGTCTAGTAGGAGAACTTTGGGTAGATCTCATGGACATTGATCTAGGCAGAATATTTACTGATCTACCATCACTCTGGTGGACTGTGGCTTGGCCTTTCAGCTTTGGCGAGACATGTTTGAGCCAATCTAACTTCCATTCAGCTAGGATTTCTACAGACTCAATATGTCCTGGTTGTAATTGTACAGTACCACTCAGTCTTCTTGCCAGAGGCAGGTTCTCTAAGATTTTGGGATGGTTGGTGTTGGTCATACTATATAATACAGAAATGTTGACAGTAGCATACTGAAATTCACCGAACATTTCTAGACCATACACAGATGTAAACAGACCCCAACAATCTAGAGATCCATTTTTTACTTCTTTACATCCTTTGTCGCGGACAGCGACTGACAAATTGGGACAAAATTCAAAACAAATAACATTATCGTCATTAAGACGGCCTAGACTGGATAATTGACATGAATGCTTAAAATTTACTTGGCGCCTATCACACAGAGCTAAATACATGACTGGTTTCACATTTGATGGAATCAATGGTTTAATATAAATACGGATTAAGCCAAAATGGACAAATTTGACATCCTTATGAGAACGGATATACATAATTTCTGGTTCTGGTAATAGAGGAAGCAAATTGGTCTGGAAAGTCTTTTTAGGTTGATAACATAGATTTAGTTCGACAGACTTTATCCTGGGCTTGACAAAAGACAAATATGTACTATTGTATAAAAACTTAGACTTTACTAACTCAGTTTGTTTGTATACATTTGAAGCTTTTAAAGCCGGAGGCTTATACAAACTGGATTCCTTTTCAAGATCTGTTTCTGTTACAGCAATATCAAGACAATCAGATAACTGATCGGGGATAAAAGGAGGCATTTCATACATTCCTTCTAGTTCAGATTCATTCATAACTTCTACGGTAGATGTGGAAGGGATTTTCCCGAATTCCATTGTGGGGAGAGAAGGTTCTGGTATGCGAGCAATTTCTGGATAGGGAATGGATATGCAGAGATAAAAACGGCCTATGACAAATTGAATAAACGGCCTGAGACTCGATGCAAAAGGTTCCCAAAGAAAATTGACAAAGCAAAGAACTTCTTCAAATCGAATCCACGGAAAGAGGGAAAGGAATCACAACTTACAGAGAAATACAAATGACTTATGAACTGATAACTTTCTTTATGGCTCTGATACCAATCTTTTTATCGCGTCAGTAGACGGTCCTCTTGGCGGAAACTCTTCAGATCTTTAGCAGAATCCTGCGACAGTAGACAGGGGCCGAATGGCTACGGCTTCACTATTATAAAAATTTTCACACTTACAATCTCACACTCAAACCTATTACAATATCCTTGAAGTATTTCTGATTCACAGGTTCCTTCGAGAAGGGCAAGTGAAGAGCATACTTTGCTTTCAAGGCTACTAGATATTCACACTGAATATTTTTCGATGATCTAATACTAAGAACTAACACCTATATATAGCATTTGAGAGGTCCTGCCTGCCAACTAGCAAGGCGGTGTCTGTCTCATCATGCTTTACAGCTGTGGCTACAAAGAGATGCTATTGGACCCACCGTCCGATTGATGCGTTGGTGACGATGATGATGAACCCATAGGTTGTGGGCCCAACATGGCTTCCGCTTCATCAAAAAGGTTATCTTCAGAAATAGGCTGGAAGAGGCATCTTATCTGGAACGTGCTTTGGATGTACCAATGTCGGCATGGGCCCCTGTCACATGGCATGTGACGTGGTCTGCAGCGGAAATGAGATTCCCACTCAAGTTGTCTCCGAATAATTGTATGGATCACAGTATCTTGACTATGATTTTGTTGTTCATGTATTCGGTGAGGGCCAAAACGCGCTATCCATCTGTAAAGATGTTCATTATGGGCCGACCTTATCTTAATGTGCCATGTCCAGAGTGGACATTTGAGTAAATCAGTGAATTGATTGTACAAGTATTCACTGTTTAGCCTGTCAATGAAGATTGTTCCATGATTATGCCTGCGATCTGCTTGTATGTGTACTGCAGCAGACATTTGAAGATCTAGGGAAGCAGCATGAGAAATCCTTATGCATCGCGGATGTATTCCTTCTTGCAGAATTTGTTCTTGAACTAAAGCATTCAAAGAATCAAATGCCTGATTCAGGATTCTGGTTAAATTAAAACCAGGTGCTGGTGCAGGTCGATGCATAAGAGTAGCAGGAGAACTTCTGCTAAGCCAATCAGCTATTACATTATTCTTACCCTCTATATGTTGTACTGAAAAATTGAACTGGTGGAAAAATGCTTGCCACCTGACATACTTACCACGACCATCTTTCCTTCCATGATCCTTTTCTCGAAAAGTTAAGAATCGGGTGCAGTCAGTTACAATAATGAAATGTGGCAGATGTAACAATTTTAACATGAATTTTTCCAGGCATTTCTTTACAGCGTAAATTTCCTTATCTGAGGAAATCCATTTCAGTACATCTTTACTAAACACACCAGAGGCAAATTCACACACAAATTCTATATTATCTACAATTGAAACAAGTACTCCTCCCCATGAGAGGTCAGATGCATCAGTATAAACTTTCATTTCCTGGGACTTAGGAATGTGAAGTTCTGGCAAACAAGAGACTTTTGCCTTAATCTTTTGGATAGCTTCTGTGTGTCGATTTTCCCATTTGAATATTCTTTTCTTTTGCAACAACTCCTGCAAGATGAATCGATCTTCTCCTGCATTGGGATAAAAGCTATTAAGATAATTTAAGAGTCCCAAGAATGCTTGTACCTGAGCTTTATCAAGGTGCTCGGGAAAACTGATGATCTTCTCCTTTATGTGTGGCTGTATTTGCAGTTTAGAATCTCGGATGATCATTCCGAGGAAACTACATTCTGTAGTGCATAACTGTATTTTTGTCTTAGATAGCACTATTCCTGCATCTGTGGCTAACTGCAAAAACTTGGAGAGATGAGCAGTATGTTCCTCTAAGGATCTACTGAAAACCAAAATATCATCAATATATATACATAAAAAGTCAGATGTCCCTTCAAAGATTTTATCCATGTGTGCCTGGTAGTAAGCAGGTGCATTCATCAGGCTGAAGGGCATAACAGTCCATTGGAAATGGCCAAATGGACAACTAAAAGCAGTCTTTTCTCTATCTGCTTCTTTTACCCTGATCTGGTAGAAACCGGATTTGCAATCAAACTGAGAGAAGTATTTGCAGGCTGCAACTTTCTCTAACAGGTAGCTCTTATCAGGGATAGGATATGGAAATGGTTTTGTAATGGCATTCAATGGTCTATAATTTATGACCATTCGTTTCTTCCCCCTCTTTTGTTCAGAATGTTTATTTACCATAAATGCATAGCAGCAAAATGGAGAGGTAGACTTTTCAATAAAGCCATTCTTTTCCAGTTCTTGGATCTGGATTTCCATATCTGTGTAGTCCTGTGCTGGGATAGGAATCCTTTTACCTATCTTCATATGCTTGCCTTCTACAATGTTTATCTCCATCTCAGGCATGGATTTAGTCCAGAATTGTTGAGGATTTTCTGAACAGATTGTGGACTTGATAGTTTCTCCTAAGGCAAGTATTTCAGCAGGAATTGAGTCAGGACTTTGTGCCATAGCACTAGGGAATTGCTCTGTAGCATAAATTAGCCGAGGGATTCTGAGTCTTTCATTCTCAATTTTAAACATGATGCTTTTTGTAGTAGCACCATATGGAGTATATCTATCTATGAATGAACCCCCTAGCAATACATCAATAGGCATTTTATCTAGAGCAAAGAAATCACAATGGAAGATTTTGTTTTGGATACGCAGGGCTTGCTGATGTTTATACTTGTGGCAAACAAAACTATTACCCTGGATATCAATGCTCTTATAAGCAAGACGCTCATCCAGTGTCTCCCAATCACTGATGAGTTGTGGCTTCGCAAAGGACAGAGAAGCTCCAGTATCTACTTGAGCATCTACTAGTCTACCATTTATTTCTAAAGTAAAGAACTGCGCAAATCTTCCATTAATGAGATGGTTTAGATATGCAGGTTGAGGCAGTTCTAGGGAAGGTATACTAGTACATACCAGTTTTTGCCTTCCTGGATCTTGAATGATGGTAGGTTCTTCATAGATGTCGTCTGGTAACTCTGGTTCAGCTTCTTCTTCTTGGTTACTGCATTCTCCTTCAGGGCAGTAATCTTGGTCGAAATAGAAGATACTTCCGACATCTTCTTCTTGTTCATAGCCGTCATCCCAGGTGGGATCTGCTGCAAGGACTGGTTCTTCGGCAGGCATGATCTGTTCCCAGATGGGTTCTCTAACTTCTTTTGCAGGCTCTCTGGATGTAAACTTATTTTTTAGCCAGGAGTCGCTCAGCTTGAACTGGCTTGGATATTGCACAGGAGGATTTTGCATTCTGTGCATAGTAGGTGGCTGCCTTGGTTGAGAGGGCTGTCTCCCTCTGGATGATTCTCCTTTGGTAAAACTTCTTCCTCTGGGTTTTACCTGTCGTTCAGGTACCTCATGATGGCCTCTTGACCAGGGACCATAAGCCTCATATGACTGGTTAGAATATCTTGGCCGATACGGTCTGGATCCTTTAGAACCTCGCTACATGTTTGTCATGGGCTGCTCTAGCTCATCTGCAAGAGATTCGAGTTCGGCTGCATCTTCATCATCAGATGCTTCATCAGGAAGATCTTCTAAGACAGGTTCGAAAATGTCGTCTTGAAGATAGAGATCTTCTTCTGCATCAATGACATCCCACCACGCTGCTGCGTTGGAGGAGAAAACAGCTTTAACTGCGGGGTTTTTACAAGAGCAGTTGGGAGCAATGTGACCGGGCTTTCGGCAAATATAACAAATAGGCTGTTTGGACGGAGGTCTGGCAGACTGGCGTTTGCAGAGAAAATGCTGAGGAGGCGCATAAGAATGGCGCTTCGGGAAGGAGCGGCGCTTAAAAGAAAGGCGACGGCGACGCTGCTTCTGGTGCTTGCGGGGTTGGACATATGGTCGACACCCGAATGGAGCTATTTCAGGAAATAGGGGAGCAATGGCTGCAGCTTGGTGCTTGCTAAGTTTCTTTATAGACTTGGTCTCTGAGACTAACAGCATAATTTGTTGCTGGGTGAAATCAATAAGATCAGAGAGAGCAAGATTAGATAGTTCTAGGCCTTTCAATTCAATATATGAGAGAACGCGATCAATTAAATTGTAAGGCATAGCATGCAGAAACTTCATTTTAATTTCCACAGAGGTATGGCATTGGCTTTCATAGGCAAGCTTTCTGAATTGCATAGCAAAAGGTTGGAACTGTTTCAGGTCACAGAGTTCCATCTTCATCAGCCATTTCTTTGTTTCTAACTGCCGATTGGCGGCAGGAGGAGCAAACTCATCAATAAGTAATTTATACAAAGCATTTAATGAGTCAGTTTGATTATGCACAAGAGTATATTGCTAGTCAACTGGGATGCTATCCCACCAATGGTTAGTAATTCCCCAAAGATACTTTACAGCAAAACAAGTGGTGCCAACTTGGTCAAGATGAGCTTGGATAGCTAAGACACGCATAGTATTGCACCATCCAGCAATTTCATTGAGGGGATTTAACAAATCATCTATATTTAAATACCATGGCTGCAAGTGGACATGGGTACACTGCATGAGAGAATGACCATGGGATTTCTTGGTTGCAGAAAAGGATTGACCAAAAGAGACTGAACAAAAAGGTCTGGAGGACGATTCAGCTTTCTGATCTTCTTTAGACAACCAACTGAGACTATCTTCTAGATTATCTACCTTAGAATCAATAGATTCTACTTTCTTCTGTATGTTATTTACAGCTTCCTTGATTTCTATGACATCTCGACATAAATCATCAAAATTTTCTGAGAGATGTGAATTAAACCTGGAGACATAGTTCCTCTGCTTGAATTCATTGGAGGTATTTTCGTATGCGGCAGCAAAATAGTGTATGGTTCCTGCAGCATGTCTGTAGACACCTTTGGCTGGTGGCCATCTTCCTCCTCGGTAGAGAGTAACTGTATCTTCTGTAAAGAAATCAATACTGTCTTCTCTAGGAAGACTCATTAGAGTATGTGGGAAATCTTTTCCCAAGTTAACTTCTTCATCCTCTATTAGAATATGACCATGTTTGACAGATCTACGGGATGAGGACGTAGATGGTCTAGTAGGAGAACTTTGGGTAGATCTCATGGACATTGATCTAGGCAGAATATTTACTGATCTACCATCACTCTGGTGGACTGTGGCTTGGCCTTTCAGCTTCGGCGAGACATGTTTGAGCCAATCTAACTTCCATTCAGCTGGGATTTCTACAGACTCAATATGTCCTGGTTGTAATTGTACAGTACCACTCAGTCTTCTTGCCAGAGGCAGGTTCTCTAAGATTTTGGGATGGTTGGTGTTGGTCATACTATATAATACAGAAATGTTGACAGTAGCATACTGAAATTCACCGAACATTTCTAGACCATACACAGATGTAAACAGACCCCAACAATCTAGAGATCCATTTTTTACTTCTTTACATCCTTTGTCGCGGACAGCGACTGACAAATTGGGACAAAATTCAAAACAAATAACATTATCATCATTAAGACGACCTAGACTGGATAATTGACATGAATGCTTAAAATTTACTTGGCGCCTATCACACAGAGCTAAATACATGACTGGTTTCACATTTGATGGAATCAATGGTTTAATATAAATACGGATTAAGCCAAAATGGACAAATTTGACATCCTTATGAGAACGGATATACATAATTTCTGGTTCTGGTAATAGAGGAAGCAAATTGGTCTGGAAAGTCTTTTTAGGTTGATAACATAGATTTAGTTCGACAGACTTTATCCTGGGCTTGACAAAAGACAAATATGTACTATTGTATAAAAACTTAGACTTTACTAACTCAGTTTGTTTGTATACATTTGAAGCTTTTAAAGCCGGAGGCTTATACAAACTGGATTCCTTTTCAAGATCTATTTCTGTTACAGCAATATCAAGACAATCAGATAACTGATCGGGGATAAAAGGAGGCATTTCATACATTCCTTCTAGTTCAGATTCATTCATAACTTCTATGGTAGATGTGGAAGGGATTTTCCCGAATTCCATTGTGGGGAGAGAAGGTTCTGGTATGCGAGCAATTTCTGGATAGGGAATGGATATGCAGAGATAAAAACGGCCTATGACAAATTGAATAAACGGCCTGAGACTCGATGCAAAAGGTTCCCAAAGAAAATTGACAAAGCAAAGAACTTCTTCAAATCGAATCCACGGAAAGAGGGAAAGGAATCACAACTTACAGAGAAATACAAATGACTTATGAACTGATAACTTTCTTTTATGGCTCTGATACCAAGAGGACCGTCTACTGACGCAATCTTTTTATCGCGTCAGTAGACGGTCCTCTTGGCGGAAACTCTTCAGATCTTTAGCAGAATCCTGCGACAGTAGGCAGGGGCCGAATGGCTACGGCTTCACTATTATAAAAATTTTCACACTTACAATCTCACACTCAAACCTATTACAATATCCTTGAAGTATTTCTGATTCACAGGTTCCTTCGAGAAGGGCAAGTGAAGAGCATACTTTGCTTTCAAGGCTACTAGATATTCACACTGAATATTTTTCGATAATCTAATACTAAGAACTAACACCTATATATAGCATTTGAGAGGTCCTGCCTGCCAACTAGCAAGGCGGTGTCTGTCTCATCATGCTTTACAGCTGTGGCTACAAAGAGATGCTATTGGACCCACCGTCCGATTGATGCGTTGGTGAGGATGATGATGAACCCATAGGTTGTGGGCCCAACATGGCTTCCGCTTCATCAAAAAGGTCATCTTAAGAAATAGGCTGGAAGAGGCATCTTATCTGGAACATGCTTTGGATGTACCAATGTCGGCATGGGCCCCTGTCACATGGCATGTGACGTGGTCTGTAGCGGAAATGAGATTCCCACTCAAGTTGTCTCCGAATAATTGTATGGATCACAGTATCTTGACTATGATTTTGTTGTTCATGTATTCGGTGAGGGCCAAAACGCGCTATCCATCTGTAAAGATGTTCATTATGGGCCGACCTTATCTTAATGTGCCATGTCCAGAGTGGACGTTTGAGTAAATCAGTGAATTGATTGTACAAGTATTCACTGTTTAGCCTGTCAATGAAGATTGTTCCATGATTATGCCTGCGATCTGCTTGTATGTGTACTGCAGCAGACATTTGAAGATCTAGGGAAGCAGCATGAGAAATCCTTGTGCATCGCGGATGTATTCCTTCTTGCAGAATTTGTTCTTGAACTAAAGCATTCAAAGAATCAAATGCCTGATTCAGGATTCTGGTTAAATTAAAACCAGGTGCTGGTGTAGGTCGATGCATAAGAGTAGCAGGAGAACTTCTGCTAAGCCAATCAGCTATTACATTATTCTTACCCTCTATATGTTGTACTGAAAAATTGAACTGGTGGAAAAATGCTTGCCACCTGACATACTTACCACGACCATCTTTCCTTCCATGATCCTTTTCTCGGAAAGTTAAGAATCGGGTGCAGTCAGTTACAATAATGAAATGTGGCAGATGTAACAATTTTAACATGAATTTTTCCAGGCATTTCTTTACAGCGTAAATTTCCTTATCTGAGGAAATCCATTTCAGTACATCTTTACTAAACACACCAGAGGCAAATTCACACACAAATTCTATATTATCTACAATTGAAACAAGTACTCCTCCCCATGAGAGGTCAGATGCATCAGTATAAACTTTCATTTCCTGGGACTTAGGAATGTGAAGTTCTGGCAAACAAGAGACTTTTGCCTTAATCTTTTGGATAGCTTCTGTGTGTCGATTTTCCCATTTGAATATTCTTTTCTTTTGCAACAACTCCTGCAAGATGAATCGATCTTCTCCTGCATTGGGATAAAAGCTATTAAGATAATTTAAGAGTCCCAAGAATGCTTGTACCTGAGCTTTATCAAGGTGCTCGGGAAAACTGATGATCTTCTCCTTTATGTGTGGCTGTATTTGCAGTTTAGAATCTCGGATGATCATTCCGAGGAAACTACATTCTGTAGTGCATAACTGTATTTTTGTCTTAGATAGCACTATTCCTGCATCTGTGGCTAACTGCAAAAACTTGGAGAGATGAGCAGTATGTTCCTCTAAGGATCTACTGAAAACCAAAATATCATCAATATATATACATAAAAAGTCAGATGTCCCTTCAAAGATTTTATCCATGTGTGCCTGGTAGTAAGCAGGTGCATTCATCAGGCCGAAGGGCATAACAGTCCATTGGAAATGGCCAAATGGACAACTAAAAGCAGTCTTTTCTCTATCTGCTTCTTTTACCCTGATCTGGTAGAAACCGGATTTGCAATCAAACTGAGAGAAGTATTTGCAGGCTGCAACTTTCTCTAACAGGTAGCTCTTATCAGGGATAGGATATGGAAATGGTTTTGTAATGGCATTCAATGGTCTATAATTTATGACCATTCGTTTCTTCCCCCTCTTTTGTTCAGAATGTTTATTTACCATAAATGCATAGCAGCAAAATGGAGAGGTAGACTTTTCAATAAAGCCATTCTTTTCCAGTTCTTGGATCTGGATTTCCATATCTGTGTAGTCCTGTGCTGGGATAGGAATCCTTTTACCTATCTTCATATGCTTGCCTTCTACAATGTTTATCTCCATCTCAGGCATGGATTTAGTCCAGAATTGTTGAGGATTTTCTGAACAGATTGTGGACTTGATAGTTTCTCCTAAGGCAAGTATTTCAGCAGGAATTGAGTCAGGACTTTGTGCCATAGCATTGGGGAATTGCTCTGTAGCATAAATTAGCCGAGGGATTCTGAGTCTTTCATTCTCAATTGTAAACATGATGCTTTTTGCAGTAGCACCATATGGAGTATATCTATCTATGAATGAACCCCCTAGCAATACATCAATAGGCATTTTATCTAGAGCAAAGAAATCACAATGGAAGATTTTGTTTTGGATACGCAGGGCTTGCTGATGTTTATACTTGTGGCAAACAAAACTATTACCCTGGATATCAATGCTCTTATAAGCAAGACGCTCATCCAGTGTCTCCCAATCACTGATGAGTTGTGGCTTCGCAAAGGACAGAGAAGCTCCAGTATCTACTTGAGCATCTACTAGTCTACCATTTATTTCTAAAGTAAAGAACTGCGCAAATCTTCCATTAATGAGATGGTTTAGATATGCAGGTTGAGGCAGTTCTAGGGAAGGTATACTAGTACATACCAGTTTTTGCCTTCCTGGATCTTGAATGATGGTAGGTTCTTCATAGATGTCGTCTGGTAACTCTGGTTCAGCTTCTTCTTCTTGGTTACTGCATTCTCCTTCAGGGCAGTAATCTTGGTCGGAATAGAAGATACTTCCGACATCTTCTTCTTGTTCATAGCCGTCATCCCAGGTGGGATCTGCTGTAAGGACTGGTTCTTCGGCAGGCATGATCTGTTCCCAGATGGGTTCTCTAACTTCTTTTGCAGGCTCTCTGGATGTAAACTTATTTTTTAGCCAGGAGTCGCTCGGCTTGAACTGGCTTGGATATTGCACAGGAGGATTTTGCATTCTGTGCATAGTAGGTGGCTGCCTTGGTTGAGAGGGCTGTCTCCCTCTGGATGATTCTCCTTTGGTAAAACTTCTTCCTCTGGGTTTTACCGGTCGTTCAGGTACCTCATGATGGTCTCTTGACCAGGGACCATAAGCCTCATATGACTGGTTAGAATATCTTGGCCGATACGGTCTGGATCCTTTAGAACCTCGCTGCATGTTTGTCATGGGCTGCTCTAGCTCATCTGCAAGAGATTCGAGTTCGGCTGCATCTTCATCATCAGATGCTTCATCAGGAAGATCTTCTAAGACAGGTTTGAAAATGTCGTCTTGAAGATAGAGATCTTCTTCTGCATCAATGACATCCCACCACACTGCTGCGTTGGAGGAGAAAACAGCTTTAACTGCGGGGTTTTTACAAGAGCAGTTGGGAGCAATGTGACCGGGCTTTCGGCAAATATAACAAATAGGCTGTTTGGACGGAGGTCTGGCAGACTGGCGTTTGCGGAGAAAACACTGAGGAGGCGCATAAGAATGGCGCTTCGGGAAGGAGCGGCGCTTAAAAGAAAGGCGACGGCGACGCTGCTTCTGGTGCTTGCGGGGTTGGACATATGGTCGACACCCGAATGGAGCTATTTCAGGAAATAGGGGAGCAATGGCTGCAGCTTGGTGCTTGCTAAGTTTCTTTATAGACTTGGTCTCTGAGACTAACAGCATAATTTGTTGCTGGGTGAAATCAATAAGATCAGAGAGAGCAAGATTAGATAGTTCTAGGCCTTTCAATTCAATATATGAGAGAACGCGATCAATTAAATTGTAAGGCATAGCATGCAGAAACTTCATTTTAATTTCCACAGAGGTATGGCATTGGCTTTCATAGGCAAGCTTTCTGAATTGCATAGCAAAAGGTTGGAACTGTTTCAGGTCACAGAGTTCCATCTTCATCAGCCATTTCTTTGTTTCTAACTGCCGATTGGCGGCAGGAGGAGCAAACTCATCAATAAGTCATTTATACAAAGCATTTAATGAGTCAGTTTGATTATGCACAAGAGTATATTGCTGGTCAACTGGGATGCTATCCCACCAATGGTTAGTAATTCCCCAAAGATACTTTACAGCAAAACAAGTGGTGCCAACTTGGTCAAGATGAGCTTGGACAGCTAAGACACGCATAGTATTGCACCATCCAGCAATTTCATTGAGGGGATTTAACAAATCATCTATATTTAAATACCATGGCTGCAAGTGGACATGGGTACGCTGCATGAGAGAATGACCATGGGATTTCTTGGTTGCAGAAAAGGATTGACCAAAAGAGACTGAACAAAAAGGTCTAGAGGATGATTCAGCTTTCTGATCTTCTTTAGACAACCAACTGAGACTATCTTCTAGATTATCTACCTTAGAATCAATAGATTCTACTTTCTTCTGTATTTTATTTACAGCTTCCTTGATTTCTATGACATCTCGACATAAATCATCAAAATTTTCTGAGAGATGTGAATTAAACCTGGAGACATAGTTCCTCTACTTGAATTCATTGGAGGTATTTTCGTATGCGGCAGCAAAATAGTGTATGGTTCCTGCAGCATGTCTGTAGACACCTTTGGCTGGTGGCCATCTTCCTCCTCGGTAGAGAGTAACTGTATCTTCTGTAAAGAAATCAATACTGTCTTCTCTAGGAAGACTCATTAGAGTATGTGGGAAATCTTTTCCCAAGTTAACTTCTTCATCCTCTATTAGAATATGACCATGTTTGATAGATCTACGGGATGAGGACGTAGATGGTCTAGTAGGAGAACTTTGGGTAGATCTCATGGACATTGATCTAGGCAGAATATTTACTGATCTACCATCACTCTGGTGGACTGTGGCTTGGCCTCTCAGCTTCGGCGAGACATGTTTGAGCCAATCTAACTTCCATTCAGCTGGGATTTCTACAGACTCAATATGTCCTGGTTGTAATTGTACAGTACCACTCAGTCTTCTTGCCAGAGGCAGGTTCTCTAAGATTTTGGGATGGTTGGTTTTGGTCATACTATATAATATAGAAATGTTGACAGTAGCATACTGAAATTCACCGAACATTTCTAGACCATACACAGATGTAAACAGACCCCAACAATCTAGAGATCCATTTTTTACTTCTTTACATCCTTTGTCGCGGACAGCGACTGACAAATTGGGACAAAATTCAAAACAAATAACATTATCGTCATTAAGACGGCCTAGACTGGATAATTGACATGAATGCTTAAAATTTACTTGGCGCCTATCACACAGAGCTAAATACATGACTGGTTTCACATTTGATGGAATCAATGGTTTAATATAAATACGGATTAAGCCAAAATGGACAAATTTGACATCCTTATGAGAACGGATATACATAATTTCTGGTTCTGGTAATAGAGGAAGCAAATTGACGCCAGTCTGCCAGACCTCCGTCCAACCAGCCTATTTGTTATATTTGCCGAAAGCCCGGTCACATTGCTCCCAACTGCTCTTGTCAAAACCCCGCAGTTAAAGCTATTTTCTCCTCCAACGTAGCAGCGTGGTGGGATGTCATTGATGCAGAAGAAGATCTCTATCTTCAAGAATGCAGCGAGGTTCTAAAGGATCCAGACCGTATCGGCCAAGATATTCTAACCAGTCATATGAGGCTTATGGTCCCTGGTCAAGAGACCATCATGAGGTACCTGAACGACCGGTAAAACCCAGAGGAAGAAGTTTTACCAAAGGAGAATCATCCAGAGGGAGACAACCCTCTCAACCAAGGCAGCCACCTACTATGCACAGAATGCAAAATCCTCCTGTGCAATATCTAAGCCAGTTCAAGCCGAGCGACTCCTGGCTGAAAAATAAGTTTACATCCAGAGAGCCTGCAAAAGAAGTTAGAGAACCCATCTGGGAACAGATCATGCCTGCCGAAGAACCAGTCCTTGCAGCAGATCCCACTTGGGATGACGGCTATGAACAAGAAGAAGATGTCGGAAGTATCTTCTATTCCGACCAAGATTACTGCCCTGAAGGAGAATGCAGTAACCAAGAAGAAGAAGCTGAACCAGAGTTACCAGACGACATCTATGAAGAACCTACCATCATTCAAGATCCAGGAAGGCAAAAACTGGTATGTACTAGTATACCTTCCCTAGAACTGCCTCAACCTGCATATCTAAACCATCTCATTAATGGAAGATTTGCGCAGTTCTTTACTTTAGAAATAAATGGTAGACTAGTAGATGCTCAAGTAGATACTGGAGCTTCTCTATCCTTTGCGAAGCCACAACTCATCAGTGATTGGGAGACACTGGATGAGTGTCTTGCTTATAAGAGCATTGATATCCAGGGTAATAGTTTTGTTTGCCACAAGTATAAACATCAGCAAGCCCTGCGTATCCAAAACAAAATCTTCCATTGTGATTTCTTTGCTCTAGATAAAATGCCTATTGATGTATTGCTAGGGGGTTCATTCATAGATAGATATACTCCATATGGTGCTACTGCAAAAAGCATCATGTTTACAATTGAGAATGAAAGACTCAGAATCCCTCGGCTAATTTATGCTACAGAGCAATTCCCCAGTGCTATGGCACAAAGTCCTGACTCAATTCCTGCTGAAATACTTGCCTTAGGAGAAACTATCAAGTCCACAATCTGTTCAGAAAATCCTCAACAATTCTGGACTAAATCCATGCCTGAGATGGAGATAAACATTGTAGAAGGCAAGCATATGAAGATAGGTAAAAGGATTCCTATCCCAGCACAGGACTACACAGATATGGAAATCCAGATCCAAGAACTGGAAAAGAATGGCTTTATTGAAAAGTCTACCTCTCCATTTTGCTGCTATGCATTTATGGTAAATAAACATTCTGAACAAAAGAGGGGGAAGAAACGAATGGTCATAAATTATAGACCATTGAATGCCATTGCAAAACCATTTCCATATCCTATCCCTGATAAGAGCTACCTGTTAGAGAAAGTTGCAGCCTGCAAATACTTCTCTCAGTTTGATTGCAAATCCGGTTTCTACCAGATCAGGGTAATGGATCTCTAGATTGTTGGGGTCTGTTTACATCTGTGTATGGTCTAGAAATGTTCGGTGAATTTCAGTATGCTACTGTCAACATTTCTGTATTATATAGTATGACCAACACCAACCATCCCAAAATCTTAGAGAACCTGCCTATGGCAAGAAGACTGAGTGGTACTGTACAATTACAACCAGGACATATTGAGTCTGTAGAAATCCCAGCTGAATGGAAGTTAGATTGGCTCAAACATGTCTCGCCGAAGCTGAAAGGCCAAGCCACAGTCCACCAGAGTGATGGTAGATCAGTAAATATTCTGCCTAGATCAATGTCCATGAGATCTACCCAAAGTTCTCCTACTAGACCATCTACGTCCTCATCCCGTAGATCTGTCAAACATGGTCATATTCTAATAGAGGATGAAGAAGTTAACTTGGGAAAAGATTTCCCACATACTCTAATGAGTCTTCCTAGAGAAGACAGTATTGATTTCTTTACAGAAGATACAGTTACTCTCTACCGAGGAGGAAGATGGCCACCAGCCAAAGGTGTCTACAGACATGCTGCAGGAACCATACACTATTTTGCTGCCGCATACGAAAATACCTCCAATGAATTCAAGCAGAGGAACTATGTCTCCAGGTTTAATTCACATCTCTCAGAAAATTTTGATGATTTATGTCGAGATGTCATAGAAATCAAGGAAGCTGTAAATAAAATACATAAGAAAGTAGAATCTATTGATTCTAAGGTAGATAATCTAGAAGATAGTCTCAGTTGGTTGTCTAAAGAAGATCAGAAAGCTGAATCGTCCTCCAGACCTTTTTGTTCAGTCTCTTTTGGTCAATCCTTTTCTGCAACCAAGAAATCCCATGGTCATTCTCTCATGCAGCGTACCCATGTCCACTTGCAGCCATGGTATTTAAATATAGATGATTTGTTAAATCCCCTCAATGAAATTGCTGGATGGTGCAATACTATGCGTGTCTTAGCTGTCCAAGCTCATCTTGACCAAGTTGGCACCACTTGTTTTGCTGTAAAGTATCTTTGGGGAATTACTAACCATTGGTGGGATAGCATCCCAGTTGACCAGCAATATACTCTTGTGCATAATCAAACTGACTCATTAAATGCTTTGTATAAATGACTTATTGATGAGTTTGCTCCTCCTGCCGCCAATCGGCAGTTAGAAACAAAGAAATGGCTGATGAAGATGGAACTCTGTGACCTGAAACAGTTCCAACCTTTTGCTATGCAATTCAGAAAGCTTGCCTATGAAAGCCAATGCCATACCTCTGTGGAAATTAAAATGAAGTTTCTGCATGCTATGCCTTATAATTTAATTGATCGCGTTCTCTCATATATTGAATTGAAAGGCCTAGAACTATCTAATCTTGCTCTCTCTGATCTTATTGATTTCACCCAGCAACAAATTATGCTGTTAGTCTCAGAGACCAAGTCTATACAGAAACTTAGCAAGCACCAAGCTGCAGCCATTGCTCCCCTATTTCCTGAAATAGCTCCATTCGGGTGTCGACCATATGTCCAACCCCGCAAGCACCAGAAGCAGCGTCGCCGTCGCCTTTCTTTTAAGCGCTGCTCCTTCCTGAAGCGCCATTCTTATGCACCTCCTCAGCGTTTTCTCCGCAAACGCCAGTCTGCCAGACCTCCGTCCAACCAGCCTATTTGTTATATTTGCCGAAAGCCCGATCACATTGCTCCCAACTGCTCTTGTAAAAACCTCGCAGTTAAAGCTGTTTTCTCCTCCAACGCAGCAGCGTGGTGGGATGTCATTGATGCAGAAGAAGATCTCTATCTTCAAGACGACATTTTCAAACCTGTCTTAGAAGATCTTCCTGATGAAGCATCTGATGATGAAGATGCAGCCGAACTCGAATCTCTTGCAGATGAGCTAGAGCAGCCCATGACAAACATGCAGCGAGGTTCTAAAGGATCCAGACCGTATCGGCCAAGATATTCTAACCAGTCATATGAGGCTTATGGTCCATGGTCAAGAGACCATCATGAGGTACCTGAACGACCGGTAAAACCCAGAAGAAGAAGTTTTACCAAAGGAGAATCATCCAGAGGGAGACAGCCCTCTCAACCAAGGCAGCCACCTACTATGCACAGAATGCAAAATCCTCCTGTGCAATATCCAAGCCAGTTCAAGCCGAGCGACTCCTGGCTGAAAAATAAGTTTACATCCAGAGAGCCTGCAAAAGAAGTTAGAGAACCCATCTGGGAACAGATCATGCCTGCCGAAGAACCAGTCCTTGCAGCAGATCCCACCTGGGATGACGGCTATGAACAAGAAGAAGATGTCGGAAGTATCTTCTATTCCGACCAAGATTACTGCCCTGAAGGAGAATGCAGTAACCAAGAAGAAGAAGCTAAACCAGAGTTACCAGACGACATCTATGAAGAACCTACCATCATTCAAGATCCAGGAAGGCAAAAACTGGTATGTACTAGTATACCTTCCCTAGAACTGCCTCAACCTGCATATCTAAACCATCTCATTAATGGAAGATTTGCGCAGTTCTTTACTTTAGAAATAAATGGTAGACTAGTAGATGCTCAAGTAGATACTGGAGCTTCTCTGTCCTTTGCGAAGCCACAACTCATCAGTGATTGGGAGACACTGGATGAGCGTCTTGCTTATAAGAGCATTGATATCCAGGGTAATAGTTTTGTTTGCCACAAGTATAAACATCAGCAAGCCCTGCGTATCCAAAACAAAATCTTCCATTGTGATTTCTTTGCTCTAGATAAAATGCCTATTGATGTATTGCTAGGGGGTTCATTCATAGATAGATATACTCCATATGGTGCTACTGCAAAAAGCATCATGTTTACAATTGAGAATGAAAGACTCAGAATCCCTCGGCTAATTTATGCTACAGAGCAATTCCCCAGTGCTATGGCACAAAGTCCTGACTCAATTCCTGCTGAAATACTTGCCTTAGGAGAAACTATCAAGTCCACAATCTGTTCAGAAAATCCTCAACAATTCTGGACTAAATCCATGCCTGAGATGGAGATAAACATTGTAGAAGGAAAGCATATGAAGATAGGTAAAAGGATTCCTATCCCAGCACAGGACTACACAGATATGGAAATCCAGATCCAAGAACTGGAAAAGAATGGCTTTATTGAAAAGTCTACCTCTCCATTTTGCTGCTATGCATTTATGGTAAATAAACATTCTGAACAAAAGAGGGGGAAGAAACGAATGGTCATAAATTATAGACCATTGAATGCCATTACAAAACCATTTCCATATCCTATCCCTGATAAGAGCTACCTATTAGAGAAAGTTGCAGCCTGCAAATACTTCTCTCAGTTTGATTGCAAATCCAGTTTCTACCAGATTAGGGTAAAAGAAGCAGATAGAGAAAAGACTGCTTTTAGTTGTCCATTTGGCCATTTCCAATGGACTGTTATGCCCTTCGGCCTGATGAATGCACCTGCTTACTACCAGGCACACATGGATAAAATCTTTGAAGGGACATCTGACTTTTTATGTATATATATTGATGATATTTTGGTTTTCAGTAGATCCTTAGAGGAACATACTGCTCATCTCTCCAAGTTTTTGCAGTTAGCCACAGATGCAGGAATAGTGCTATCTGAGACAAAAATACAGTTATGCACTACAGAATGTAGTTTCCTCGGAATGATCATCCGAGATTCTAAACTGCAAATACAGCCACACATAAAGGAGAAGATCATCAGTTTTCCCGAGCACCTTGATAAAGCTCAGGTACAAGCATTCTTGGGACTCTTAAATTATCTTAATATATTTTATCCCAATGCAGGAGAAGATCGATTCATCTTGCAGGAGTTGTTGCAAAAGAAAAGAATATTCAAATGGGAAAATCGACACACAGAAGCTATCCAAAAGATTAAGGCAAAAATCTCTTGTTTGCCAGAACTTCACATTCCTAAGTCCCAGGAAATGAAAGTTTATACTGATGCATCTGACCTCTCATGGGGAGGAGTACTTGTTTCAATTGTAGATAATATAGAATTTGTGTGTGAATTTGCCTCTGGTGTGTTTAGTAAAGAGGTACTGAAATGGATTTCCTCAGATAAGGAAATTTACGCTGTAAAGAAATGTCTGGAAAAATTCATGTTAAAATTGTTACATCTGCCACATTTCATTATTGTAACTGACTGCACCCGATTCTTAACTTTCCGAGAAAAGGATCATGGAAGGAAAGATGGTCGTGGTAAGTATGTCAGGTGGCAAGCATTTTTCCACCAGTTCAATTTTTCAGTACAACATATAGAGGGTAAGAATAATGTAATAGCTGATTGGCTTAGCAGAAGTTCTCTTGCTACTCTTATGCATCGACCTGCACCAGCACCTGGTTTTAATTTAACCAGAATCCTGAATCAGGCATTTGATTCTTTGAATGCTTTAGTTCAAGAACAAATTCTGCAAGAAGGAATACATCTGCGATGCACAAGGATTTCTCATGCTGCTTCCCTAGATCTTCAAATGTCTGCTGCAGTACACATACAAGCAGATCGCAGGCATAATCATGGAACAATCTTCATTGACAGGCTAAACAGTGAATACTTGTACAATCAATTCACTGATTTACTCAAACGTCCACTCTGGACATGGCACATTAAGATAAGGTCGGCCCATAATGAACATCTTTACAGATGGATAGCGCGTTTTGGCCCTCACCGAATACATGAACAACAAAATCATAGTCAAGATACTGTGATCCATACAATTATTCGGAGACAACTTGAGTGGGAATCTCATTTCCACTGCAGACCACGTCACATGCCATGTGATAGGGGCCCATGCCGACATTGGTACATCCAAAGCACGTTCCAGATAAGATGCCTCTTCCAGCCTATTTCTGAAGATGACCTTTTTGATGAAGCAGAAGCCATGTTGGGCCCACAACCTATAGGTTCATCATCATCGTCACCAACGCATCAATCGGACGGTGGGTCCAATAGCATCTCTTTGTAGCCACAGCTTTAAAGCATGATGAGACAGACACCGCCTTGCTAGACGGTCCTCTTGGCGAAAACTCTTCAGATCTTTAGCAGAATCCTGTGACAGTAAGGCAGGGGCCGAATGGCTACGGCTTCACTATTATAAAAATTTTCACACTTACAATCTCACACTCAAACCTATTACAATATCCTTGAAGTATTTCTGATTCACAGGTTCCTTCGAGAAGGGCAAGTGAAGAGCATACTTTGCTTTCAAGGCTACTAGATATTCACACTGAATATTTTTCGATGATCTAATACTAAGAATTAACACCTATATATAGCATTTGAGAGGTCCTGCCTGCCAACTAGCAAGGCGGTGTCTGTCTCATCATGCTTTAAAGCTGTGGCTACAAAGAGATGCTATTGGACCCACCGTCCGATTGATGCGTTGGTGACGATGATGATGAACCTATAGGTTGTGGGCCCAACATGGCTTCCGCTTCATCAAAAAGGTCATCTTCAGAAATAGGCTGGAAGAGGCATCTTATTTGGAACGTGCTTTGGATGTACCAATGTCGGCATGGGCCCCTGTCACATGGCATGTGACGTGGTCTGCAGTGGAAATGAGATTCCCACTCAAGTTGTCTCCGAATAATTATATGGATCACAGTATCTTGACTATGATTTTGTTGTTCATGTATTCGGTGAGGGCCAAAACGCGCTATCCATCTGTAAAGATGTTCATTATGGGCCGACCTTATCTTAATGTGCCATGTCCAGAGTGGACGTTTGAGTAAATCAGTGAATTGATTGTACAAGTATTCACTATTTAGCCTGTCAATGAAGATTGTTCCATGATTATGCCTGCGATCTGCTTGTATGTGTACTGCAGCAGACATTTGAAGATCTAGGGAAGCAGCATGAGAAATCCTTGTGCATCGCAGATGTATTCCTTCTTGCAGAATTTGTTCTTGAACTAAAGCATTCAAAGAATCAAATGCCTGATTCAGGATTCTGGTTAAATTAAAACCAGGTGCTGGTGCAGGTCGATGCATAAGAGTAGCAGGAGAACTTCTGCTAAGCCAATTAGCTATTACATTATTCTTACCCTCTATATGTTGTACTGAAAAATTGAACTGGTGGAAAAATGCTTGCCACCTGACATACTTACCACGACCATCTTTCCTTCCATGATCCTTTTCTCAGAAAGTTAAGAATCGGGTGCAGTCAGTTACAATAATGAAATGTGGCAGATGTAACAATTTTAACATGAATTTTTCCAGGCATTTCTTTACAGTGTAAATTTCCTTATCTGAGGAAATCCATTTCAGTACATCTTTACTAAACACACCAGAGGCAAATTCACACACAAATTCTATATTATCTACAATTGAAACAAGTACTCCTCCCCATGAGAGGTCAGATGCATCAGTATAAACTTTCATTTCCTGGGACTTAGGAATGTGAAGTTCTGGCAAACAAGAGACTTTTGCCTTAATCTTTTGGATAGCTTCTGTGTGTCGATTTTCCCATTTGAATATTCTTTTCTTTTGCAACAACTCCTGCAAGATGAATCGATCTTCTCCTGCATTGGGATAAAAGTTATTAAGATAATTTAAGAGTCCCAAGAATGCTTGTACCTGAGCTTTATCAAGGTGCTCGGGAAAAACTGATGATCTTCTCCTTTATGTGTGGCTGTATTTGCAGTTTAGAATCTCGGATGATCATTCCGAGGAAACTACATTCTGTAGTGCATAACTGTATTTTTGTCTTAGATAGCACTATTCCTGCATCTGTGGCTAACTGCAAAAACTTGGAGAGATGAGCAGTATGTTCCTCTAAGGATCTACTAAAAACCAAAATATCATCAATATATATACATAAAAAGTCAGATGTCCCTTCAAAGATTTTATCCATGTGTGCCTGGTAGTAAGCAGGTGCATTCATCAGGCCGAAGGGCATAACAGTCCATTGGAAATGGCCAAATGGACAACTAAAAGCAGTCTTTTCTCTATCTGCTTCTTTTACCCTGATCTGGTAGAAACCGGATTTGCAATCAAACTGAGAGAAGTATTTGCAGGCTGCAACTTTCTCTAACAGGTAGCTCTTATCAGGGATAGGATATGGAAATGGTTTTGTAATGGCATTCAATGGTCTATAATTTATGACCATTCGTTTCTTCCCCCTCTTTTGTTCAGAATATTTATTTACCATAAATGCATAGCAGCAAAATGGAGAGGTAGACTTTTCAATAAAGCCATTCTTTTCCAGTTCTTGGATCTGGATTTCCATATCTGTGTAGTCCTGTGCTGGGATAGGAATCCTTTTACCTATCTTCATATGCTTGCCTTCTACAATGTTTATCTCCATCTCAGGCATGGATTTAGTCCAGAATTGTTGAGGATTTTCTGAACAGATTGTGGACTTGATAGTTTCTCCTAAGGCAAGTATTTCAGCAGGAATTGAGTCAGGACTTTGTGCCATAGCACTGGGGAATTGCTCTGTAGCATAAATTAGCCGAGGGATTCTGAGTCTTTCATTCTCAATTGTAAACATGATGCTTTTTGCAGTAGCAGCATATGGAGTATATCTATCTATGAATGAACCCCCTAGCAATACATCAATAGGCATTTTATCTAGAGCAAAGAAATCACAATGGAAGATTTTGTTTTGGATACGCAGGGCTTGCTGATGTTTATACTTGTGGCAAACAAAACTATTACCCTGGATATCAATGCTCTTATAAGCAAGACGCTCATCCAGTGTCTCCCAATCACTGATGAGTTGTGGCTTCGCAAAGGATAGAGAAGCTCCAGTATCTACTTGAGCATCTACTAGTCTACCATTTATTTCTAAAGTAAAGAACTGCGCAAATCTTCCATTAATGAGATGGTTTAGATATGCAGGTTGAGGCAGTTCTAGGGAAGGTATACTAGTACATACCAGTTTTTGCCTTCCTGGATCTTGAATGATGGTAGGTTCTTCATAGATGTCGTCTGGTAACTCTGGTTCAGCTTCTTCTTCTTGGTTACTGCATTCTTCTTCAGGGCAGTAATCTTAGTCGGAATAGAAGATACTTTTGACATCTTCTTCTTGTTCATAGCCGTCATCCCAGGTGGGATCTGCTGCAAGGACTGGTTCTTCGGCAGGCATGATCTGTTCCCAGATGGGTTCTCTAACTTCTTTTGCAGGCTCTCTGGATGTAAACTTATTTTTCAGCCAGGAGTCGCTCGGCTTGAACTGGCTTGGATATTGCACAGGAGGATTTTGCATTCTGTGCATAGTAGGTGGCTGCCTTGGTTGAGAGGGCTGTCTCCCTCTGAATGATTCTCCTTTGGTAAAACTTCTTCCTCTGGGTTTTACCGGTCGTTCAGGTACCTCATGATGGTCTCTTGACCAGGGACCATAAGCCTCATATGACTGGTTAGAATATCTTGGCCGATACGGTCTGGATCCTTTAGAACCTCGCTGCATGTTTGTCATGGGCTGCTCTAGCTCATCTGCAAGAGATTTGAGTTCGGCTGCATCTTCATCATCAGATGCTTCATCAGGAAGATCTTCTAAGACAGGTTCGAAAATGTCATCTTGAAGATAGAGATCTTCTTCTGCATCAATGACATCCCACCACGCTGCTGCGTTGGAGGAGAAAACAGCTTTAACTGCAGGGTTTTTACAAGAGCAGTTGGGAGCAATGTGACCGGGCTTTCGGCAAATATAACAAATAGGCTGGTTGGACGGAGGTCTGGCAGACTGGCGTTTGCGGAGAAAACGCTGAGGAGGCGCATAAGAATGGCGCTTCGGGAAGGAGCGGCGCTTAAAAGAAAGGCGACGGCGACGCTGCTTCTGGTGCTTGCGGGGTTGGACATATGGTCGACACCCGAATGGAGCTATTTCAGGAAATAGGGGAGCAATGGCTGCAGCTTGGTGCTTGCTAAGTTTCTGTATAGACTTGGTCTCTGAGACTAACAGCATAATTTGTTGCTGGGTGAAATCAATAAGATCAGAGAGAGCAAGATTAGATAGTTCTAGGCCTTTCAATTCAATATATGAGAGAACGCGATCAATTAAATTGTAAGGCATAGCATGCAGAAACTTCATTTTAATTTCCACAGAGGTATGGCATTGGCTTTCATAGGCAAGCTTTCTGAATTGCATAGCAAAAGGTTGGAACTGTTTCAGGTCACAGAGTTCCATCTTCATCAGCCATTTCTTTGTTTCTAACTGCCGATTGGCGGCAGGAGGAGCAAACTCATCAATAAGTAATTTATACAAAGCATTTAATGAGTCAGTTTGATTATGCACAAGAGTATATTGCTAGTCAACTGGGATGCTATCCCACCAATGGTTAGTAATTCCCCAAAGATACTTTACAGCAAAACAAGTGGTGCCAACTTGGTTAAGATGAGCTTGGACAGCTAAGACACGCATAGTATTGCACCATCCAGCAATTTCATTGAGGGGATTTAACAAATCATCTATATTTAAATACCATGGCTGCAAGTGGACATGGGTACGCTGCATGAGAGAATGACCATGGGATTTCTTGGTTGCAGAAAAGGATTGACCAAAAGAGACTGAACAAAAAGGTCTGGAGGACGATTCAGCTTTCTGATCTTCTTTAGACAACCAACTTAGACTATCTTCTAGATTATCTACCTTAGAATCAATAGATTCTACTTTCTTCTGTATGTTATTTACAGCTTCCTTGATTTCTATGACATCTCGACATAAATCATCAAAATTTTCTGAGAGATGTGAATTAAACCTGGAGACATAGTTCCTCTGCTTGAATTCATTGGAGGTATTTTCGTATGCGGCAGCAAAATAGTGTATGGTTCCTGCAGCATGTCTGTAGACACCTTTGGCTGGTGGCCATCTTCCTCCTCGGTAGAGAGTAACTGTATCTTCTGTAAAGAAATCAATACTGTCTTCTCTAGGAAGACTCATTAGAGTATGTGGGAAATCTTTTCCCAAGTTAACTTCTTCATCCTCTATTAGAATATGACCATGTTTGACAGATCTATGGGATGAGGACGTAGATGGTCTAGTAGGAGAACTTTGGGTAGATCTCATGGACATTGATCTAGGCAGAATATTTACTGATCTACCATCACTCTGGTAGACTGTGGCTTGGCCTTTCAGCTTCGGCGAGACATGTTTGAGCCAATCTAACTTCCATTCAGCTGGGATTTCTACAGACTCAATATGTCCTGGTTGTAATTGTATAGTACCACTCAGTCTTCTTGCCAGAGGCAGGTTCTCTAAGATTTTGGGATGGTTGGTGTTGGTCATACTATATAATACAGAAATGTTGACAGTAGCATACTGAAATTCACCAAACATTTCTAGACCATACACAGATGTAAACAGACCCCAACAATCTAGAGATCCATTTTTTACTTCTTTACATCCTTTGTCGCAGACAGCGACTGACAAATTGGGACAAAATTCAAAACAAATAACATTATCGTCATTAAGACAGCCTAGACTGGATAATTGACATGAATGCTTAAAATTTACTTGGCGCCTATCACACAGAGCTAAATACATGACTGGTTTCACATTTGATGGAATCAATGGTTTAATATAAATACGGATTAAGCCAAAATGGACAAATTTGACATCCTTATGAGAACGGATATACATAATTTCTGGTTTTGGTAATAGAGGAAGCAAATTGGTCTGGAAGGTCTTTTTAGGTTGATAACATAGATTTAGTTCGACAGACTTTATCCTGGGCTTGACAAAAGACAAATATGTACTATTGTATAAAAACTTAGACTTTACTAACTCAGTTTGTTTGTATACATTTGAAGCTTTTAAAGCCGGAGGCTTATACAAACTGGATTCCTTTTCAAGATCTGTTTCTGTTACAGCAATATCAAGACAATCAGATAACTGATCGGGGATAAAAGGAGGCATTTCATACATTCCTTCTAGTTCAGATTCATTCATAACTTCTACGGTAGATGTGGAAGGGATTTTCCCGAATTCCATTGTGGGGAGAGAAGGTTCTGGTATGCGAGCAATTTCTGGATAGGGAATGGATATGCAGAGATAAAAACGGCCTATGACAAAGGATGTCATTGATGCAGAAGAAGATCTCTATCTTCAAGACGACATTTTCGAACCTGTCTTAGAAGATCTTCCTGGTGAAGCATCTGATGATGAAGATGCAGCCGAACTCGAATCTCTTGCAGATGAGCTAGAGCAGCCCATGACAAACATGCAGCGAGGTTCTAAAGGATCCAGACCGTATCGGCCAAGATATTCTAACCAGTAATATGAGGCTTATGGTCCCTTGTCAAGAGACCATCATGAGGTACCTGAACGACCGGTAAAACCCAGAGGAAGAAGTTTTACCAAAGGAGAATCATCCAGAGGGAGACAGCCCTCTCAACCAAGGCAGCCACCTACTATGCACAGAATGCAAAATCCTCCTGTGCAATATCCAAGCCAGTTCAAGCCGAGCGACTCCTGGCTGAAAAATAAGTTTACATCTAGAGAGCCTGCAAAAGAAGTTAGAGAACCCATCTGGGAACAGATCATGCCTGCCGAAGAACTAGTCCTTGCAGCAGATCCCACCTGGGATGATGGCTATGAACAAGAAGAAGATGTCGGAAGTATCTTCTATTCCGACCAAGATTACGGCCCTGAAGGAGAATGTAGTAACCAAGAAGAAGAAGCTGAACCAGAGTTACCAGACGACATCTATGAAGAACCTACCATCATTCAAGATCCAGGAAGGTAAAAACTGGTATGTACTAGTATACCTTCTCTAGAACTGCCTCAACCTGCATATCTAAACCATCTCATTAATGGAAGATTTGCGCAGTTCTTTACTTTAGAAATAAATGGTAGACTAGTAGATGCTCAAGTAGATACTGGAGCTTCTCTGTCCTTTGCGAAGCCACAACTCATCAGTGATTGGGAGACACTGGATGAGCGTCTTGCTTATAAGAGCATTGATATCCAGGGTAATAGTTTTGTTTGCCACAAGTATAAACATCAGCAAGCCCTGCGTATCCAAAACAAAATCTTCCATTGTGATTTCTTTGCTCTAGATAAAATGCCTATTGATGTATTGCTAGGGGGTTCATTCATAGATAGATATACTCCATATGGTGCTACTGCAAAAAGCATCATGTTTACAATTGAGAATGAAAGACTCAGAATCCCTCGGCTAATTTATGCTACAGAGCAATTCCCCAGTGCTATGGCACAAAGTCCTGACTCAATTCCTGCTGAAATACTTGCCTTAGGAGAAACTATCAAGTCCACAATCTGTTCAGAAAATCCTCAACAATTCTGGACTAAATCCATGCCTGAGATGGAGATAAACATTGTAGAAGGAAAGCATATGAAGATAGGTAAAAGGATTCCTATCCCAGCACAGGACTACACAGATATGGAAATCCAGATCCAAGAACTGGAAAAGAATGGCTTTATTGAAAAGTCTACCTCTCCATTTTGCTGCTATGCATTTATGGTAAATAAACATTCTGAACAAAAGAGGGGGAAGAAACGAATGGTCATAAATTATAGACCATTGAATGCCATTACAAAACCATTTCCATATCCTATCCCTGATAAGAGCTACCTGTTAGAGAAAGTTGCAGCCTGCAAATACTTCTCTCAGTTTGATTGCAAATCCGGTTTCTACCAGATCAGGGTAAAAGAAGCAGATAGAGAAAAGACTGCTTTTAGTTGTCCATTTGGCCATTTCCAATGGACTGTTATGCCCTTCGGCCTGATGAATGCACCTGCTTACTACCAGGCACACATGGATAAAATCTTTGAAGGGACATCTGACTTTTTATGTATATATATTGATGATATTTTGGTTTTCAGTAGATCCTTAGAGGAACATACTGCTCATCTCTCCAAGTTTTTGCAGTTAGCCACAGATGCAGGAATAGTGCTATCTGAGACAAAAATACAGTTATGCACTACAGAATGTAGTTTCCTCGGAATGATCATCCGAGATTCTAAACTGCAAATACAGCGACACATAAAGGAGAAGATCATCAGTTTTCCTGAGCACCTTGATAAAGCTCAGGTACAAGCATTCTTGGGACTCTTAAATTATCTTAATAGCTTTTATCCCAATGCAGGAGAAGATCGATTCATCTTGCAGGAGTTGTTGCAAAAGAAAAGAATATTCAAATGGAAAAATCGACACACAGAAGCTATCCAAAAGATTAAGGCAAAAATCTCTTGTTTGCCAGAACTTCACATTCCTAAGTCCCAGGAAATGAAAGTTTATACTGATGCATCTGACCTCTCATGGGGAGGAGTACTTGTTTCAATTGTAGATAATATAGAATTTGTGTGTGAATTTGCCTCTGGTGTGTTTAGTAAAGAGGTACTGAAATGGATTTCCTCAGATAAGGAAATTTACGCTGTAAAGAAATGTCTGGAAAAATTCATGTTAAAATTGTTACATCTGCCACATTTCATTATTGTAACTGACTGCACCCGATTCTTAACTTTCCGAGAAAAGGATCATGGAAGGAAAGATGGTCGTGGTAAGTATGTCAGGTGGCAAGCATTTTTCCACCAGTTCAATTTTTCAGTACAACATATAGAGGGTAAGAATAATGTAATAGCTGATTGGCTTAGCAGAAGTTCTCCTGCTACTCTTATGCATCGACCTGCACCAGCACCTGGTTTTAATTTAACCAGAATCCTGAATCAGGCATTTGATTCTTTGAATGCTTTAGTTCAAGAACAAATTCTGCAAGAAGGAATACATCCGTGATGCACAAGGATTTCTCATGCTGCTTCCCTAGATCTTCAAATGTCTGCTGCAGTATACATACAAGCAGATCGCAGGCATAATCATGGAACAATCTTCATTGACAGGCTAAACAGTGAATACTTGTACAATCAATTCACTGATTTACTCAAACGTCCACTCTGGACATGGCACATTAAGATAAGGTCGGCCCATAATGAACATCTTTACAGATGGATAGCGCGTTTTGGCCCTCACCGAATACATGAACAACAAAATCATAGTCAAGATACTGTGATCCATACAATTATTCGGAGACAACTTGAGTGGGAATCTCATTTCCATTGCAGACCACGTCACATGCCATGTGACAGGGGCCCATGCCGACGTTGGTACATCCAAAGCACGTTCCAGATACCAATACTATGATCTTTTTATCGCGTCAGTAGACGGTCCTCTTGGCGAAAACTCTTCAGATCTTTAGCAGAATCCTGCGACAGTAGGCAGGGGCCGAATGGCTACGGCTTCACTATTATAAAAATTTTCACACTTACAATGTCACACTCAAACCTATTACAATATCCTTGAAGTATTTCTGATTCACGGGTTCCTTCAAGAAGGGCAAGTGAAGAGCATACTTTGCTTTCAAGGCTACTAGATATTCACACTGAATATTTTTCGATGATCTAATACTAAGAACTAACACCTATATATAGCATTTGAGAGGTCCTGCCTGCCAACTAGCAAGGCGGTGTCTGTCTCATCATGCTTTACAGCTGTGGCTACAAAGAGATGCTATTGGACCCACCGTCCGATTGATGCGTTGGTGACGATGATGATGAACCCATAGGTTGTGGGCCCAACATGGCTTCCGCTTCATCAAAAAGGTCATCTTCAGAAATAGGCTGGAAGAGGCATCTTATCTGGAACGTGCTTTGGATGTACCAATGTCGGCATGGGCCCCTGTCACATGGCATGTGACATGGTCTGCAGTGGAAATGAGATTCCCACTCAAGTTGTCTCTGAATAATTGTATGGATCACAGTATCTTGACTATGATTTTGTTGTTCATGTATTCGGTGAGGGCCAAAACGCGCTATCCATCTGTAAAGATGTTCATTATGGGCCGGCCTTATCTTAATGTGCCATGTCCAGAGTGGACGTTTGAGTAAATCAGTGAATTGATTGTACAAGTATTCACTGTTTAGCCTGTCAATGAAGATTGTTCCATGATTATGCCTGCGATCTGCTTGTATGTGTACTGCAGCAGACATTTGAAGATCTAGGGAAGCAGCATGAGAAATCCTTGTGCATCGCGGATGTATTCCTTCTTGCAGAATTTGTTCTTGAACTAAAGCATTCAAAGAATCAAATGCCTGATTCAGGATTCTGGTTAAATTAAAACCAGGTGCTGGTGCAGGTCGATGCATAAGAGTAGCAAGAGAACTTCTGCTAAGCCAATCAGCTATTACATTATTCTTACCCTCTATATGTTGTACTGAAAAATTGAACTGGTGGAAAAATGCTTGCCACCTGACATACTTACCACGACCATCTTTCCTTCCATGATCCTTTTCTCGGAAAGTTAAGAATCGGGTGCAGTCAGTTACAATAATGAAATGTGGCAGATGTAACAATTTTAACATGAATTTTTCCAGACATTTCTTTACAGCGTAAATTTCCTTATCTGAGGAAATCCATTTCAGTACCTCTTTACTAAACACACCAGAGGCAAATTCACACACAAATTCTATATTATCTACAATTGAAACAAGTACTCCTCCCCATGAGAGGTCAGATGCATCAGTATAAACTTTCATTTCCTGGGACTTAGGAATGTGAAGTTCTGGCAAACAAGAGACTTTTGCCTTAATCTTTTGGATAGCTTCTGTGTGTCGATTTTCCCATTTGAATATTCTTTTCTTTTGCAACAACTCCTGCAAGATGAATCAATCTTATCCTGCATTGGGATAAAAGCTATTAAGATAATTTAAGAGTCCCAAGAATGCTTGTACCTGAGCTTTATCAAGGTGCTCAGGAAAACTGATGATCTTCTCCTTTATGTGTGGCTGTATTTGCAGTTTAGAATCTCGGATGATCATTCTGAGGAAACTACATTCTGTAGTGCATAACTGTATTTTTGTCTCAGATAGCACTATTCCTGCATCTGTGGCTAACTGCAAAAACTTGGAGAGATGAGCAGTATGTTCCTCTAAGGATCTATTGAAAACCAAAATATCATCAATATATATACATAAAAATTCAGATGTCCCTTCAAAGATTTTATCCATGTGTGCCTGGTAGTAAGCAGGTGCATTCATCAGGCCGAAGGGCATAACAGTCCATTGGAAATGGCCAAATGGACAACTAAAAGCAGTCTTTTCTCTATCTGCTTCTTTTACCCTGATCTGGTAGAAACTGGATTCGCAATCAAACTGAGAGAAGTATTTGCAGGCTGCAACTTTCTCTAACAGGTAGCTCTTATCAGGGATAGGATATGGAAATGGTTTTGTAATGGCATTCAATGGTCTATAATTTATGACCATTCGTTTCTTCCCCTCTTTTGTTCAGAATGTTTATTTACCATAAATGCATAGCAGCAAAATGGAGAGGTAGACTTTTCAATAAAGCCATTCTTTTCCAGTTCTTGGATCTGGATTTCCATATTTGTGTAGTCCTGTGCTGGGATAGGAATCCTTTTACCTATCTTCATATGCTTGCCTTCTACAATGTTTATCTCCATCTCAGGTCACAGAGTTCCATCTTCATCAGCCATTTCTTTGTTTCTAACTGCCGATTGGCGACAGGAGGAGCAAACTCATCAATAAGTAATTTATACAAAGCATTTAATGAGTCAGTTTGATTATGCACAAGAGTATATTGCTGGTCAACTGGGATGCTATCCCACCAATGGTTAGTAATTCCCCAAAGATACTTTACAGCAATACAAGTGGTGCCAACTTGGTCAAGATGAGCTTGGACAGCTAAGACATGCATAGTATTGCACCATCCAGCAATTTCATTGAGGGGATTTAACAAATCATCTATATTTAAATACCATGGCTGCAAGTGGACATGGGTACGCTGCATGAGAGAATGACCATGGGATTTCTTGGTTGTAGAAAAGGATTGACCAAAAGAGACTGAACAAAAAGGTCTGGAGGACGATTCAGCTTTCTGATCTTCTTTAGACAACCAACTGAGACTATCTTCTAGATTATCTACCTTAGAATCAATAGATTCTACTTTCTTCTGTATGTTATTTACAGCTTCCTTGATTTCTATGACATCTCGACATAAATCATCAAAATTTTCTGAGAGATGTGAATTAAACCTGGAGACATAGTTCCTCTGCTTGAATTCATTGGAGGTATTTTCGTATGCGGCAGCAAAATAGTGTATGGTTCCTGCAGCATGTCTGTAGACACCTTTGGCTGGTGGCCATCTTCTTCCTCGGTAGAGAGTAACTGTATCTTCTGTAAAGAAATCAATACTGTCTTCTCTAGGAAGACTCATTAGAGTATGTGGGAAATCTTTTCCCAAGTTAACTTCTTCATCCTCTATAAGAATATGACCATGTTTGACAGATCTACGGGATGAGGACGTAGATGGTCTAGTAGGAGAACTTTGGGTAGATCTCATGGACATTGATCTAGGCAGAATATTTACTGATCTACCATCACTCTGGTGGACTGTGGCTTGGCCTTTCAGCTTCGGCGAGACATGTTTGAGCCAATCTAACTTCCATTCAGCTGGGATTTCTATAGACTCAATATGTCCTGGTTGTAATTGTACAGTACCACTCAGTCTTCTTGCCAGAGGCAGGTTCTCTAAGATTTTGGGATGGTTGGTGTTGGTCATACTATATAATACAGAAATGTTGACAGTAGCATACTGAAATTCACCGAACATTTCTAGACCATACACAGATGTAAACAGACCCCAACAATCTAGAGATCCATTTTTTACTTCTTTACATCCTTTGTCGCGGACAGCGACTGACAAATTGGGACAAAATTCAAAACAAATAACATTATCGTCATTAAGACGACCTAGACTGGATAATTGACATGAATGCTTAAAATTTACTTGGCGCCTATCACACAGAGCTAAATACATGACTGGTTTCACATTTGATGGAATCAATGGTTTAATATAAATACGGATTAAGCCAAAATGGACAAATTTGACATCCTTATGAGAACGGATATACATAATTTCTGGTTCTGGTAATAGAGGAAGCAAATTGGTCTGGAAAGTCTTTTTAGGTTGATAACATAGATTTAGTCCAGAATTGTTGAGGATTTTCTGAACAGATTGTGGACTTGATAGTTTCTCCTAAGGCAAGTATTTCAGCAGGAATTGAGTCAGGACTTTGTGCCATAGCACTGGGGAATTGCTCTGTAGCATAAATTAGCCGAGGGATTCTGAGTCTTTCATTCTCAATTGTAAACATGATGCTTTTTGCAGTAGCACCATATGGAGTATATCTATCTATGAATGAACCCCCTAGCAATACATCAATAGGCATTTTATCTAGAGCAAAGAAATCACAATGGAAGATTTTGTTTTGGATACGCAGGGCTTGCTGATGTTTATACTTGTGGCAAACAAAACTATTACCCTGGATATCAATGCTCTTATAAGCAAGACGCTCATTCAGTGTCTCCCAATCACTGATGAGTTGTGGCTTCGCAAAGGACAAAGAAGCTCCAGTATCTACTTGAGCATCTACTAGTCTACCATTTATTTCTAAAGTAAAGAACTGCGCAAATCTTTCATTAATGAGATGGTTTAGATATGCAGGTTGAGGCAGTTCTAGGGAAGGTATACTAGTACATACCAGTTTTTGCCTTCCTGGATCTTGAATGATGGTAGGTTCTTCATAGATGTCGTCTGGTAACTCTGGTTCAGCTTCTTCTTCTTGGTTACTGCATTCTCCTTCAGGGCAGTAATCTTGGTCGGAATAGAAGATACTTCCGACATCTTCTTCTTGTTCATAGCCGTCATCCCAGGTGGGATCTGCTGCAAGGACTGGTTCTTCGGCAGGCATGATCTGTTCCCAGATGGGTTCTCTAACTTCTTTTGCAGGCTCTCTGGATGTAAACTTATTTTTCAGCCAGGAGTCGCTCGGCTTGAACTGGCTTAGATATTGCACCGGAGGATTTTGCATTCTGTGCATAGTAGGTGGCTGCCTTGGTTGAGAGGGCTGTCTCCCTCTGGATGATTCTCCTTTGGTAAAACTTCTTCCTCTGGGTTTTACTGGTCGTTCAGGTACCTCATGATGGTCTCTTGACCAGGGACCATAAGCCTCATATGACTGGTTAGAATATCTTGGCCGATACGGTCTGGATCCTTTAGAACCTCGCTGCATGTTTGTCATGGGCTGCTCTAGCTCATCTGCAAGAGATTCGAGTTCGGCTGCATCTTCATCATCAGATGCTTCATCAGGAAGATCTTCTAAGACAGGTTCGAAAATGTCGTCTTGAAGATAGAGATCTTTTTCTGCATCAATGACATCCCACCACGCTGCTGCGTTGGAGGAGAAAATAGCTTTAACTGCGGGGTTTTTACAAGAGCAGTTGGGAGCAATGTGACCGGGGCCCATGCCGACATTGGTACATCCAAAGCACGTTCCAGATAAGATGCCTCTTCCAGCCTATTTCTGAAGATGACCTTTTTGATGAAGCGGAAGCCATGTTGGGCCCACAACCTATAGGTTCATCATCATCGTCACCAACGCATCAATCGGACGGTGGGTCCAATAGCATCTCTTTGTAACCACAGCTGTAAAGCATGATGAGACAGAGATAAAAACGGCCTATGACAAAGGATGTCATTGATGCAGAAGAAGATCTCTATCTTCAAGACGACATTTTCGAACCTGTCTTAGAAGATCTTCCTGATGAAGCATCTGATGATGAAGATGCAGCCGAACTCGAATCTCTTGCAGATGAGCTAGAGCAGCCCATGACAAACATGCAGCGAGGTTCTAAAGGATCCAGACCGTATCGGCCAAGATATTCTAACCAGTCATATGAGGCTTATGGTCCCTGGTCAAGAGACCATCATGAGGTACCTGAACGACCGGTAAAACCCAGAGGAAGAAATTTTACCAAAGGAGAATCATCCAGAGGGAGACAGCCCTCTCAACCAAGGCAGCCACCTACTATGCACAGAATGCAAAATCCTCCTGTGCAATATCCAAGCCAGTTCAAGCCGAGTGACTCCTGGCTGAAAAATAAGTTTACATCCAGAGAGCCTACAAAAGAAGTTAGAGAACCCATCTGGGAACAGATCATGCCTGCCGAAGAACCAGTCCTTGCAGCAGATCCCACCTGGGATGACGGCTATGAACAAGAAGAAGATGTCGGAAGTATCTTCTATTTCGACCAAGATTACTGCCCTGAAGAAGAATACAGTAACCAAGAAGAAGAAGCTGAACCAGAGTTACCAGACGACATCTATGAAGAACCTACCATCATTCAAGATCCAGGAAGGCAAAAACTGGTATGTACTAGTATACCTTCCCTAGAACTGCCTCAACCTGCATATCTAAACCATCTCATTAATGGAAGATTTGCGCAGTTCTTTACTTTAGAAATAAATGGTAGACTAGTAGATGCTCAAGTAGATACTGGAGCTTCTCTGTCCTTTGCGAAGCCACAACTCATCAGTGATTGGGAGACACTGAATGAGCGTCTTGCTTATAAGAGCATTGATATCCAGGGTAATAGTTTTGTTTGCCACAAGTATAAACATCAGCAAGCCCTGCGTATCCAAAACAAAATCTTCCATTGTGATTTCTTTGCTCTAGATAAAATGCCTATTGATGTATTGCTAGGGGGTTCATTCATAGATAGATATACTCCATATGGTGCTACTGCAAAAAGCATCATGTTTACAATTGAGAATGAAAGACTCAGAATCCCTCAGCTAATTTATGCTACAGAGCAATTCCCCAGTGCTATGGCACAAAGTCCTGACTCAATTCCTGCTGAAATACTTGCCTTAGGAGAAACTATCAAGTCCACAATCTGTTCAGAAAATCCTCAACAATTCTGGACTAAATCCATGCCTGAGATGGAGATAAACATTGTAGAAGGCAAGCATATGAAGATAGGTAAAAGGATTCCTATCCCAGCACAGGACTACACAGATATGGAAATCCAGATCCAAGAACTGGAAAAGAATGGCTTTATTGAAAAGTCTACCTCTCCATTTTGCTGCTATGCATTTATGGTAAATAAACATTCTGAACAAAAGAGGGGGAAGAAACGAATGGTCATAAATTATAGACCATTGAATGCCATTACAAAACCATTTCCATATCCTATCCCTGATAAGAGCTACCTGTTAGAGAAAGTTGCAGCCTGCAAATACTTCTCTCAGTTTGATTGCAAATCCGGTTTCTACCAGATCAGGGTAAAAGAAGCAGATAGAGAAAAGACTGCTTTTAGTTGTCCATTTGGCCATTTCCAATGGACTGTTATGCCCTTCGGCCTGATGAATGCACCTGCTTACTACCAGGCACACATGGATAAAATCTTTGAAGGGACATCTGACTTTTTATGTATATATATTGATGATATTTTGGTTTTCAGTAGATCCTTAGAGGAACATACTGCTCATCTCTCCAAGTTTTTGCAGTTAGCCACAGATGCAGGAATAGTGCTATCTGAGACAAAAATACAGTTATGCACTATAGAATGTAGTTTCCTCGGAATGATCATCCGAGATTCTAATCTACAAATACAGCCACACATAAAGGAGAAGATCATCAGTTTTCCCGAGCACCTTGATAAAGCTCAGGTACAAGCATTCTTGGGACTCTTAAATTATCTTAATAGCTTTTATCCCAATGCAGGAGAAGATTGATTCATCTTGCAGGAGTTGTTGCAAAAGAAAAGAATATTCAAATGGGAAAATCGACACACAGAAGCTATCCAAAAGATTAAGGCAAAAGTCTCTTGTTTGCCAGAACTTCACATTCCTAAGTCCCAGGAAATGAAAGTTTATACTGATGCATCTGACCTCTCATGGGGAGGAGTACTTGTTTCAATTGTAGATAATATAGAATTTGTGTGTGAATTTGCCTCTGGTGTGTTTAGTAAAGATGTACTGAAATGGATTTCCTCAGATAAGGAAATTTACGCTGTAAAGAAATGCCTGGAAAAATTCATGTTAAAATTGTTACATCTGCCACATTTCATTATTGTAACTGACTGCACCCGATTCTTAACTTTCCGAGAAAAGGATCATGGAAGGAAAGATGGTCGTGGTAAGTATGTCAGGTGGCAAGCATTTTTCCACCAGTTCAATTTTTCAGTACAACATATAGAGGGTAAGAATAATGTAATAGCTGATTGGCTTAGCAGAAGTTCTCCTGCTACTCTTATGCATCGACCTGCACCAGCACCTGGTTTTAATTTAACCAGAATCCTGAATCAGGCATTTGATTCTTTGAATGCTTTAGTTTAAGAACAAATTCTGCAAGAAGGAATACATCCGTGATGCACAAGGATTTCTCATGCTGCTTCCCTAGATCTTCAAATGTCTGCTGCAGTACACATACAAGCAGATCGCAGGCATAATCATGGAACAATCTTCATTGATAGGCTAAACAGTGAATACTTGTACAATCAATTCACTGATTTACTCAAACGTCCACTCTGGACATGGCACATTAAGATAAGGTCGGCCCATAATGAACATCTTTACAGATGGATAGCGCGTTTTGGCCCTCACCGAATACATGAACAACAAAATCATAGTCAAGATACTGTGATCCATACAATTATTCGGAGACAACTTGAGTGGGAATCTCATTTCCACTGCAGACCACGTCACATGCCATGTGACAGGGGGCCATGCCGACATTGGTACATCCAAAGCACGTTCCAGATAAGATGCCTCTTCCAGCCTATTTCTGAAGATGACCTTTTTGATGAAGCGGAAGCCATGTTGGGCCCACAACCTATAGGTTCATCATCATCGTCACCAACGCATCAATCGGACGGTGGGTCCAATAGCATCTCTTTGTAACCACAGCTGTAAAGCATGATGAGACAGACACCGCCTTGCTAGTTGGCAGGCAGGACCTCTCAAATGCTATATATAGGTGTTAGTTCTTAGTATTAGATCATCGAAAAATATTCAGTGTGAATATCTAGTAGCCTTGAAAGCAAAGTATGCTCTTCACTTGCCCTTCTCGAAGGAACCTGTGAATCAGAAATACTTCAAGGATATTGTAATAGGTTTGAGTGTGAGATTTTAAGTGTGAAAATTTTTATAATAGTGAAGCCGTAGCCATTCGGCCCCTGCCTACTGTCGCAGGATTCTGCTAAAGATCTGAAGAGTTTCCGCCAAGAGGACCGTCTACTGACGCGATAAAAAGATAAAAAACGGCCTATGACAAAGGATGTCATTGATGCAGAAGAAGATCTCTATCTTCAAGACGACATTTTCGAACCTGTCTTAGAAGATCTTCCTGATGAAGCATATGATGATGAAGATGCAGCCGAACTCGAATCTCTTGCAGATGAGCTAGAGCAGCCCATGACAAACATGCAGCGAGGTTCTAAAGGATCCAGACCGTATCGGCCAAGATATTCTAACCAGTCATATGAGGCTTATGGTCCCTGGTCAAGAGACCATCATGAGGTACCTGAACGACCGGTAAAACCCAGAGGAAGAAGTTTTACCAAAGGAGAATCATCCAGAGGGAGACAGCCCTCTCAACCAAGGCAGCCACCTACTATGCACAGAATGCAAAATCCTCCTGTGCAATATCCAAGCCAGTTCAAGCCGAGCGACTCCTGGCTGAAAAATAAGTTTACATCCAGAGAGCCTACAAAAGAAGTTAGAGAACCCATCTGGGAACAGATCATGCCTGCCGAAGAACCAGTCCTTGCAGCAGATCCCACCTGGGATGACGGCTATGAACAAGAAGAAGATGTCGGAAGTATCTTCTATTCCGACCAAGATTACTGCCCTAAAGAAGAATGCAGTAACCAAGAAGAAGAAGCTGAACCAGAGTTACCAGACGACATCTATGAAGAACCTACCATCATTCAAGATCTAGGAAGGCAAAAACTGGTATGTACTAGTATACCTTCCCTAGAACTGCCTCAACCTGCATATCTAAACAATCTCATTAATGGAAGATTTGCGCAGTTCTTTACTTTAGAAATAAATGGTAGACTAGTAGATGCTCAAGTAGATACTGGAGCTTCTCTGTCCTTTGCGAAGCCACAACTCATCAGTGATTGGGAGACACTGAATGAGCGTCTTGCTTATAAGAGCATTGATATCCAGGGTAATAGTTTTGTTTGCCACAAGTATAAACATCAGTAAGCCCTGCGTATCCAAAACAAAATCTTCCATTGTGATTTCTTTGCTCTAGATAAAATGCCTATTGATGTATTGCTAGGGGGTTCATTCATAGATAGATATACTCCATATGGTGCTACTGCAAAAAGCATCATGTTTACAATTGAGAATGAAAGACTCAGAATCCCTCAGCTAATTTATGCTACAGAGCAATTCCCCAGTGCTATGGCACAAAGTCCTGACTCAATTCCTGCTGAAATACTTGCCTTAGGAGAAACTATCAAGTCCACAATCTGTTCAGAAAATCCTCAACAATTCTGGACTAAATCCATGCCTGAGATGGAGATAAACATTGTAGAAGGCAAGCATATGAAGATAGGTAAAAGGATTCCTATCCCAGCACAGGACTACACAGATATGGAAATCCAGATCCAAGAACTAGAAAAGAATGGCTTTATTGAAAAGTCTACCTCTCCATTTTGCTGCTATGCATTTATGGTAAATAAACATTCTGAACAAAAGAGGGGGAAGAAACAAATGGTCATAAATTATAGACCATTGAATGCCATTACAAAACCATTTCCATATCCTATCCCTGATAAGAGCTACCTGTTAGAGAAAGTTGCAGCCTGCAAATACTTCTCTCAGTTTGATTGCAAATCCGGTTTCTACCAGATCAGGGTAAAAGAAGCAGATAGAGAAAAGACTGCTTTTAGTTGTCCATTTGGCCATTTCCAATGGACTGTTATGCCCTTCGGCCTGATGAATGCACCTGCTTACTACCAGGCACACATGGATAAAATCTTTGAAGGGACATCTGACTTTTTATGTATATATATTGATGATATTTTGGTTTTCAGTAGATCCTTAGAGGAACATACTGCTCATCTCTCCAAGTTTTTACAGTTAGCCACAGATGCAGGAATAGTGCTATCTGAGACAAAAATATAGTTATGCTCTACAGAATGTAGTTTCCTCGGAATGATCATCCGAGATTCTAAACTGCAAATACAGCCACACATAAAGGAGAAGATCATCAGTTTTCCCGAGCACCTTGATAAAGCTCAGGTACAAGCATTCTTGGGACTCTTAAATTATCTTAATAGCTTTTATCCCAATGCAGGAGAAGATCGATTCATCTTGCAGGAGTTGTTGCAAAAGAAAAGAATATTCAAATGGGAAAATCGACACACAGAATCTATCCAAAAGATTAAGGCAAAAATCTCTTGTTTGCCAGAACTTCACATTCCTAAGTCCCAGGAAATGAAAGTTTATACTGATGCATCTGACCTCTCATGGGGAGGAGTACTTGTTTCAATTTTAGATAATATAGAATTTGTGTGTGAATTTGCCTCTGGTGTGTTTAGTAAAGATGTACTGAAATGGATTTCCTTAGATAAGGAAATTTACGCTGTAAAGAAATGCCTGGAAAAATTCATGTTAAAATTGTTACATCTGCCACATTTCATTATTGTAACTGACTGCACCCGATTCTTAACTTTCTGAGAAAAGGATCATGGAAGGAAAGATGGTCGTGGTAAGTATGTCAGGTGGCAAGCATTTTTCCACCAGTTCAATTTTTCAGTACAACATATAGAGGGTAAGAATAATGTAATAGTTGATTGGCTTAGCAGAAGTTCTCCTGCTACTCTTATGCATCGACCTGCACCAGCACCTGGTTTTAATTTAACCAGAATCCTGAATCAGGCATTTGATTCTTTGAATGCTTTAGTTCAAGAACAAATTCTACAAGAAGGAATACATCCGCGATGCACAAGGATTTCTCATGCTGCTTCCCTAGATCTTCAAATGTCTGCTGCAGTACACATACAAGCAGATCACAGGCATAATCATGGAACAATCTTCATTGACAGGCTAAACAGTGAATACTTGTACAATCAATTCACTGATTTACTCAAACGTCCATTCTGGACATGGCACATTAAGATAAGGTCGGCCCATAATGAACATCTTTACAGATGGATAGCGCGTTTTGGCCCTCACCAAATACATGAACAACAAAATCATAGTCAAGATACGGTGATCCATACAATTATTCGGAGACAACTTGAGTGGGAATCTCATTTCCACTGCAGACCACGTCACATGCCATGTGACAGGGGCCCATGCTGACATTGGTACATCCAAAGCACGTTCCAGATAAGATGCCTCTTCCAGCCTATTTCTGAAGATGACCTTTTTGATGAAGCGGAAGCCATGTTGGGCCCACAACCTATGGGTTCATCATCATCGTCACCAACGCATCAATCGGACGGTGGGTCCAATAGCATCTCTTTGTAGCCACAGCTGTAAAGCATGATGAGACAGACACCGCCTTGCTAGTTGGCAGGCAGGACCTCTCAAATGCTATATATAGGTGTTAGTTCTTAGTATTAGATCATCGAAAAATATTCAGTGTGAATATCTAGTAGCCTTGAAAGCAAAGTATGCTCTTCACTTGCCCTTCTCGAAGGAACCTGTGAATCAGAAATACTTCAAGGATATTGTAATAGGTTTGAGTGTGAGATTGTAAGTGTGAAAATTTTTATAATAGTGAAGCCGTAGCCATTCGGCCCCTGCCTACTATCGCAGGATTCTGCTAAAGATCTGAAGAGTTTCCGCCAAGAGGACCGTCTACTGACGCGATAAAAAGATTGGTATCAGAGCCATAAAGAAAGTTATCAGTTCATAAGTCATTTGTATTTCTCTGTAAGTTGTGATTCCTTTCCCTCTTTCCGTGGATTCGATTTGAAGAAGTTCTTTGCTTTGTCAATTTTCTTTGGGAACCTTTTGCATCGAGTCTCAGGCTGTTTATTCAATTTGTCATAGGCCATTTTTATCTCTGCATATCCATTCCCTATCCAGAAATTGCTCGCATACCAGAACCTTCTCTCCCCACAATGGAATTCGGGAAAATCCCTTCCACATCTACCGTAGAAGTTATGAATGAATCTGAACTAGAAGGAATGTATGAAATGCCTCCTTTTATCCCCGATCAGTTATCTGATTGTCTTGATATTGCTGTAACAGAAACAGATCTTGAAAAGGAATCCAATTTGTATAAGCCTCCGGCTTTAAAAGCTTCAAATGTATACAAACAAACTGAGTTAGTAAAGTCTAAGTTTTTATACAATAGTACATATTTGTCTTTTGTCAAGCCCAGGATAAAGTCTGTCAAACATGGTCATATTCTAATAGAGGATGAAGAAGTTAACTTGGGAAAAGATTTCCCACATACTCTAATGAGTCTTCCTAGAGAAGACAGTATTGATTTCTTTACAGAAGATACAGTTACTCTCTACCGAGGAGGAAGATGGCCACCAGCCAAAGGTGTCTACAGACATGCTGCAGGAACCATACACTATTTTGCTGCCGCATACGAAAATACCTCCAATGAATTCAAGCAGAGGAACTATGTCTCTAGGTTTAATTCACATCTCTCAGAAAATTTTGATGATTTATGTCGAGATGTCATAGAAATCAAGGAAGCTGTAAATAACATACAGAAGAAAGTAGAATCTATTGATTCTAAGGTAGATAATCTAGAAGATAGTCTCAGTTGGTTGTCTAAAGAAGATCAGAAAGCTGAATCGTCCTCCAGACCTTTTTGTTCAGTCTCTTTTGGTCAATCCTTTTCTGCAACCAAGAAATCCCATGGTCATTCTCTCATGCAGCGTACCCATGTCCACTTGCAGCCATGGTATTTAAATATAGATGATTTGTTAAATCCCCTCAATGAAATTGCTGGATGGTGCAATACTATGCGTGTCTTAGCTGTCCAAGCTCATCTTGACCAAGTTGGCACCACTTGTTTTGCTGTAAAGTATCTTTGGGGAATTACTAACCATTGGTGGGATAGCATCCCAGTTGACCAGCAATATACTCTTGTGCATAATCAAACTGACTCATTAAATGCCTTGTATAAATGACTTATTGATGAGTTTGCTCCTCATGCCACCAATCGGCAGTTAGAAACAAAGAAATGGCTGATGAAGATGGAACTCTGTGACCTGAAACAGTTCCAACCTTTTGCTATGCAATTCAGAAAGCTTGCCTATGAAAGCCAATGCCATACCTCTGTGGAAATTAAAATGAAGTTTCTGCATGCTATGCCTTACAATTTAATTGATCGCGTTCTCTCATATATTGAATTGAAAGGCCTAGAACTATCTAATCTTGCTCTCTCTGATCTTATTGATTTCACCCAGCAACAAATTATGCTGTTAGTCTCAGAGACCAAGTCTATACAGAAACTTAGCAAGCACCATGCTGCAGCCATTGCTCCCCTATTTCCTGAAATAGCTCCATTCGGGTGTCGACCATATGTCCAACCCCGCAAGCACCAGAAGCAGCGTCGCCGTCGCCTTTCTTTTAAGCGCCGCTCCTTCCCGAAGCGCCAGAGGTTTAAAGGTTAGTTTTTAGTCTTTATATGACTTGCAGGTCAAAGCCTAGAGAACAAAGAGTGAAAGCATGGCATAATGGGGTATCAAGTTCATTTTCTAAGGAAATCATGCATAGGTGATCTTTATTATATGTGTGATAGGTTTTATGAGATGTATTCATTAATTTTTAGGTAAAATTTTGAAGGAAAATGCCTGAAAAAGTGTTTTAAGGTCTTTCGAGTGCATAGAATGAAGAGTTGTCTACCTAAGAAGGTTTCTTAAGTGTTTTTTGGCACATGTAGATTCTACATAAGGACCTAATATATTATTTATATATTTGAAATGGTAGTATCTCAAAGTTCCAATCATTGGTTTAGGTAATGAGGGGTTAAGGTTTATGAATGATCGTTAAGACTGAAAGATGGTTTAAACCGTCAAAGAACCCTAACTCAGACCCGATGAGAAATACCTTGTTTTAAAGTTCTTAGAATGGTTTGATATGGCTATAAAATTTATTTTATGTTGTATAAAAATATCTTAGGAACCTTCATGTATGATTTGTTTCATAGGTGAGTGAGCACACCCTACAAGAAAGTCCTTATTTCTCAAAGATTTGTTGTAGCTGTTAGAATTGACCAACTCAAAGTTGTTAAATGGATGAAGGTTGACTATTTAAACATATATTATATTTACATGGTGGTTTATGATTAGGATCTATCCCTCAAGTGTGCTAAATTGGTTTTACAAGTTGACTATTCACTAACAAGCCTAATAGTGCAGACGGTAAGAAAATCATGTAAAAGTGAGAAGCTTTTACGGATGTGTTATCATAGATTATGAATGAATCCAAGTGAAAGGATAAGTTTTTAAATACCTTTAATACATGTTTATTTTGGATATATGTTTTGAATTTCAGTGGATATGATGAAAATGTTGCTCATAAGTTGATCTATCTAGTGAAAATAAGACAGTGAAGGTGTGAGGTTATGAGATTGGTCTGCAAGACCAATATTACCTTATGACCATGTTATCTATCTATTTTAGATTTTTATAATGATAATAATATCATATTAATGAATTTTAAGTTCTTAATTATGCATTTTTATGTATCAAAAGTTCATATTTTCATGACTATGTTTTGAATCTAGTTGACAGTTATAAGTGGGCTACTTGGAGATAAGGGTTTGAGCCTGTATACCATGAGTTGAAACATATAATGAAGTTTTTGATGACACTAAGGTCATGAGGATTTTTATTATGTGATTTTTTTCATGTTTTTTTAGTAAAAGTGTGTTTATGATTTATTTTTTCATAAATATTTTGTGTAAACAAAGGGCTAATGTGTACAGTATTTTGAGAAAAGGTTCAAATGGTGGTTGGAACTAAAAGATGTTGTGGAAATATAATAAATATAGATAATGTTTATTTGAGTATTATATGTATTTTTCATACCATATGTGGATTTTTAAAGTGTTCCAAGGAGATCAAAGGGTAATGTGTACTAATGAAGGCCTAATTGAATTAGGTCTCCTTAAGGACTAAAAGAGGTTTTAGAATTTTAAATTGTTTCAAACCTATTGTAATGATTTATTCATGCATGAAACATGTCATAATACATATTTAAATTTTAATATAAGTGTACAAATATGTATATCCAACCAAGATATGTGTGAGGTAGAGGATTTTATAAGAATAAGGTCTAATAGGCCTAATTATTTGTTAGAGAATTGGTGAGTGTAAGTGAAGGAAATAACACATTTGAAGATATGAATGACATATTTTAGACCATAATAAGGGCGTATATAAAATTTTATGAACATGTAATAGGGGTAATATAGATGAATATCAAGTTCATATGACCTAATTTGTCTTGAAGAGACCTAGATGAGAGAAGAAACCTAGAAGGCAGTTTGAGAGGGATAAAAGAATGAGAAGAGATAAAGAATGATATCATCATATATTGTATCAAAAAAATGAGTTTTTTAAGGTGATCAAAGGTTTGAGGTTGTTGAGTTATTACTTAGTCATCTAGGGGGTTGGTTCCTCCTTGCAAGTGGGTGCTTACTAAAACTTAGTCAAGTTGGTACTTCACTAATTGGGGTTGGTGCTCCTTATGGAGTTGGTGATTCATTAAATTAGTTGTATAATTTGGTGATGAGTCATCTATGGGGTTTTTTCCTCCTTGAAATTTGGTACTTGATAAATCCTACCTAAATTGATGTTTATCAAGATAGGGTTATTACTCCATGTCGAGATGGTGCTTCACTAAACTTGATCTTTAGGACAACAATCCATTTGCAAATATTAGTGGGTTTTTTTCCCCTTGAGGGTTTCCCACTCAAATAAGTTTTCTATGTGTTATACTCTTGACTCATTCTCATATGAATGGTTCTTGATGGTTTTTTTAGTTCGCTATATTATTTAAATGATTCTTGAATGTTAAGTGGAATTGAATGAAAGTTTCTTTGAAGACTGATTCACCCCCCTATGAGTCATCTTGATTCCAAAATATTTATATGCTTTCCTTATAATATATTTTTTCTATATTACATTCATAAAATGTGGAAGAAAATGAACACCCCATTACCTTCATAAGCATCGATATGAAGGATACAAATTTAAAATACTCCATGATTAACAAATAAATATATGCCTTGATCAAAGGTATCAAAAAAATTAGCCATTATATTATGAGGAATAATAAATATAATATCATTTTATACCTATATGTTATGCTTAGGCTTGTCCAGAATGAGTTGTGTGAAATAAGAGGCAAATGGATGGAAAAAATATAAGAGTTTGATCTTGAGATTAGACCATCAAAGTTGGTAAGAGTCCATGGAATCACCCAACTAATGGTTGAAATGAATCCATGCATGAGCATTAAAAAAATAAATGAAACTTAGGTAACTATGGATAAATGGTACTCATAATTCATTGATTACTTAATCATAGGTACATGTTTCCTTAAATTGAATAGATAGAAAATAAGAGCACTCATGCTCAAATTGGCTCATTACATGATCAAGGAGTTTTATAAAGAAAGAAATATGAAGGTGTATATATAATATTCATTTAAAAATAATAATCTAAGGACATCTCATATAGATTCCATCACAATATTAGTTGTTGAAATTGCTTAGGTGATACAATAACTCATAAGATTATGAGGATGGGATATTGCTATCCCACAATCTTCAAGGATGCACATAATCAGGTCAGGACCTATCATGATTTCCATGTATTTAGGAAGAAAGAAATAAATATTGTTATGCCTTTATATCTAGTAATGAAGGAATCCCATTTACCCAATCAGGTCTCAATTTTTTTGCGGTAATAAACAAAAATTCCCAAGTAAGACATAAGTTTGTCCTCATAACTATATATTACTACACCAGGTGGACATAAATTATAGAAACAAATAATTATAGGATAATTGATGTCATTGGATTTATATAAGAAAATATTTTTACCAGGTTTGACAATCCCATTTCCTTAGTTAGTGACAATGGTATAGATTTTCAATCTTTTGAATTTACAAAATGGACCTATGAAAATCAAATAACAATTAATTTCTCTTCGAATACTATCTATAAGGAAATGGAGTAGCTGAGTCTACTAACAAAATGTAATGGATGCCATTAATAATTTTTCATAATAAAAACCAATATAATGGCATCTCTTAATGAAATATTCACTATGGGCACACAAAACCAGGCACAAGTAAACCCTCAAGGATTCACTTTTTCTATTGGTGTATAGGCAACAATTAGTCTTCCATATTACTCTAATGATACTAATGTATCACTTTATGTAAGAATATATGGATGAATATTAAAGTTTTAAATCTAGACTACTTGAGATGTTCCTTTTAAAAGGCATGAGAGCTGAGCATTGTGCAACTTCAATAAACATCAAGATATTGTCAAGTGATGGTTTGATAAAAGATCCAAGATCAAGACCTTCAATATTTTAGACCCAGTGATTTTATGGGATAAAACACATGAAAATAATGGATAACATGATAATTTCACTCCTCTATGGATTATATATTATCAAATATTAGATATCATAGGTAATAATGCCTTTTGGTTAAAAGACACGCAAAGTCATAAACTCATTTTTCCAATCAACAGATAGTTTTTGAAGCATTAATTCATGGTTGATCCAACTGGAGATGCATCAAATTGAAGTTAAAGTTAAGATTTCTAGAGTATAAGTATATTAGATTTCTTGCTTTCTAGACTAGATTTCCTACTTTCTAGATTATATTTCTTGTTTTTTTGCATTTTGCTTTTAGTGGATTAGTATTTATGATTTCTAGGATAGTTTATTAAATTTACAAAATAGATAAACCAATTTCATATACTAAATCCACAAAGGATATGACAAACATAAAGGGACAAGGAATAAAAAATAATAAGTATTCATAGTGATCTATTCTAAAAGTACTAGATGGTCCAAGATAGAGTTATGTGTCATGACTTACTTGAGTTTTACTTGTATTAAATGAGCCTTCTAGATTTTTGGGATCCATTCTAATATAATCATTCAAATTTTATAAATATTTTTCTTCCACAAAGGATCACTACATGAATACATGCTCAAACTTGGATGAAAATAAATAAATATAGAACTAAAGACACATTTACATGGATGTATTGACTAAAATAAATTTTTATTATACATACACCCAATCAATGGTGGTTCCCAACCTTCCTCTATCTGTGTTATAAAAAAAACATACAAACTGATATAGGATAGGTGATTCAAGTAATCTCTATCAGCTCTATGGACACTTGGTTGGTAGTTGAACAAGGCTTTGAGTGGAATTAGAGGTATCACTATTGGGACTATAGACAACTAGTTAGCAACAAAAAAATGCCAAATATTCCCATATTATTTTATTATAAAATTATAAGGTCAAAATGAAACCTACAGTGTTTATCTAGGACTTGGTCAAACCTCTTATGATAAGAAAGAATTAATTTCACAAGAATCACACACTTAAACCCAAGGAATGAAAGGATTGGTATGTTGTATAAATAATTAAGAGTTTATTTCAAGGTCTAGCCTATTTATTCTAGTCTAGGAAGGTCTAATGTTTTATTATGACACATTACTTAAATTCTAGGTTCTCAAAATACTCAGGAGTATTTTCTCCTATCAGTCACCTTTTGTTGTGCCCTAACACACACACACACACACACACACACACACACACACACACACACACACACACACACACACACACACACACACACACACACACACACACACACACACACACACACACACACACCATTTTAAAATTTTGAATAGGGAACCATTAGTATTGGAAACCTCTATTTGGGTGACCATATAGACCTTATAATTCTATGATATGATTTTATTCATACCAAGCCTAAGGTTAATCTTATGAGTCTAAATTTATGAAAACGTGAATCATGAAAATAAAAACTTAAGTGAATATTTTAAGTTATTTTTAAGCTTATGGTTTGATAATTTATTTTTAAAATTGATGCCTGGATTTATTGACTAACGATACTAATATATTTTTCATCCTAGTTTTCTTATATATTTTATGTGATCATAGAACTAATGACTAAGACTTATTAATCACCCACAATTGGTACTCACTTTTTTTAATAGGTGGTAATATCACATCATCCAATCCTTTGGCTTTTTCAAAATTTACTAAGTCTTTTGGTAGATCCAAGGATTTTAGAAAATTGACATATGACATTAGAGTGTTACATAGATTCTTTAAAGTTTAAAAGAATTTATAAGTCCTTCGAGTCCTTGATCTCCAAAAACATGCCATGTGATGCATTATCATGACTTTAATAACATAGAGACTTTACAAAAATTGTCAATTGACTAATAGGTATGAGCTCAAAGAGACTAATGGTTTTAAGATTTCATAGTTTCGAGTGTTTTAGACTTGGTATATTTTCATGAACTAGAATCCTAGAAGGATTAACATGGTTTGATGAATCACAATCTAGTAGTTTCAACATTTTCAAATATGTATAAGTGACAATTATCACCTTTTCAACCAAACATAATTCCATAAGTATAAAAATAAAGCAAAGGGTTCAATGGTCCCATCAGCCCAAGTCTTTGAGCCTCTAGGTCTTCGATATCATGCCACCTATAAGTATTTTATTACTTAGAGCTCTTTGAGACATAGACATGTTTAATATTTAATTGGATATGGTTCTAAGCTTTTGAGTTCTCATAGGACAAACATTTCTCCACATGGCTCAATCAAATTAACTCGTGACCCTGGAGCATATGAAACATAAATACAAATCTAAAGAGTCAGTTGAATGGAGATTAGATAGTTGTCATAATTTGAAGTAAACAAAATCAAGATACACATAAATAAGGTTAAAATCAAGGGAAAATATCCATCGAATGAGGAAGTGACATCTATATCCAACGGGGTGACTAACCATGTAAAGTTAAAGAAATGTTTCCATTTGGAAAGAAAATGAACCTACCAATACTAATTAACACATTCAAATCAAAATAAGATTAAATATACATGTCATTATTTGCATTGATGACAAATTAATGCATTTAAGATTCAAATTTTAGAGTGATATATGTAAAATATACATGAAGGAAAGCCATTTCACCATTATTCTCTTGATCGAGTATTGTAAGTTCAATCTTTCAAGCATCCAAGAAGTCCTATCTTTTCAAGTGAGCTTGCCAAAGTGAACTAGTCAGTTTATAGTAAGAACTATAGCATTCAAGTTGAAATAATGTCCTCATATTCAAAATAGATTCATCCCCAAGCTCCTTCCACATATTATTGTGCTTTAGGTGAGGAATTTATGGATACTTTCTTCGACAAGAGTGCCCTAGACTTTAAATTCCTTCACTACTCGATGTGGTGGTATGAAGTGAAATATGTGGCTCCATATTATATATAATACTAAATTTATCTAGATGAGAACTAATATATAGATGATCTATTACCCATTAAAGCACAAGGCCTCCATCAATAAGTAGAAAAACTAGAGGTAATACCTTTCATAGACCTACTTAGATGTATATTTTTCAATGTAAAATTTTATGGGCATTGTCTACACATTAGGAAAATTAAAAACACAACTACTTATATTTATAGTAGGATGTTTGAAACGTATATTAGGATTTTAGTTCCTAAGATTGTGTATATCCAAATCTCAGCCAATGCTTGGCTTGAGCAAATCACCATTTATGAAAATTTAAAATGATGACTAGTTCAAGGCTAGAGGATGAACCCGAAGGGAGGAATTTCATCTAATTTTATTATCAAATTTAGACAAAGAATTAGAATATCTATGGATTTCCTAAACCGATTATATGGTTTTTCCATCACTATATATGTACAAATCAAGTGGGTCCCATTATTGGACATTCTCTTAACATCTAAAAAAATAGTCACCTTAGGAGAGATCATAAGTGTTATATAGAAGACACAAATATTTTATCTTGAAGATGCAAACATTTTATCCTACAGATATAAAGGTTTTATCAAGTGAAGAAGAAGATGTAGAAACAATGAATGGAGTAGGATTATAAATGAGTAAAGAGGCACTTCTAAAGGATGAAGAGGTATAATTGTATAAGGATAAATACATGAGCTTTGAAATAATAAATATAACATGATAGAAAATGAGTAAATAGGCAACTCATAGATTTATCCTTCACCAATTCTACCTCTTATCATCTAGAGGTGCCTCTTTCCTCATTTATGATCCTACTCCCTTTATTTTTTCTACTTCTTCTTCAACTCACGAAGAATAAGATGTAGAAACAATGAAGAGATCAAGATTAGAAATGATGAAAAAAACACATCTAGATGATAAAGAGGTAGAACTATAAAAGGCTAAAGCCATGAAATTAGAAATAATGAAGGGAGAAAGATAAAAAATGAGTAAATAAATACCTCCAGAGGATAAATAGGTATAATTGGAGAAGAAGAAGAGGATTATTAAGATGTAAAAATAATTAATGGAGTAAGATATAATAATGAGTAAATAAGAACCTCTAGATGATGAAGAGGTAGAATTGGAGAAGGCTAACATCATGATATTTGAAATAATGAAGCAAGCATGATAAAAAAATAAGTAAAGAGGCACCTCTAGAGGATGAAGAGTTAGAATTAGAGAAGAATATGTAGAAACAATGAATGGAGAAGGATCACAAATGATCAAAGAGGCACCTTTAGAGGATGAAGAGGTATAATTTGATAAGGTTAAGCCCATGTGCTTATAAATAATGAAGGGAGAAGGAGTATAAATTAGTGAATAGGACCCTCATGGCCTTAGTCCTCCATAATTCTACATCTTCGTCATCTAGAGGTGCCTTTTTACTCGATTTTAATCTTACTCCCTTCATTTTTTCTACATTTTATGGTTAAAATAATGAATAATAAGATGTAAAAATAATGAAAGGATCAGGATAAAAAAATGAGTAAAGAGGCACTTATATATGATGAAAAGGTAGAATTGGACAAGGATAAGGCCATGAGATTGGAAATATTACAATAAGGAGGAGATACAACTAGATATTTGGATCAAAAATACTCAAATAAGAATAAATTATGAAGATAAGTGAGGAATTTTCTTCTCTTTTTTCATCTATTCCTACTGTAAATATTCTAACTATAGACTTGCCTTGAGATATCTAGATATTCTTTTATCTAGTTTTATTAATTAACCCATTCTTTCTCCTTCAATCCAAACAAAGGCCCAAAATAAATGGGATCATTTTCAAGGAAATATTAAGTTTTCCACCTATAAACCTAATATTCCACCAATTATCAAGAAATAGTCAACTCAATTAGAGATCCCAATGTCCTAGTCATCACTCATACCATCAAATACCATTACTAATAAAAAGATCTTAAGCATAGATAATTTTTTAGCTAATGTTATGCCAATAAGGGAACCATCACCATTAGATATAGTTATTTATTCCACCTGTCCAATTCCCAATCTAAACAAGTGTATCATTGGTACCACCGGAAATAGCACCACCTCCTATGACTTTACCTTCTTTATCTAAATACCAAGGTCTATGTTAATAAAAAATGGAACTAATTACTCCCCAATTGGTAAATGATATGTAGAGTTTAATGAATGAGATACAAAATTCATTTCTTATATAGTTACTATAATATATACCTAGTTCAACAAGAAGAGTGGTACTATTCAGAGGGTGATAAAGAGGAAGGCTTTAAATATAAATACTGGGGAGGAAGAGGAATTCAAATAAAAGGATAATTTGTTCCCCTTATTGAATAAGCCCAAGAATAATCCTACTAAATATAATGAATATTTTTATGCTTTTATGGATTCTAATAGTGAAACCATGAAGGAAATGTATGAGAGCAAATTATAAACATATAAAAGATTCTCGTCGACACAAATTATATTTTCTCCTCTTGAATTAATAAATGATGTACAAAGTGTAGCTACTAAGCTATACAACATTTTTATTAAAATCTAAGTTTCCAAGGAAGGAAGCCAATCAACCAAAATCAATGTAACCAAGTTTTTCTATCAAATGAGAGAATTATATAAGAGGTTGAATTTCTTGGTTTGATGTTCTAAAACTAGTGCACTCAACAAATTGAACTTGATGACTAACATGGATGCATCTTGGGGCCTAACTATGTAATTATAATAAGTAAAACCTCCCTAATTTAACATAATTAGATGAAAACTCTATTGGTTATTTTTTCTAATCATGAAAGTGAGGGATTGGAAATTTTGAGGGACATGAGAATCATTAATGTGATCACTCCTAAAGTAGAGTTAGTCAATAGGATGAATTTTGAGAACTTCCACATGGAATCTAAAAACAAATTTAAATAATAACTTGTAGGTACAATATATAGAACCATTGATTAAGTTTTACAATAGAATAATTTTGATAAAGATAGGGCAATAAGATATAAAACTCTTGGGGTAGAATTGAATAGCTCAGAAGTTGAACAATCTAGGTTGATAGTTGAGTCCATCAAAATATTCAAACCTTATCTACTCAGTTTTGATATCGTAAATAAAGAGTTTGATGTCTCACATGAATTATTTGAATAACATAGGGCAAAAGAGGCAAATTATAGATCATGCCCCAATACTAAAATAATTTTTAGTGTTGACACAACAAATTAGGGTGTCTAATTTTTAGGATTTACAGTCTTGTAGACTCCTATGGGCTTAGTTTTGATCTTTCAGGGACCCCTAATTGTTACATCAACTACAACATCAGTTACTTTACCACATTATTCAACTAATGATGCCACATCAACACCCTAATAAATAAATATATGTATTTTCGTGTTCTAATTAGGTTTTAACTTTAGCTCCTAACTTACTTTTCATGTACATTGTATTTTTAGTTGAAGAGTCTATTCTTCATCTTATCATTGTACATACATCTTTTGTATGATTCAAAACACAATGTTCTATTTTTGGACTTATAAATTTAGATGGATTTTGAGAGATGAGGATTTCCCCACCCCAAGCCTATATATACTTGTAACCTCCTAGTCTCAAATGGAGGAGAATTTTAGATATTAAAATTAATAAGAAATTTTGAGAAGTTTTGTTAATTCTATTTCGATGTTCAAATGTTGAATCTTCTCTAATTCTATGGACATTGGGGGATGTGCTATCATTCTAGTATCTTAGTTATTTAATTATGTATGAGTTAGTTTTCTAATATTGTTATTCACTTTAATCTATATCTAATTTGAATACCTTTTGCATGCTAATTATAATCCCCCTTGTATATGTGCAATAGAAAAATTATAAACATGGCAACCTTTAATTTTTCATGTTTAAATTTAATGTGTTTTATTTCCTTTTGACTCCTCACTATGTTTAAGTGTTGGTGTGATACAACAAATTTATATAGGCATTTATCTTATAATTTCTTTTCTAAACTTAGGTCAAGAATTGACCTTGAAGAGTTTTCATCTTGTGTGGTCCATGGGCCTCTTTTTTCCCTTTATTTCCTTCTTCTTTTGAGTTTATTTGAGAGTCCTACCCACCTTAGTTAAAACCATCATCCTTACACCCACTCATAGTATATTAAATTTATCTATATCTAACCCATATGTGGCAAATAATTTGTGTCAATAATTGTTATTCCACCATATTGTTAAAAAATCGAACACCCTACAGCTCGTGCCTTGGAGTGAATTAGTTTCACCGATGATAAAATATTAAAGGATAATTCATAAAGGTCTTTTTTTTCATAAAAACAAATTAAAATAATATGAAATCATTATATATTTAAAAATAGGGACTACATGTTGCATTTCCCTCTTTTTATTATATTTCTTCATAGAAGTCATTGAAAGGGTGATTTATTATGTACTACATTACCCAATACATTTGACAATGGGGAAAGAGGATAAGAAGAAAAAAGTGGTAAAATAAATTAACCATTCCTCCCCTCATTAAAAAATTTGTACACACCCTAAATTGGCCAAATAAACACAAGTAATATGTTTTTTGTAGCTCTTTCACATGAAGTTCTTAATGATGAATGGGAGTCTTGTTTAAATGGTCACTTTGGTATTTTGATCATTATTAGGAATTATCTTCCCTATTTTCCACTTAAGGTGGTTTTATGCCATGTCGATCCTATTCACATGGGCCCCTGCCTAATATTTTTAGTCATAAACTAGTTTTTTGCATACAAGACAATCATGTGGTCTTGGATAGTAGCGCACTGTACTAGTGTCCACCTTAGAACTATTATTTAATGGTAATATTTTTATATGTTTAAATTAATTACCCTTATTTTGGTCTCTTATTATTATTTTAAATATATTTTCACCTCGTAAGTCTACGGATAAGTGTCTCACATTCAAATTATAGTTTATATTATAAAAATAGTTCATAAGGAATGTTACATCTAACACTTACTATTTTGGCACATAATTACATAAAAATTAGTAAAAAATATAACTCAACACTCTAAATATTACTAAACATAACATATATATCTACATTCTTGATCAATCAAGGGCCTAAGCAAAATTTGTTTTAGCATACCGTGCATGTTGATTATGCATGTTCCCTAAGGGATAAATACATGCAATATGAGACCCCTATTATTGGGGATAATGTAGGCAGAAGTAAAAATAATATGGGTTATAAATTTCATGATATTAATATACCAAAACCTAATTTCCATCTTCCTTTTGAATTTGATTCCATTGTTGTTTCATGGGTGTAAGTGTTAATTAGTGTTTTTAAGGGAAATAACCCAAATAATGATATAAAATAATGATCAAAATATATTAAGCACACCTAAAAAAACTATAATATCCCCCCAAACATCCATAGAAGTCTTAGGGACCCTTCCAACAAAAGGACTCCAAACTATTCTCCTAAACTGTTTCAGTATTATCATCATCTAATGGCACATTTTTTATTCTAGATAAGTCAATTTACTCCTTTCACATGCTATTTAGCATAAATAAATTAAATTAATTATTTTAAATATATATCTATGCTTACCCTCTTTACTCATTTCTTTAACAATCTAGGAACAACTAAAAAGTTAAATCATTTTGTGAACCCAACTTACTTCAAATATTGCTTAATAACCCTAGTTCATTTCTTAGGGTTACCTTCTTCATTCTTGTTGAATAAATTAGGGTTCATAAAATTTTGATTTTTATTAATTTTTTTCAAATATTAATTGATCCATGTTAGTTCTCTATTAGGTTATCATTGATTAAATATTTTTAAATGTTGTCTAAGAACCCTTCAAAACCATAGATTTGCATATTAGGTCTTCAAACATCCAAATATTATCCCTCAATTTTTTAAGTCAATCTTTTATTTTTAGTACTTTATAATGAATATTTATCACATTTTAAAATATATTAATTTTGGATTATATTCTCCCTATTTTTTGTTTATTGTTTAGTTTTTACATTGTTTTTTGTGATAAGTTTAAAATTACCTCTAGGGAACCTCTTCCCCCTCACCCATTTGACCAAATTTTAATTTTTTTGCATAATTATACAAATGAATAGACAATTTTTCAAAATTTTACACTAGTACATTGTAATGATCATGATTTCATTTATAGTGATGATGATGATTCTTGTTGTAATGATGGATATGGTGATTACTATGAGCATGTTAATAAAAGTAATAATGAGGGTAGAGTGCATGTATAATATTCTTATACTCTTCTTATACTCCTCTTTCTTCACACACTTCTCAAAATTTATTTTAAAATATAATAAAAAAATCTCCTTATGGGAAGTGCTTTGTTTGAACAAGATCATAGCTTTTTAATCACTTTTGCTACATCCTTACTTAAATTAAACCATCATAAGAGCCATAAAATAAATTTAAATTTGTATGATTCAAGAAATTTTATTCCTTCACATGATGTTACTAATATATAAAAGTAAATTTAGATTTCTTGACCTTTCTCAATTCACTTAAAAAAATCATGTACCACTGATATTATACCTTTTACATGTTTACAAACTAAAGTAGATGATATTGTGTTTTCACCTTCTTTTACCTTTCAAGTTCAACATATGGATTCTATGAAAAATATAGATAATTCAAATATCTCTAACCATTATTCTATATGTCATAATGTGCCATATGAAAACATGATTGCTACTTCTTATACCCTTGACTCCATTATTGAAAAAAGTAATAACATGTGCATTCCACTCATAGCTAGTGAATATGCACACTAAATTCCACGTATGCATTATTAGATGTTGTATAATAGTAAAAAGTTAAAATATTATTCTACTATTTATCTTACTAAATAGGAAAATGATATTTCTTCTTCTCTTACTTCTATAAATGAAATAAAACTTGATTTTGATGAAACTTGGAATAACAATTATTAGTATGATTTTAGAGAAGAAAAAGTTGAGTCTAGTCCTCTCTCTACTTCAGCCACCTCTCATGTCAAAATTTATTAATTATAAAATATTAATTCAATCAATAATATGTCTTCAGATAAAAATCTGCAAACCTATACTCATGTTCATAGTTTACATGGTTTACATTCACATGATAAAACGGTGTCTTATATTTCACTATCATGTGATACTTCTTTATAAATTAACAAAATAAGAGATACCATTGAATATCCTCCACCCCTCTTTACTAAAATAACACATGTTACTCATTATAACCTCAATGAGGGTGATATCCAATTTCCCTCTCACTGTGTCCAAGCTATCACCCCTCTAAAGGTTACAATGAGCCATCTTAATAACTCTAATAATGCTCTATGAAATAGTGTACCAATGGATAAAATTAACAATAAGATTCAATGTTTCAATGAAACTCTTAATGATGTTAACATAACTTATTAAAAATTAATATCTTTGATGCATGCCATTGATACTTTAAAATAATAATTACATCATCTCACCTTGGAAATTAAATCATGTTATGCTTGGGTTAGTTCCAATGTTATCTATGGCAATCCAATCTTGCATATAATGGACAATGTAAAACTAACAAAGTAATTTTAGATACCAAAATTAACTAATTTAAATGGACATGGAGATCCATAATTTCAACTCAAATATTATAGAAAGGATGTGGCACATATCATTGGTAGTTTGATTCTCTTACAGTTTTTTCTTAGGAGTCTAGAGGATGAGACATTAAATTGCTTTTATCATTCACTCCCCAATGGTTCACTACATACATATGATGAGTTATAAGAAGTATTTATAATGAATTATATCCATCATAAGGGAACTCACATCACATATGAGAGATTTCCCTCACTACTCTAGGGTAAGTCAAAAATAGTAAATGATTACATTCTATGATTCAAATCATGTATACAATAGTTAATCTATCAATTGATAGATTTCAAGACATAGTACATATTTTCTATGGGCCTCATTTTTCCTCTTAAATATAAATTGTTATATGAGACACCCCAATCATGTAGACATTTATTTTACATAGCTATGACACTAGAGAATAATTTGGGTCTAGATGAGACAAATTTGGATTTAGATCTCTCACAATCATAGTCATCCACTATGGTACAATCACCTAATCCATCTATGATTAAGAAAAATGTGGAGCAAAAACAACCAATAAAGGTACTTAAAAAAGGTAAATATCCACTTCATAAATCATATTCCATAGAGATTAGAGCAAAAGACACAAACAGAGGGGTTGTAGAGTTATAAATCTTGTTTTGGGTTATAGTAATTACTTGCATGGATGATAAAGCTTGTTTGGAGAGGACTTGGAGACTTCTAAAAAGGTGGGCAAGGAATTTGGAGTATGTTGCAAATAATTTGATTTAAAAAAGGCCCTCTATAGTTAAGTCAGATTTTGGGATGCCCTTTGTAGCAAATTTAGAGGTAATTTGAAACCCTCATTACATTAAACACAAAATCTATAGCTTTCTAATTAGCAACTTATAGTAGTTACATAGGCAACTAAGTACCAAAACCATACATGTAGTTTAGGGTTTAGGGGACTATTTTTTCATTAGTTTCATCTATTCATTTTAGATCATATGGGAATTAAACTTGTAACTCAAGTGAAACACTACCTTTTTCTAGTCTTTGGAAGAATTCCATATCCTTAAAGTGCATAGAAAAAATGCATAATTGACACTGGGGCTTTTATTTATGAATTCAACCCAAATGCCATTTCCTAATGCCTCTATAAAAGTTTTTTGAGCCAAATTTAGTTCATCACACTCAACATGAAGAACCCTAATGTTTTTTAATAATTTAATAAGTACTTCTTATTTTCTCTTCTTTAGAAGAGACTTTATTGTCTTAAGATAATCTAAAACTACACTCAGGTCTAACAATATTAATAACTCACCCATTTTCATAAATTCATGGGCATCACATGGATATATGAGAGTTCTCTTTCTTAAAATTTCCAAAGCCTTCTCTACCTGCCCTTGTTGATTACATATATGGCCTACAACTTTTACGCTCTCACAGTTCTCATGGTGGACCTCCCAACTTCAATTGAACCTATCCAAAAAATCCTATGGCCTTTGAATTTCCTTGAGTGATGCTATGTAGTAGTGGTTATTGGTGTCATAATCACCTTTACTATGATAAGATCGTGCAATATTATAATATGAATGATATTTCATGATAGGGTGGTCAGTTGAAACATGAGTTATCTCAGTCAACTGTTCCACAAGAAAATGCTACTCTATGAAGAAGAAATGGTTTTCTAAATGATTCAATTCCATTGCACAATACAGGTATAATTTAAGGGCTCTATGCATCTTTTCTATTCCTTCATGAACACTACCTTTTTCACTAACTGTGATAATCCTAAAAGTAAAAAATGCACAAAACTAACCACAGAGATTTATGTAGAGGAAAAACATCATTTTCTAATACCTCCATAAAAGTTTATTGAGTTAAATCTAGTTCATCACACTCAAAATGAAGAACCCCAATGTTTTTTAACAATTCAATGGGTACTTCTTCTCTACTCTTCTTTATAAGAGACTTTGGCATTTTAAGAGAATCTAAGGCTGCATTGGGGTTTGACGATATTGATAACTCACCCATCTTGATAAATGCATGGGAATCACGTAGATATATATGAGTTGCCTTTCTTAAAATTTCCAAAGCCTTCTATTGGTTCTCAATTTTTTAGTATGAAAAACCTTAAAAGTATGCCGAGCTTTATGATTAGGTTATGTAACCAATTTGTCCAACTGACAAAATCAACCCAAATGGTTACAATTATCTACACTTTAAGCTCTACTTTGCCTAGGTGGGTGTTACCTTATATTCACCAATGATTAATTACTCCTCAAATTTGTTGGTGACTTTAGAGTAAATTAAGGGATTTATGTAATTTTGTCAATTGAATCATCCAATTCACCCTAATCCAAACTAGCATATGATTTGATTAGATTTTTTTTAAAAAATTTCTATTGTAATATTACTCCTAATCCTACACAATAGAAAATTAAAATTGAAATTTTTGAATATGATATAATGAAATGATTCTAGAAAAGAATTGCTTTGTGCCTTTCTCAAAAATTGGGTAACAGAGTCTATTCACACAAAGATTTGTGTTTTCTATCTATCCATAACTCAAATTACTTGGCAAGGGATTATCTATGACTGGCATAGACATGAAATATTATTATTACTTGGCTCTTATTAATTATCCAAATTGAATCTTCCAAGTTATAGTGATCTATTAAATGAAATTTAATCCCTACTTGAGGAAACCTAATTAGATAAACCACCCAAAAACAACAAAAGTGTTTTGAAGAACTAAAAATATACTTGATATCTTAATTTAAATATAAAGGAGAAACAAAAATGGAGACAACAAGATAAAGTATAACATGAATATTCAACAAGCAATTGAGAACTATATATATATATATATATATATATATATATATATATATATATATATATATATATATATATATATGTCACTAGAAAAATGTGTTTTGCTTTTATTGATATATCTTTGAAGAGTAGGCCTTACAATGTTTTTTTCCAAAATCAAATTCCCATAGATCTTTCGCAAGGTCTTGGTTTCCTTCTTATATGGGTGAAGGAAGATAAAAGCTTCAGAACTTTCACATTCCAATAAATGACTTTTCATATACCCACCCCTTAATATGGCCTATTACAACATATAATTTTTGACAAGTTTTAAAAAGAATGCCAAATATATTTTGAATACATATTGAAAATCATAAAAACAAGAGGACTTCCAAGATTTTTTGGTTCCATGTTGATGCCAACTTGATGCTCATTGCTCCTCTAGATACTTGGCCTACTTATTATTGAATCTCCCATTGGTACACTTTGAAATTATTAGGCCACTTATATTCTTGGATATGGAGCAAGTTTGCCTAGTGATCTTTCCATATTTTATCCAGTACACTTTGACATCAATGATGAACTTTTCATATCTAGCATCTAGAGCAATTACTCTATCCAAAATGACATTGAAACTGGGAATATTTATGTTTTGATCTTTTTTCATGAAATCAATGACTTGAGAAACTGTTTGACCATATTCACTTTTCCATGCTTCAAAAATTTTGATATTTGTATCTTCTATCAAAATAGAAGGAATAAATTAGTGCTTGAAGGTACTAAAAGAATCAATCTTTTCCTAAATTTTTTAGCTATCACCATTCACATACCAAAATTCATCCAAGATCATCTTCACTATCTTCTCTATTGGCTTGAGTGAGGTCAGAGCACCTAGATCTCTTTATAAAACTTTACACAAGGTTAAAAATATATGGTATGTAGGTTGTCATTTCTTGTATATTGGATCCAAAATAGAAAGATTGACCATCAATTGATCAATGGCCTGAGACAAGGAAGAATAGCATTCATGCACATCTCGAAACTTGTCAACAACCAATTTTACTCTATATTCCAAAAACTTCTCAAACACCTCATGGATTTTCAATTTGGCCTCATCCTTTGTCTTCTCATTTTGTTTTTTCAAATCTTCAATTTCTTTCTCATACTTCAAGTTTAATGCAACTGATCAACTGGGACTGTATTATCATAGGTTATTTATGGTATAGGGCTTAGTATGACATAATTTATTGGCTTTGAGAAATAAGACCCTTCAACTACTACTTTAGTTTGACATTTTCCAAATATAGCCTATTCACTTCATTATTCATCTAAATTTTATTTTTTTCATAGTTGAGCAAGCTTTGCTCCATTTTCTTGACAACTTATGTGAACATTACAGAGTGCACAGTAAAGGTGGAAGCTTCAAGTACTAATGTATCTTGAAATTTTTTCACCATAGCTATTTCCCTCAGCTCTTGGACTATATCAATCTATCTTGGCATGTTGGTGTTGTTTTATGTGGCCCATATTTCTAGAGTCTTTGTCTTTGGGTTAAACCCACAACCACTGACACCATCCTCATAATCAAACTTAGAAACCATCATGGGATCATCTTGATTTCTCACTTGGTCCAACAAAAACAATTTCTTCAATTCAAGGCTAGGATGATCAACATATTACTCTTCAAAATCATTTGTCTAGCCTCATTAGGGCTGACATATTTTTCATCAATTTTCAAATACTTAAAGTCTGTGTCACAATTTGATCATGATGAGATTCATCAACACCCATTTTATTTATTTCCACCTTTTCTTAAAATTATTTCATCTTCATTTTGACCCAAAAATCTTTGAATTTTAGGTATTGATGAAATCATCATCCTCAATGAACCTCATAGAATCCACAACCCTTTCATCTTCTTGTATCTCAGGCTCACCTTGTGCCTATTCAACCATTCTTGATTCTAGTTTATGTGCTTGTATTTCTTGACCAATAAGGGGTTGATCAACTTCTTCTTCCTCTTCTATATGCCTCAAAATACTAGCCACTACCTCAGAGTCACCAACTCCTTCAGTAATTTTATATGGAACTAGTGGTGAAACATCATCAGTATTTTTCTTTTTGGTAGGTGGTGAATCAGGAATAGTTGGATCTTACACTGACATTGCATCTAGACCAGGTCCTTGAATCAAAACTCCTAATAAATTTTTGATAGGGAGGTTGGTAGCCTTTGTAGCATACCTCTCAAACTTGCCATATATAATTTTTAAATTATTAATTATCAAATATATTCTTTTCAAAGGGTCCTCTTCAACAAAAAATCTTAAAAAAATAGCGTTTTGTTTTCTTTTATCATCCTTCATCTTCTTAAAAATTTCCCATTTTATTTTTTTATTATATACCTCATTAAAATTGACATAATTTCTGATCACATCCTCATCAAAATTGATTTGATGGGATATCCCCATCTTGGTAAGGATGACTTGTCTAACAAAGTTCATGTGACCCTCTGGATCACAAACCCTTTTTGTCCCTGATTTTAAAGAATATTTAGCATTCAAATAGTCTTACAACTCCTCCAAGGGATCTATACCAATGTACCATTCACTAAACATAGTGAAATCTAGAAGAAATATGCCCTTCTTTTATTTTTTCATCACCTCTTTCTCAATCTAGAGCATCTGTCACATGAAATCAAGAAAATCAATTCTATTTGGCACAAATTTTGGTAACACATGCGGTGGATAAGTACACCCATATACTCTGATTATAGTAATTTAAGACAAGAAATACCAATCAGTAAAGTTATGTTTGTGACCCTATTCTAGCCTTTGAGCAAGAGGCCTTAACATTTCTCTAACCTCTTTGATCAATATAGGAAAAATTATATCAATGTAATTCATTATTATGACTGAGAAATCATCATGGAACACAACATAGTTACATTTCTAACAATGAGTGTCCCATTTTTAACACCATCACTATGTAGGCAATCTCTATCTCTTTTGATCAATCATGATCAATTCCATCTTGTTGGGCCAATTCCTTCTATTCTGATACAAAATTAAATGACATAACAAAGAATAATATTTGAGATCTATAGGTGTCTTTTTCTCCCTTATTTGCAAAAATTTGTCATGAAATTTCTTCTCAATAAATGATGAAAAATCATACTCAACATTAACCTCTATGTTCTATATTCTCATGGTAATCATCGTCATGCCAACTGGAATTATATCTTGTGCATAAATTCCTAACACTTGACACAAATAAAAATATGTCCTTTTAAAATACACAACAAAGTCATCAATCAAAAAATGTTCAAATGCAGTGGTTGGTATTGAAATCCTTCTATTGGTGGCCCATTTTCTCATGTATATGGGAAACTCATCACTCTTATGTGTATTTCTCAGACTGGTATATTCCTTTTCACTTTTCTTCAATTCAAATTTTGTGAGGGCTTGCTTATTGAGAATGAAGCAATCAATGATTGCATTTCTATCCATAGCCATTAATGGTGACCCATTTGGTAACCTGACAATTTTGGTGGCTAGATGATAGTGTTGTTCCAATATCCTAATCAGATCCACATCAATGAATACATTTGGCATCATAAGATTAGCCAAATTCAAATTCTATGGGTTTTCAATTAGTCCCTATCATCTTACTTTTCACAAAAATACCAAAAAAGGTTCCATCCTAAGATAGGGACTCTATTATCTCAGCACCCCTCTACTACATCCTTGAATAGTTTCTTATATCCTTTGTCAACTAAATTTGGAAAAATTTTCAATAGTGACTATTGACGAGACCACTTATTGGGATTAGGGGGGTCAGTGATCTTACTTTCAAACTCAAATTTCTTAGGTGCCATAGCTTGATACTTATATGCTCTAGGGTTTCAATAGTTACTTTCTCTACCAAACCGGTTGAAAACAAATAACAAACTAAATACCAACTTTTATGAAGAGATTGATGAGGCAGACCTACTCAATTGGAAAGTTGAAAAAGTGCACACATAGGGCTTGAATTCATCATCTACAATCACCATTTAATTTTATTTAATGATGAAATATAAAGAAATTCCAAATTTTATTCTATTATGGATCCGGTCATTTCACCATTACTCTGGTTCATGCCACAAAATTGACAAATCTTAGCATTCCAGTCTTTCAAACACATACCATTGATTTGGTCCAATCTAATGGCTAGGTGGGAACTTCAGTCATAGGCATCAATGATAACCACTGTGGGGTAGTGATATAGTCATTTTAGCATTTAATACTTTACCACATCATCATAGGACCTATTTAGATCTATCACGGGACTACGAGAGCTTATAGATGGTTATATCACATATTTCATCGCTTAACACCACCCTAAAATCCTTGATACACATCATCATGGGATGGTAGGATAAATTTTACCCCTTATGCCTCATACCATGTTATCACCAACCTTTGATCTGACCATCGTAGGACCACATGATCCTTTGGCATCCCTTCACTATTTACCATATCACAACAAGCATTGGATTTGACTATGGTAAGAGCATGGGATAGACTTTATATAACTTTTACCACTTACCACTACCCCATAATACCTTCTCTAAACTATCGTAGGGCTAAAATATTTATTATCTATAGGGTTAACCCTTACCACCATACCACCATTTATCTTCTTATCCACTACGGGGCTATGGTGAACCTTTATTATTTTCTCTTACCACATCACCATAGGTTAACCTTTTATTTATCATGGGGTCATGTTAAAATATTATATTATACTCAAAATCTTGGTACCAGTCTACCGATTATTTTTTATATCCCTATGAGGCCATGGTAACTAGTCTGTGTATACCGAAATACCACAAGTGAATTTCATGTATGCTACAGGGAAGTGGTAACTATCTTTTCACTTCCTTTGGTTCCCACACACACACCAAATCTATTTGAATGTACTATGGGGCTATGATAATAGACAAAAAACACATCAATGATAAAAATACAAATGTCTTTCACATGGACATGATATGGGATGCTTATGAATGACTCATGGAATAATTGTAAAAGGAATACGGACTCTTAGGATAAATTTTATGAATTTTGAAAAAAATGCCTCAAAGAAAGGTGGTCTCATGGAGATGGAATGCCATGATGAATGCCATGAAAAGTGAATTATTATGGATTTTCATGGCATTCCATCACCATGAGACCACATTTCTTTGAGGAATTCTTTCAACCAATTCACTGTCTTGTCTATGTTATTACTTACTATTATGCTTTAATAGATTTTTTCCAAGTATCTATAGCTTGTTCGAAAGCACTTATTTTAGGATTTTAGCCATAGAAGCAAGGTAGTGAACTATTTGATAAAATGCTTTGGTATACATGTATAAAAACTTTGGTAGCATAGACAAGGTAGCGAACTATTTAAGAAAGTGCCTCGAAGAAATGTGGTATCATAGAATGTCATGACAAGCAAATGCAATTAGAAGTTGATCCTAGTTATTAGTTATGCAATGTGAATTAATTGCATTATTTATTAGGTTGACTTTGTGAAAACTATATTGTAATTTAAATTTTATCATCTATCATCATCTAGTTATTAGTTATGTAATGTGAAGTAATGCATTGAGTTTGAAAGATGTTTAATGCAATGTAATCAACAATTTGAATATAAACTATAAAAATCTATTTTTAAAAATTCATTAGTTAAACTCTCTATTTTATTTTCTCTCTATAACTTTATTGCTATGGAAATGCCTGTTAATTAAAAAAAATAGTTTTTGTCTCTTATTCTACAATTTTTTACATTTTTTTTAAAAATATGATTTTTTCCCGATATTTCAAAAAAATCTTGAATTTTTGGTTTGCCAATTATTTTCCCCAAAATATATTTTTTTTTATGTATATAACATTATAAATGTATCAACGTCGAAGTTTGACTATGGATCAATACCATGCATTTGATGAGATAGTAGTTGATGAGAGGGACATGGACAAATATCCATGTCCATATAATGGTTGTCTTGGTGGAAAGGTGAGTAATATAAATATGATTTTATTTACATATGATAATATATGGGCATATTGGTATAATACCTTGGAATTATAATTATTATGAAGATATGATAGAATTGTAGACTGTGAGAGATGAAGAGGCCAAAAACATAGATAAAGTGGCACCAAACATAGATGAAAAGGCAACAATAATAGATGAATGGTTTGATGTTGATATAATGTTGAATGAGGGTCTAAAAGATGTTTGGGCCAAGTTGATGGAGGATGATATAAAGCTTATGTATGCTAATTTCAAGTTAAGTTGTCTGAAAACAATCCTTCAAATTCTTAACTTGTAAGTGGTGTTTGGTTGGATAAATAAGAGCTTAGATCAGTTATTGGAATTATTAAGTTAATTTTTACCACCTAACTCCACATTTACAACAAAATAAATTCAATGTAAAAATAAAATCACTAAGATAGGCTTAGGGTATGAAAACATCCCCACATGTGTCAATGGTTGTGTATTATTTCACAATAATCTTGGAAGTGAGAGTGAATGTCTGAAATGTCATGAAGTGAGGTTTTAGATAAGGGTTGAAATCAACTATGTTTCTTAGAAAGGTTCTTCACCACTTTTTTATAATCCCATGATTACTCTAAATGTATAGGTGCAAAGACATTGCTGAACTTATGCAATGACATGCCCAAAATAAGAGCACTAATGGAAAACAATGACATGTGCCTGATTCTAAGATGTGGATGGAATTTGATAATAGATGGCCTAATTTTTTTTAAGATCCTCATAATATAAGGTTGGGTTTGGCTCTATATGGGGTGAACCCATCCTCAAATCAAAGTACTAAATATTTAACTTGGCTATTAATTTTAATAAATTATAACTTGCCTCCATGGTTAGCAACTAAACCATTTTTCCTAATGTTATCATTGATTATACCAAGAAAGAAAAGTGTGACTTCAGAAAAAATCAATGCTTTTCTAGAGCCATCATATGATGAGCTAATGGAATTTTCAAAAAGAATAGAATCAATTCAATCTTTAAGGGATGGTCATTCAATCAAATTCACTTGAAGAGCTTCCTTATTGTTTACGATTCATGATATTCCTACATATGGCACATTGTCTGGTTTTAGTGTTCATGGACACTTTGGATGTCCTAATTGTAACTTTCAGTATTTTGTGAGCTAGTCAACAAGTTTGTGTAAGTGTATTTATTGTAGATATAGTGCTTACCTTAAAATGGTTCATCCATATCATCGACAAAAAACATGTTTCAATGGTCAAGAAGAGAATCATGAAGCACCATTGCTAATAACAAGTGAGTGCATTGTTGAGAATGTACAAAAAGTAATGTCATTTATTAAAAATGATGGGATTGTAGGTAGTAGATATGATCTATGCAATGAAACTAGTGTAAAATGGTTGTGCATATTCTATAAGTTACCATACTTTAAGGATATAACCATTAAGCATACTATTGAATTTAGGCATACTGATAAAAATATAACCTATCCTAATATAGAAAATCTTTTTGGTGATTTTTATACTATTTCATCATGTGAAGACTTTTGAAAACTAAAGATTCATCAAAATCTTTGGGTTGAAAAATGTGATGATGAAAAATATAGAAAACCTAGTGCTCCTTATGTTTAGACAAAGGAATAACATACATATTTATTACAGTTAATGTCTCAAACTCTCTTCCTAACTAGATATGTAAGTAATAGTATTAGAATCAAAATTGACATTAATGGCTTAAGAGGCCTCAAGACCCATGACTATCATGTCATAATCAAGAATATTTTACCTATTGTGGTAAATATATCAAGTTTGGCAAAGGGGCCAAGAATGGAAATTATAAGGTTGGGCCTAATATTAAAGAGAATGAGTTTACATGTATTATATCCTTTGAAATTTGATAGTTTGAGGGAGGAGGATGTTGAAGTTCTTTGTCTATTAGAACAGGAATTTCCACCAATAATCTTTGACATTTCTATGCATTTTTTGATACATCTGGAATATGAACTAGAACATTGTGGCCCAATAAGAATGATATATGAAGGTTTTGAAAAAAAATGTTTGTACTAGGGTAAAAATGGTAGGCAACATGTCTGAGGGATATTCAATGCAAGAGGTAATGGAATTTTTCACATAATATATGAAGAATTTTTAAAATGTAAATAAACATGTATGGGATGATGATGAAGATGAAATATTTGTAGGTGAAGAATTAGAAGGCAATAGATGTCACTTCAAGCTATCACATCAAGAAATAAGTATGATACATGCCTATATTCTTCAAAACACATGTTCATTTGATAAGTGGTGTAGGTAAAAAAAAATTACACAATAATTTATTTACTAAATCAAATTTACATATTCATATTATTAATCTTACTATTTTTACATTAATATTCGATGTAGAAAATATGAAGAAGAGAATCAAGATTGGATGCAACATCGACCTCAAAAGTGTAGACATCATGATTTGATTGGAGGTGATTCTTTTCAAAAACTTGAAGAATGGATTGCTAATGCAGTCAGTGATACAAAAGAAGGTCAAGATATAAAAATAGAAGAAAGTGAGCTTTCACAATCTCCACATTTATGGGCTATGCATTTTAGTGGAACGTGGGCCTATGGTAGTCATTTAAGAGTGGAAGAAAAAAACAAAGGAAAGAAAAATTGTGATTATATTGTTAGTGCTAAATTTCTTCATGAAACTGAGAAGAATATTTATGTTGGATTCATCCAATAAATTTTTCAAGTGGATTTTGGTGAAAATAGTCATATATTATTAAAATTTAAGTGGATTTGACCATCCAAAATACAATTTGATGAGTATGGATTTATATGCATAAATACAAGATAGTTTTTATCAGAGATGGATGAGCCATATGTTTCCCCTCTTCAAATGAACCAATCATTTTTAATTGATGATATAAGAATACTAGGATGGTCGTATGTCATTCAAACAGAGTCTCATTCCAAATGAAAATTCATGGAAGTTGTCGATATAATGCCTGATGGGCAATATGTTAATTTACAAGAAACATTCAAATAAGTGGATGAAGATGATGATGAAGTGTTTGAAGAATAGATTTTGATTACCAATGAAGAGATTGGGAGACAGAATGTATTTTTAATCATAAACAAGGATGAGGAAGAAAATCAATTAGATGCAAACAAGCATGATCAAGATTCATAAGTGTCAATATCTAGTTAAAACAAGGGATAGTCATATTGATAGTCTAATACCTGTAATTGTATATATCTTATTGGTTTTTTACTACAAATTATTTTTAATTTGTAAATTGAATTCTATTTTAAGTTTCCATTTATAGTTATTGATGGATTGGAAAGTCAACAGTTATCAACTTATGAACTCAATAAAGTTTTACTAATTCAAGTTGCTGATTTATACATTATTATTTATTTGGACTTCAGGAAATGAAGAAAAGGATTTTAAGGTGCCAATTAGTCGATGATAGTGATCATAATATGAAATTTCATTGATAAATTATGAGTGATTTTGTAGAGATAAAGTGGCCAAGAATAATGAATGTTTATCATGTCTTGGTTTGACAAACAGACAAGTTATAAATCCACTAAGTAGTATATTATTTGTTTAATAGTGTTTAATGAAAATGTATGGGCAAGATATTTATGTAAATAAGATATAATATAATATTTTTTTATTTTATAAGCAAGAAAAATAGTACAAAGAAAATGCATATAAAAAATAAAAGGAAAGATAAGATATAGTGTCACCATCTCATAAAATCCAACACATTTGTGATTCAACAAATAAAGTTGGTGAAAACAATAGCTATGATGATGTGCAACTTGATATAGCATATGGTAATGTGCAGATTGATATAGCACATGGTGATGTGTAGGCTGATATAGTGTATGGTGATGTGCAACCTGATATAGCACTTGATGATGTGTACCATTGTGATGATCTCTTATCATAAAGTCTAAGAGAGATTATTGAAAAAAATCAAAACAAAGGAATAACAAGTCTGTAGATGATTTATTCAACATTAAAGGATGTGTTTGAAATGAAATCTATTAAGACTGGTATTGATCTACCTACTCATGCCACACTTTATGTGGCCAAAGAGCCTGCATTTCTAGTTAACAAAAGTCATGAAGAGAGATTGATTGCATCTACTATGCCTCAAAGCGCACTTGTTGCATCTAGAACTTTTGATGGAACTAGTCGATCAACCAAAAATACTAGTAGTGGTTTAATAGAAGATGTGTCTGCTTTTATGAAAAGACAAATATTGAGTCAAGATTTGTATAGATCTATAGAGAGAAATGCAAAAGGAAGAAAATTAGAAGGCAAGAAGCCATTCTTGGTTGAGGTATTGAGAGATGGTGAGCCCATTGGGCCAAATGCTACAAAGTGGGCCTCCAAGTTAGGTGTAAGATGTAGGGTCCATTTGGATATTTAAAAATCAAGTTTTGTAGAGCAAGATCCATGAATTGGTGAAAATGTTATACAAAAAATGGAAAATGCTTTTCAGACCACTAGTGGATAAATATCTAGAAAATATTACAAGCAAAAGATGAGAATTTTGATCAATAATTTTAGATATAATTACAAAAAAATAATCATGGAGGGAAAAGATAGGTTAGAGTCCACTCTATCTCCCAAATAGTGGGAGGAATTTAAAGAAAGTATACATTATGGGTAATATTTGGAAAAGAGTAATAGAGGAAAGAGAGTAAGAGATAATGTGAAGGCTGGATATACATTTGGCCGAGGTGGGTTGCAGGTCAAAATAGACAAATTTGTAGTAAGTGTATGGTTTTTTGGTTTAATTTACATTATTCTATTTATTTTTATTTTTTATTGAACTAACTATATGTTGAAATTGACATTGTAATTTAGGCATAAAATAGTAATAGAGAAGTAGGTGCAAAAGATATTGTTAATTATATGGCAACACTAGATCGACCTAGTAAATCTAAGAGAGAGATGAAGTAGAAATCTAGTTGATCAATAAAGATTTCACAACCATTTATTAAATTCCTAGTAGGATCCTCTCTAGATCATGTCAACTCAAATAAATGGTACCAATAGGTAATGAGCTTCATATTCAGTCTCACTCAGCAAGTTTCACGGTTGGTTGCCTCTGTTAACCTTATAATTTTTGCATGGAATGAGCAAGTGCATAATTACCACCAATCATAATTACTAGTACTCAAACATCTGTAGTAACAACTACTAGCTTACTAGTTATAGCACTTAATGTAAGAATGTTTTTTCCTTTAATTTCATATGATGGGTCTATAGACCCCAAACAATACTTGGCAACCTATGAAGTGAATTGGATTGTAAAAAAGGGTAACACCGTATGATGTGAAGAAGTGATAACTTGTAGGGGCTTTGGAAAAACTAACCTTGGCATTAATTTTTAAAATAAATGTAAATTTTGTTGACCTCACATAATTTAAATATTTTATTGTAGTAGAATTTAAGGTAAGAAAATATTCCAGTCAAGTTATTCAAGACCTAAAGGAAATTCAACAAAAATTGAGAGAAATGGTTGGAAAATATGATCATAGGTTTTCCAAAGTGATGAATAAAATTGATTTTACTTTAGAATACAAATAAAAGACTTATTGGTTCATAGAGGATCTATGACCAAGAATAACGTCCATTATCATGCAAGCCCAATTTTCCACCAATATTAATGCTTGATCTATTGCCATACAAGTAGAGCAGATAGAAGATTATATGGATCTTCCATAGATGAGATGTAAAGTAGAATCAAAATTAGATGATTTTATGAGTAATATTTATGAGATGTATGAAAATAATAAGCCTAAGCTAGGATTATGGTTCATAAAATATGGTTGATATGGACAACATAGAAATTACCTAACAAATATTAAATTGGAATTTTGTGAAGTCTGTAGGGTAGTTGGACATCCTACATCTCAGTGCCATATTCTTTAGTAATATATCCAAAAATTACATAGAATATATTGTAATATTTTTAAATCAATAAATCATGATGAGACATTCTTCTGAGCTCTGTAAGAATTAAAACTAGATATATCGAATAATGTATTCATAGTTGTGGCTAAGAAAATACCAATTATGAGTCAATCAATTTCAGTACTAGACATAGAGATGATAAATGTGACTCAAGGTATTATAGAATGGATTCCTTCATCACCTCAATATGAGATTCCTTCATCACCATAATATCAGCCATAAGGCCTAGAAAGTTGGAATGATACATCATCTCCCTCATACCACTATTACGGTTAGTATGCACAACCATGAAATAATATGAATTTTTAGCAATAAGGAAACAGGACTCCAAGTTCCCCTCATGATTAATATGGGGGATATGATGCACAAACAAATAATAAAGGAGGATATGTTGGACAATAATCACAAGAGTAGGGATATCAATAAAATGGAAGTAGTTATAGAGGGGGATATGGTGGTGGATATCATGGTGGATATCAAGGAGGTTAAAATAATGATAATTGACAAGCTTGACCCCCTATGCAATTTTATATATGTGGTGCATATAATCAGTATGTGAGAAACTACCCTATCAACCCTTAGAGACAAGTCTATTATGTATACTATAGGATTAATAGTCAACATTAAATGGAATATTGCATAGTTTTGAAGAAACAAATAAAGAAGAATCTAGTGCATGTTGTAAATATGATCAATGCATATCCAAAGAAAAAGCATTTGTGCAATCCATCACAAGGAAATATAGAGTTGAACAAGGATTACCATCTTCAAAAATGCATCAAAATAATGACATTAGAAAATTTCAATGGGATAAATATCTTGAACCAACTAAAAGATAATAATTTAATGTATCAATCTATGCAGGTATTATAGGAAATACAATAGAAACTAGCTCTTGAGGATGATAATCCAACTATTGATGCCTAGATGTTTGGGTAAATTATTAGGATAATGAGGTAAGAGGGTGTTGTGAGGTCAACCAAATCTAAGCTACAATCCAGTAATGTTGAGTTTGGTAGATTATGGTAGAGTTAAACCCATTGGTAGGTTATAATATTTTGAAATTAAAGTGTCTAATCTCAGCCTATGTGGGTAATTTGAGGTCATCATCTGAAGATAGTATAGAATCATTACCCTACCTTAATTTCTAAAAAATGGTCCTACGATGGCCAAATGACCATCAATACTATGCACGTTCAGTTAAAAGTGCACTATAAAGATAAAATAGTGGTCATACATCTAAATAAGTCTAAGCAAAATCCATATATTATCCCAAAATATCCAAAGTCTCTTTATGCCTATGGTGACAATAGTTTATTTAAATAGGGGAAAGATTAAAGGTAAAATGGATTGTGGCCTATAGAGTGTCAAGATTAGAAACCACATATTGCATAATAAGAACAATGATTAGCATTCAAACCTATTACAATAAAGTCTTTGGCAAGGTAGGTTCATCATAAGGAATGTGTTTTTCCTTTATTAAACTCTTTAAAAATATCTAAAGTATACTTCATATATAATACTAGTGCAACTATGATGGACTATACTTAACCAACCCCAAAATTTATGCTACCTTAAGAATTTGTATCATCCATAAGTGGTGACTCAGACATGCACATCTTAATATGGGATTGTATAGACCATAAGTTGAAGCCTTTGTGTATGGTTTTCATTGTATAATTATAGATACCTCAATACTTTATGACATAAGGTCTCAATCCATTTATATTGAGGATGAACACCATGTACTAGAGGTGGGTCAATGAGTCAATGTACTCAACTATGCACTAAATAAGAACTATTGTGACATGTTAGGAAGTACATATAAAATTATAAATATAGTGGGAAGAAGACTATAAAGTCTTTTGTGCAAGGTTTTGGCTATCATCTAATGTCAAATGAGAATGGCCTTTCTTCTAAGAAGGCCAATGCCCAAAACTAGACATATATCACTATGTGAATATATAAACTACATAAAGAGTAGAACCAAAATATTGGGTGCATATATTTAGCCACACCCTGGTACCTATACCAATATCTTGATATATGCATCAAGAGTGTATAAGGTAAACCAAACATTGGGATCAACTTCAAAAAGATTTCATTCAAACCTTTGTGTTTGAAGATAATAATCCATTAGTACATAATGCCTTGCAAAAAATTAATTTTTTTCTCTGTCATGGTTGAGCATAAGATTTAGAAACTATATATTAATCATCATCTCATCATGAGGATACATAATAATTAGATCTCACACTGTGCAATTACAAATCCAACCAAAAATAACAAGTTCTTGTTCAATAATATAATAGAATAATCAATGATCTGACAAAATAATGTGAAATTGATAGTGATGGATACCTCCATATAGAAGGTTTCCTTGAACCATAATGTAAATATGAACCCAAACTAGTGAAAATCAAAAAGCAAGTGGAAGAAGATAAACTATGCAATATCAACATTATGCAACATGAAGAGAAGTGCATTCTATAAGATGCTCTACCTATTAGATAAGGAAAGATATATTAGGAACCCTTATAAAATATTGAATGGAATATTAGCATAGATTTGGATCCTAATCTTGTAATAGTGGGAGATTAGTGGGGAGAAGAGAAAATTTCTAAGGCCTTGAAACTGCTAAGGGACTATTAAGATGTGTTTCCAAGAAAATTTTTAGAGGTAAAAGGCATAGATCCATTTTTATGAAAAATTAACATAGAACTAAATGAGTGTGCACAAGCTATCAAAAAGTGACCTTACAGGCTCAATCCTAATATTAAAATCAAATTAAAGGATGAACTTGATCATATGTAATAAGCTGGATTCATTTATCTAGTTTGAAAGGAAGAGTGGGTGAGTCTCATGGTTGTTCAATTTAAGAAAATAGGACAAATTTGATTGTGTGGGAAATATTTTTCACTCAAAGATACTTGGGTTAATTATATTTTTCCAATTCATTATATAAATAAAGTCCTTATATCTATTATAAATCATGATGTGTAATCATATACAGATGGCTTTATTAGACATTACCAGATTCCAATCCTAAAGGAGGACAAAGCTAAGACCACCTTCACTACTTAATGGGGATTGTTCGCATACAAGGTAATGCCTTTTGGTTTAAATAATGAAACTATTTTATTTTATAGAGCTATGGTAAACACATTCAAATATTTCATTTAAGATTTCCTAGAATTCTATTTAGATGATTGGGCTATCTTTTATATGTTTAAATAGAAATTGTCATAACTAATATTGATGCTAGAGTAATGTCATGATTTATGCACCACTTTGAATTTAAATAAGTATCTATTCCTTACAACTTTTAATGTCTTGATAGGCCATGTTATATTTAATGATAATATTTTATTCATACTAGTTAAAATTTATATTATAGTAAGGATACCACCTCCTAATAACTCAACTAAAGTGAACACATTCCTTGGTCATACAAGATATTATAGGAATTTTATCGAACGGTATGCAGTTATCTCTATGCCTATGGAGAAATTATTGTGTACATATAGAAAATTCAATTGGATAATATAATGTCAAAAAGCATTCATTGAGTAAAAACAAAGACTGGTAATAACATTGACCTTAGTATTTACTAACTAAAAGAAGCATTCTATGTACATGTAGATGCCTATGACACCGTATTAGGAGCTATCTTAGCATAGCCAGGTGAAGATGGGTTGGAACACCTCATACATTTTTTTAGCATGAAACTATCAACTATAGAAATGAATTATACAATCATAGAGAGAAGCACTAGCCATGGTATTTGCACTAAATTTTTTTTAGCATGACTTATTAGCTACACCATTTGAGTTCTTCATGGATCACCAAGCATTATGATTTACTTGGTTAATAACCAATGCTGGGAAGACGTATATCAAGGTGGATAATGTTATTTTAGGAATTTCAAATTTGCATTAATGTTAATCCAAGCCAAGAGAATGTGGGGACAAATCACCTCAACAAACTTCATAATGGGGAGGAACCAAAGGAACTTAAATATGAATCCCTCAATGCACATTTATTTAGAACATTTGTAGTTCCTAATAACATGGAATGAATTGTAAATTTCTTATAAAAAGGAAATTTTACTTAACACTGTAATGAGTGTGATAAGAATAAAATGGTTACCCAATTCATACCATATATCCTTATGAATGGATTATTATACCATCTTAGCAAAGATAATGTATTACACAGAATAGCTCTAAAGCATGAGTGACCACAATTTTTTTAGGATGCTCATCAAGAAATTTTAGGGGGTCATTTTGTAGGAGAAACCAATATAAGGAAAGTATTATATATTATACATTGGTGGCCTACATTATATCATGATGCATACAGAGTTGCTAAACACTACAATGTTTATCAATGAATGAGAAAGCCAAACCAACGTGATGAATTGCCTTTGGTAGCCATGCTTGCAGAAAAACTAGTTGAATAGTGGATAATTGACTTCATTAGACATATATTTCATCAAAGTAAGTGTATTCATACCTGATATATTATTACTATGATAGATTATTTCACTAAATGGGTGGAATCTATTACCACTCCAAGCTGTGGTGCAAAAGATGTTGCCAAATTTTTAAATGATAACATCATTACAAGGTTTAGATGTACATTTAAGATGGTAATTGATAAAATAATGTATTTCATAAATATTATTATCAAGACTTTCACTGAAGAGTTCATGATATCGCACCATAAAATCACATCTTTCCATTTGTAAACAAATAGACAAGTAGAAACATCCAATAAAGTATTGGGGAAAATGTTAACAAAATTTTTAATATTCAAAGGGATGATTGGGAAGATTAAATTTTTGAGATTATATGGGATTATAGAACACATTACAAGATATATACATGTTTTACTCCATTTAAATTGGTATATGGCCTTGAGGCAGTAATGCATATGGAGTATATTGTTACTAGTTTGTGCATTGTGATGGTAATGAGATTAGGGAATTATGATTCATTAAAGGCAATGTTTATGGACTTCACAAATATGGAAGAAAATATATGAAGGCCACATTAGATACAACATATTAACAAACAAATTTAGAAAGAATGACACGATCGTAACTTGTAATCTATGTAATTTTACTTAGAATAAATGATATTAATATATTAGTGAATATTTAAAGCATTCCTATGAAAATTGTGCATTAGATGGAAAGGATCATATATTATTCATGAAGTATCACCAAATGGTACCATAGAGTTGAAATATTTATTGGGAATCATATTATAAGGATGTATAAATGGTTGTATACTTAAGCCATATCGTATTTAATCTCTATCGATTAGCTAAAAAATTTAGTGGGTGTTAAGTAGTACCATGTAGTTAGGATTTTGTTTAATGTTGTTTAATTATATTTTGTTTTCTTAGGTTATAATTTTTGTATAGTATGTTATTTACAATATAACACATTGTAACAAACAATAATTAGTTATCATTGCAAGGTATGACCACCTTCTAGAGATAGCTCATAAAATACAGTTGGCATCAACTCCAATGAGCATATTAATTATGGGAAGGTAGAAACAAGATAGATATGACAAAAAATAGACTAATGGTCATGTTATAATGTTAATGACATGTAATTTCAAAAAGATTACATCATTTTTGAAGTAGATTTAGTAGTAAATGGATAAGTGGATTCATAAGACAAATTGAATAAATGGAATGATAGATAATCAAATATAATAACTAACAAAGAAGAAAATAAAATATTCTAAGCATAAAATGTCCTTGTAAAGCTAGCTTCAATTAATTAATATTAATTGAAAAAGTACACTCATGTGCAAGGAGTCAATGCATTCAAAGTAGTTTGTGAGGAGAAGTTGGGAACCAACAGCTATTTAATAGTAGGGTATGGACAATGCCAAAACATTAGATACTTAAGATAATAAGAAGATTCTATGATATGATTTTATAATATCTACTTACAAACTTATTTTCAACAAGAGCATGACTAAGAAAATTAATCACTCATTCCAAACCATTGATCAAGTCATGGAGAGAGGTCAGTTGATGATTCTATTATCAAATGTGAATAAATATGAAATGGGGTTTGGGTTAGGTCTTTGCTAGACTATGTACATTGATCTATATTTTTTCAAATTTAAACACATTAGAAGGTACTCTTTTTGTACATGATACTCAAGGAGGAACAAAAGTAATATCCCTCACACTTCAACAACCACTGTGAGGCTCCAACAGAGAAATGTTGATTAATTTACCTACATTTTGGTAGCTAGATGAGGTCATGATGACTCTAATAATATTTTATAATCAAGCATTATCAATTTATCTCAAGATGTTACAATTTAGATTATTGTGTATACAATGGTAAGAGTCACCAACCTTCCCAATCACGATAAATCTCTCCTACCTTATAAGTCTAAAACACCACCAATCCATCTAGATATGAAGGAAAAATATACTAGAAGGGTGGGGTGAGGAACACCCATTGACTCAATTGAGGATTCTTTACTATGCATTCTATTAGAATACATCACAAAAATATTTTGGCAAATGACCAATCAATCAAAACAAGTGGAAAAAGACATAATTGATACTGCCTATTATATGATATGACTATGGGAGTAATTTAATTGGTATAAAGTTTTGAAATCTAAACTCACCACTAACATAGAAAAGGTGCTTATGAGAAGCACACACACATTTTAGTACACGTTTTTTAATTTTTAATTGTGTTTCACACACTAGAATTCTCCAGTTGGACCAGTTAATGTAATTGCTGACTTTTAGCATATTAATTCCCTCAAAAATATTTCATGGACTAAAATATGGGAATATTATGATCAATTAGGGTAGTTTAACACATAGTGGCTTTAAACCCTACATTTGATCAAAACTCACCTTAGGATCCCATAAGATGTAATGTAATATTTGGGACAACATGCTTCAGTCACCAAATTGGATAATGGTATTTGAATCAAGGTCTATGAGATGGCCACTCCATGTGACCCTGATGCCATTATTCATTTCTATGGTCAAAGTGAAGGCTAAAGTATATATGCAAAAAACCTTAGTTGTGAGGTTGATTCAAACTTTGTAAGTTATTCTTCCATACATGTAACAAGAAAAAGTGGATAAAGTACCACCAAAATAACCAGTGTAACCACATGCCCCACCACCACATCTATTATATCCACAATATCATCTAAAATAAGATAAATTTAAGAGGAAGGCACTTACAAACAAGGCCTCACCACCAACACTAGAGAAAATAACATGTTAAGTCAAGTCTTGGATGGATAAACCCTTTGTTATAAAGATAGCTGATGAGTGAAATCTACCAAAGTTGGGTGTAGAATAATAGGAAGTGATCTGATCAATGTTATAAGACATTATAAAATAAGTGTATGATAAATAAGAGGAGGAATATTTCTTCTTTTGTATAGTAGTGTATACTTTGATAGTGTGAAATTAGGTATGAAAAGACCTTTGGATTGATATTACTCAACCACCTCCTTATATTCTTATTGATAATGTAGGAAAAGAAGTAACTCGATTTAATTGGGAGGCCAATATATTTTTAATATGGTCATTCATAGTATAATTAGTTGTGAAGATGGTGGATTTACCTTAAAAAGATAGTTTTGCATTGCTCTTGTTTTGATGACTACACACACACCCTTCTTCCAAACCATCACAAATTATGTGAGAAAGGATGGTGTATTTAATAAAACCTACATAATAAATTTGTTTTTATCACTCTCAATCAATGTAACAATATCCCCAACTACAAACTCTCACTCCTCCAACTAAATCCTATAGAATAAAATTGGTATGTAAAGTCCATCTTGGAAAATTAGAGTCACCTGAGCATATTTAATCATACGCCAAGATTTAATAAATATAATTTTATGAGTAACCCATGGATATAACTATTATTTAGATAATATATGAATAAAAAATGCATAGGACACACTAGACCCTACGATGGTGAAGGAGCAAGAAAAATGAAAACTTGCACAATAAGTAGTGATGCAAGAGACACAACACACTCAATAAAAAGATGTGTAAAGTCAAAAAAAAAGTTATCAAGACATAAACACTAAAACATAAGTTTATGGATAGTTTCCACCCTTCAAATTTTCTAAACCAGTCACCCTAGTTAACCAGTTGCATATGGACTTAAAGGTGTGAACTGTGAAAAACCCCAACAACAATGAAAAGATGAATTGGAGTGTGTTCTCATGATATAATGATGAAAAAAATTCATGGAGATTTTTTTAAGTAATTTTAACACATGTTAATTATTTTAAGAATCTTTGGATTTCATGTATGTGGTGAAAAAGTTACGCATAACATGACTAGTCTAGTTTAGTTTAGACTATGTAATATAGGGTCAAGAAATTGGTCTACAAAACTAATATTTTTCATTTGAACATATGATATTTATATTTTATAATTTTATAATTATATAATATTATAATCTACATTCATAATAATTAATGGAAAGTGTCTACATAGATATTGAAGGTCTAAGACATGATGACTATGTTTTGAGGTAAACTGGTAATTTTGAGCGAGTGCATTGCTGAGGTGTTCTTAAAGCCTTATCTCTTGAGTGAAAGTGTCTAATGAATATGTTAATGACCTTGAGTTCATTTATATTTTTTCTATTTACTTTTTGTATCATATTTTAGTGGATCAATTATGTTTGCAATTAATTATTAAAAGGTAGACTTTTTGGTGTACATAGGCCAAATATGACTGAGCACTATTAAGAGGTTTCATGAAGTGGTTGGACCTAAAAAGTGTTATGGATCTCAAATAATGTTTTATAAGGTATATTTGATATTTTTATGAAATGATATTGATGTATATGGAGGCAAAATATTTCCAAGGAGTCAAGTTTACACGTTACTAGACAAACCTAATACAATTAGGTCTCCATGACACCTAAACAAGAAATGAGGCCTAATTGAATCATGATAGACCAAAAGGGACTCAAAGGTAATTTGAATATTGTTTATGATATTTAATAAGGCCTATTATATGGTGTACCTAATAGGTTAAGGGTTTTTGGATGACTAAGTGGTATACGAATAAGGAATGGTATATATAAGGTACTTTTAGGCCTATTTGAGTGAGCTTAGAGGAAGAGAATGAAATTATAAATCAATGAACCTAATGAGGTTGGGTAAAATATTTTAAACCCTAAGGAGATAGAATATAATAATTTCATTATGACCATATAGGTGTTATATAGTTGAATATCAAGGTCATATGACCTATTCAGTCTTAATGAGGGATAATTGAGTGAAGAAGCCTAAAGGCAGTTTTGAGAGAGATCAAGTGGAACATAGTTAAAGGAGTGATAATTATGTATTAAGAGGATATTATAGTTACATAAAATATGTGTTAATAATGTATGATATTGGATATATTAGATAGAGATCTGAGTTAAAGAGTAGAATAAAGAAGGTTGATTGACTGCGTTGGTGCTTGGTCAAACAAGGAGTTGAAGCTTCCTTGCATGTTGGATATTAAAGAATTATTATTGGTTGAGTTTGTACTTGATCAAGAAGGATTTGGATATGCCTTGAATTTTTTTTCCTATAAAATTTTCCTTTTATTGATTTGGTTCTTGGTCATAGAGGTTGTAGCCTCCTAATAAGTGGGTTATTGCTAAAGTCAAGTGGGTGCTTGAAAAATTTGGGGTTGGTCCTCCATGTTGGGTTAGTGATAAACTAAATTTTGAATCATTATATTATAGGAAAAAATTTACATTATTTTTTTTAGTTATTCCCCATGAGGGTTTCCCACATATGCGATGTTTTATATTTTTTCATACTCATGTGATTGGTTCTTAATGCATTGCTAGATCATTGTGTTGCTTACATAGTTCATATATGAGTGGATGTAATTGATTGATTTTTTTTTGAAGACTAATTCACCCCCCTCACCCCCATCATTCATTATGATTCCAATAATTGGTATTATAACATGATCCTTTGAAGAAAGGCTAACATTTTGAATGTGATCATAAAAAGCACAAGATGTCTAGTGATAAAAAATAAGAAGACAACATGTATGATAAAGAAGTCTACTATGACAGTGAAGAAGGAGAAGCTGAAGTAGATCTTGAAGCTAATCTCATAATTACCCTAGATAATTTTAATCATCAAAACAAGAGGAAGCATGAGTTGAAATTTATGGTCAAGGATATTAAGGAACAAATATGTACCTTAAATAGTGACATGGTCAAAGAAGCCAAAAGGGATCAGAATACCATCAAGGATTTCAAGAATAAGTTATAAGGTGTTAATACAAAGTCTATATCAAAATAATTTGAGAATGATTTGTTGAATACAAATCTAAATTTCTTGAAGTTTGATCATGAGTAGCTCATAGACAAGATGAACAAGTTTGAGAAAGAGCATGATAAGTCAAAATAATTCAAGAGTGAAAACATTAAAGTCAAAATGAAGAGACCAATTAGGTAGCCCCATGCAATGAGAGATAAGTAAAGAGGTAAGTACAATAATGAGTTTTACTATAGTTTTCATAATATGTGACACATTGCAAGATTACATCCTATTAGAGTTATAATTACCTCAATACTTAACAAGATATATGGAGATTATAGAGTGCATGAGAAGGGTTAAACATTGGTATCAAATCCAAATAAAGTCATGACTAATCGTAGTGAACCTAAGATTTAAGATGTATTATTTGGTAAAGAGGAGTAGAAGACTAAAGGAGAGAAATCTATGCTAGCTCAAACTTCCTTTCACATGGAAGATGAAGGAATGAAATGGTATGTGTATATTGGTTTCTAAATCCACATGATAGGAGACAAAATAAAAATCATCTCATTGAAGAAGAATGTTTTAGGATTAGTGAGACTTAAAGACATCACAATTTCCAATATAGTTGGTAAGTGTATTTTGAGTTTGGATAATGAGAAGACTAAAAAATAGAATGGGTTGTATGTGGAAGGTTTGAAACATAGTCTTCTTAGTGTAAGTCAAATGTGTAACCAAGGACACATACTAACCTTTAATGATACAGGGTGTGAGATAAAGAGAGCCAAATCATGAAGGATAATTTCTAATTATAAGAGGATAGAGAATAATCTATATGTATTTAATGATATCAAGAAGGAGAGATGCTTTATGAGCAAGATATATGAAAACTAGCTCTGACATATAAGGTTAGGTCACTTAAACTTTGACAATCTGGTTAAGATAAGCACTAACAAGTATGTGAAGAACATGCCTAAGATCACCAAACCTACAAAGATACTTTGTAAGGCATGCCAACATGGCAAGAAGTCTAGAATAATGTTCAAGTCTAAGAAGTACTCTACTACAAGACCTTTCAAGTTAATACACACAGATCTTTGTGGGCCTGTAAGAATCCAAAGCATTAAAGGAGATAGCTACTTCATGTTACTCATAAATGACTACACAAGAATGACTTGGGTGGCATTCTTGAAAGAAAAATCAGAAAATATTGATAAGTTCAAGGCATTCAAGGATCTTGTTGAGAATGAGAATAATGGAAATATCAAGTGCCTAAGATCTAATAGAGGAGGAGAGTTTTGGTTTAATGATTTTGATGACTTCTGTGAGGTTTATGGGATAAGGAGATAGTTCTTAGTACCTAGGAGACCTAAATAGAATGGAGTAGTAGACATAAAGAATATGAAAATTCAAGATATGGCAAGAACTATGCTAAATGAGTCTAGATTATCTTATGGATATTGTAGAGATACAATGAGAACCATAGTCTACATTTTTGATAGAGGATAGATAAGGACTAATGTCAATAAGACTCTTTATGAACTATGTAAATGTAGACCTACTAATATGGAATAATTTAGGGTGTTTGGGAGCAAATGTTTCATCAAAAGAGATGTAAAGGAATTAGGTAAGTTTGATTCTAGGTTTGATCAAAGAATATTATTTGGATACTCATTATTAAGCTCAACCTATAGATGCTATAACAAGAGGTTGCAAAAAATATTAAAAAGCACTAGTGTGAAGATTGATGAGACAAGTAAATCACAATCACAATCAAAGGATATATCAAAAAATCTAGACTTCAATAATGAATAGGAAATAATAGAGGTTGACGAGGAATAAGAAGTTGAGTAAAGATAAGATTCAAAAGGCCCCTCAAGATAAATTCAAAGAGATCATCCTAAATCTAAAATCATAAGCAATAAAGATGCAGGTCTGAGAATAAGGAAAAGATAAATAAGTAACCTAAATCAAGATAATGTTTCTCTATTATATATAATTGAACCTAAGAACCTTGTAAAATAAATCAAAGACAAGTTTTGGATAGGTGCTATGAATGAGGATTTAGAACAAATCAAGAAGAATGAGACTTGGCAACTAGTTTCTAGTTCTAAAGACAAGAATTCCATTATCACAAAATGGGTGTTTAGAAACAAGTTGAATGAAGATGGAGAAGTCACAAAGAAAAAGGATAGATTGGTATGCAATGGATATGAAAAATTTGAAGGGGTATACTTTGAGGATACCTTTGCACTATTAGAAATATTGGAGGACATTAGATTATTTCTAGCATATACAGGATTCAAAGTATTAAAGGTGTACTAGATGGATTCCAAATCTACCTTTATGAATGGAAATTTGGAAGAAGAGGTGTATAGAGAGTAACCTAAGGGTTTCTCACTATAAAATAACAAAGAATATATTTGTAGACTGAAAAAGGCTCTTTATGGTCTAAAGCAAGTTCCTAGAGCTTGGTGATATACATTGGACAAGTATCTATTGGATTAAGGATTCCAAAGAGGAGTTTTACATAGTAATTTGTACATAAAGACAAAATATGACCATCAATTGATCATAATTTTCTATGGATGACATCATATTTGGTGAAAATAATGAGAACATGACCAAGGCCTTTGCAAAGGTGATGAAGGATTTTGAGATGTCCATGTTGGGAGAACTAGCATTCTTTATTGGATTAAAAATCACTTAATATGAGAAAGTTATATTCATTTCACAAGCCAATTACATAAGAGAGACATTGAATAAGTTTAAATGGAGGGTTACAAGGAAGTTAGTACACTTATGATGATAGGGTGTAAGTTGAGAAAGGAAGATGAGTCTCCAAAGGTCAATAAAACATCATATAGGTAAATGATTAGAAGTTTTTTATACACTACTACCTCTATAGGTGACATCATGAAAGAATTCGGTATTATGGGAAGGTTTCAAGTAAATCTAAAGGAAAATCATCTACAAGTAGTCAAAAGGATACTAAAGTATCTCAATAGGACTATGGAGTTTGGGTTGTGGTATTTAAAGAGAAAGGATTTCAATTTGACAACCTATATAGATGCAAACTAGGTAGGTTGACTAGATATTAGGAAGAGTACTGGTGGAGGATATTTATTCTTAAGTGAGTGCCTTATTTAATATATAAGTAATAATCAACCATATGTGACATTATCTACTTGAGAGGATGAATACATTATAATAGCTTCATGTTGCACCTAGGTCCTATGGATGAGATAGACCCTAAGAGACTACAAAGTGAAGTATGATTGTCCTAGACCTATCTATTATGAAAATACAAGTGTTACAAGTGTCTCAAAGAACCTTGTTATGCACTGAAGGCCTAGTCACATTCCCATTAGATATCATTTCTTGAGAGATTAGGAAAGTAAACAAAGTTTTAGACTTGAATATGTTTCTATAAATGATCACATTGCAGACATTATGACCAATCCACCTCTAAAGGTAACATTTGAACATCTAAACAAGGAATTGGGTGTAATTCCTACCCCTAGTAGTCATTAAGGGAGCCAAGTGTCTAGGAAGAGCTAATTAGGTGGTTAATTAGCTCTAAAAGTAGGTAAGTAGTGTTGAGAAGGTATGCATGGAGATAGAGAAGCTTTGTAGATTTATGTTGTTGTTGAAGTTTAGGTCCAAGTATTAGATGGTAGTGTGTGGAATACCCTTTATCATTAATGTCAAAAGGGGGAGAATGAACAGATGAGAAAAGTACCTTTTTGAAGTGATTTCATTTGTGTAGTATATTTTCCATTAATGTGTTTGTCATTAATGACAAAGGGGGAGTTTTTTGGAATTTTATTGTCATTGATGTCAAAAAGGTGCATCATGTATCGATATAATGGTCATTGATGTCAAAGGTCTATTTGGTTAAGTAATTGATTATGATAGTGGCATAAAGAGATATCTTCCATGAGTTTTTCCATGAGAAATAAGAGTGTGGTAATAAGAGTTGTCATAAGTAAGGACCTTCATGAAAGAGATAGTGCTTCATGGATGATATTTGTCATTAGCATGGAAGGTACAAGTGCATGGAAGAGAGATGTTAAGTCATATGAAGCTTGGTCATGAAATTTTAGGTTTGTCTGAGGCTATGAGATATTTTTTTCATCAAAAAGAGAATGGTGTAGTGATATGAGTGTGTTATTACTACTTATTTTATGTTTTGATGAGGTCACGGGTCAAGGTGTCAAGTACATTGGAAGTTTAAGCCTAGTCATGGCATGATAAAGGTATGGTCTAGTGAAATTATGAGGTGAGTGATCTAAATAATGTGATAGGTTGTGTGAGCATGAAAATAAGGTGTATAATCATCCATGGTAGTTTTAGGGTGAGCATGCAGGGGTAGGACCTTTAGATCAAGTTTGCACCTAGAGCACTCCTAGAACCTACTTGGCCTAATGAGGCATGAAGATCAATTTTCAAGGAAATTTTATATATGTGAGAATTTATAGAGGTATGAAATGTTTTATAATCATTTTCATGATCTATGATGTCATGGTTTGCAATAAAAGGCATCAAAAGTGGTTTTGAGGTCTCTCAAGTGTATATAATGGTGTGTAAACCTGAGAAGGAATATCAGGTGTTCATTGGAATGTGTAACCTCTGAATGGGAACTTGATATATTAAAGATATATTTCTAAGGATCCTATATAATATTTATATGCATTGGTTTTGGATTTAATGGGTAGTCCTTTGTGAACAATTGTTAACACCAAAACATGTGTTAAACATCCTTAAAATCCTAATAATGACCTGATGTGGAAGATATTATTAATAATAGATAAGAATGGTCTAAAATAACTATAAAAAATAATTTATTATGTATTAAAATCTCCCAAGTACCTCTATGTGGTGATGGTTAGTTAGATTAAAGAGAAAATGTGCAGATATAGGCTTGTTTATGAAGAATTCACCATAGTAATCAAAATATTCATTGGTAAAGAAAAAATGGATGGAAGATGGAGTTATATACTCATAATAAATTTAAAATAATTTTTTTGGATATGTTCCACAATTATAATGTGCTAAACTTGTCATCCAAGTTAGTTAATTGTAGATAGACTTAATAGTATGAATAATGAAAAACCCAAGCAACAGTGAGAAAATGAATTGGAGTGTGTTTTCATGAAAAAATGATGAAACCAATTGCATGGATATGTTTTTAAAAAAATTAAAAAAAAATTAATTCTTTTAATAATATTTTTATTTCATGTATGCGGTGAAAATGCTACTCATAAAATGACTAGTTTGGTTCAGTTTAGACTATGTAATATAGGATCAAGAAATCAGTCTGCAAGACCAATATTTTCCATTTGATCATATGTTATTTCCATTTAATAATGGTAAAATTATATCATATGATCATATAAATTCATAATAATTCATGTATAATTTTTATACATATATTGGAGGTCTAAGTCACCATGACTATGTTTTGAGGTAAACTGGCAGTTCTAAGTGAGTGAGTTGCATAGATGTTATTGAAGAATTTTCTCTTGATTGTAAGTGTCTAATTCATTTGGTAATTACCTTTATGTAATTTATATTATCTATATGTAAATTTTTAATAATATTTTATTGGATCAAGTGTGTTTGAACTTCATTATTGAAGGGCAGACTTTTTGGTGTACACAGGCCTAACAAGATTTAGTACTATTGACGGTTTTCATGAAATTGTTGGACCTAAAAAATATGATGGATCTCAGATGATGTTTGGTAATGTATATTTTATTTTTTTATGAGACAATTTTTATTTATATTGAGGTTAAATGTGTTCTAAGGTATCAAGTTTACACGTTACTAGACATAGCTAATATAATTAGGTCTCAATGAGACCTAAAAGTTAAATGAGTCCTAACTGAGTCAAGATAGACCAAAAAGGACTACAAGGTCATTTTAATATTGTTTATGAGGTTCCTAAGAACTATTATATGGATGACCTAATATTTTAATTGTGTGTGGCCTAGTAATTGATATATGAACAATGAATGGTATATATACAAGGTAGTTTTAGGCCTATTTGAATAAGCTTAGAGGAAGTGAATGAATTTATAAATCAATGAGCCTGAGGAGGTTGGGTAACTTGTTTTAAATAGTAAGGAGAGATAATATAATAATTTTATTATTATCATATAGGTTTTCTATAGTTGAGTATCAAGGTCATATGACCTATTTAGTCTTGATGAGGGCTAATTGACTGAAGAATCCTAGATGGAGTTTTGAGAGAGATCAAGTAGACTAGAGTTGAAGGAGTGATCATTGTCTATTTATAGGATATCAAAGTTACATAATATATGTTTTCTTGAATTATGATATGGGATATATAATATAGTTATCTTAGTGGAAGAGTAGAAGAAAAAAGGTTGATTGATTGAGTTAGTGCTTGGTCAAAGAGGGAGTTGAAGCTTATTTGCAGGTTGAAGCTTGAAGAATTCATCTTGGTTGAGTTGGTGATTGATCAATAAGGAGTTGGAGATAAATTTTATACTGGTTATTTCAAAAAAAATTAGATGTTATATTTTACATTAGTAGTTACATTCAGTATTTATCGAGAGGTAAATTGCATATTGGTTAGTTTGTTAATTATATTTGGGCAGTCATAATATTGATAAAATAATATTAAAAACTTAATTTTTTTGTTAGTATATGGGATTTAAGTGATATTTTTATGGTGAGATAATATCCATAATTATAGGAACAAAGTTCCCATATTAATATGCATATCCTGAATGATTAATTATTAGAGTATAATATAATACAATGTGTTGAAATAATTCTCTATGTGTTCATCTCAATTTCATAGTGCATGAGTTGAATCATGGTGTAGACACTGATAAACCCCATCATTTGGTATTAGATAAGGGATATTTTTATGTGAACATATTTAGTTTAGAGGGGTAATAATATTATTTTTTGTCCCTATGCATGAGAGTTTTTTTGTTTTGTGAATGAGTTTGTAGGTACTATCTCTTATGAATTATTCAATAGTTAGCAGTTGTAATATCACCCACTTATGGATGATTCATTCAAAATTAAATTATAATATATCATAATTAGTATTTTATCATATAAGGGTTATAATTTTATATAGTAGAGAAAACAAGATTATATCCTGACGCTTTTGGATTGAGTGTAGCCATGTGTATTTGTAGTCAACATCAGATCTAATTATCCGAATTTTATTTTAGTCATCTAGCATTTGCCTCATGTATTATATCTACAAAGGGATCGACATCTCTTCTATCCTACACATGGACCATATCATTTTATTGCATAGATTATAATTCCATTCAAAAAGGCACCAATTCTCAAACACTAAGGCTAAAAATAAAGAATATCCTTGATGAAACATATTATGCAATTCTAATCATCTCCACTTGGATTGATTTGATTATTAATTCATTTATGTACACCATGCATATTTAAGAAACATTAAAAATATACTAACCACTATGCATTATAGAAGGATTTATACCTCAAATCTTGGTAGTGAATAGTTCTGTGAGGAGAATAAAAAAACATCCAACTCTATGCCTCATTTGTTTTTACATAGAGATCATAGTTTATTTATTGTCTTTAGTTTTATTTATAGAAATTGTTTTTTATTTTAAGTGTTATTATTAGATTTAAATATAAGTCTATTAGTCTTGATTCATTTTATTTAAGTTTATGTATGGCAAAAAGTCTTTGGTTGGTTCTAGTGTTTATTGATACGTGTTATACTCTTAACAATATAGTATTTCCCAAAGTTATTTTATGTTTATAATTTTATTCATACTATATAGTCTTGAGTTTTTATTACACTCATTTTGTTTAATATAAATTTTAGTAAAGTTTTATTTTTGTTTAGATAGTGAGTCAATAATTACTATTGCCTTTATAAGTGTTAAAATTAATCTTCAAGTCGGTTGTAAAGTATGTTATTTTTTATATTGTGTCAAAAGAGTCATTATTATGTAATTATATTTTCAAAGTAAAAAAAATTGATTGTACAAGGATGCATTATAGCTTATATATGATGTCCTGAGTCTAATGTCAAATATGTTCAAATTATTGTGGGGGGGGGGGGGGGATTTCTCCTCAAAAAGTTTCAATTCAGCTTCATGTGATCTTTGACTGAGTGAATCAACTTCATCTATTGGAAGATGGAGGATACAGGAGGTTGAAATACAATCAATTTCCTCTCATAGGACACTAACGATAGGGCCACACATCGAGATAGTGGCATACTATAGGCCAAATTAACTATGACAAGGATGATTTCCAGTGGTAGTGGTGAATATCTATGTTGTGTGAGATCAAGTGATAATGATTTCATACATAGGCTACAGGGGGTGATGAGGACTTATTCCTTTTTTAAAAATATATAATATGTGTTTGTAAAATAAGAATAGATGTACATGCCTATGCAAAGTAATTTAATGTGTATAATTCCAAAACATAATTCCATGATGTGAGAACATAGTGAAAAGACAAAATCACCAATGTAAATTAGTTTATGGATCTTGAAAAGGTTTAAGATAGATCTAGAAAACCATAGGAGGTGAATAGTTGATGGCTCTTATTCATTTCAATGTTTATGGTAAACCTATAAAACCATGGGAGGAGTTAGCCTTTCTTTAGGTCAAGGTCATGAGCCAAATAGGGCATGCTACAAGGGGTGAGCATACTACAGGTGATAGTTTTAATGGTTTTGCACAATGTAAAAATTAAGCGGGAGGGGGGGGGGGGGAGGGGGTGGGGAATGTTAGGGATTAACTTTTACATTAATAGCTACATTCAGTATTTACGGAGAGGTAAATTTCATATTGGTTAGTTTGTTAATTATATTTGGGTAGTCATAATATTGTTAAAATAATATTAATAACTTAGTTTTTTTTAGTAAATGGGATTTGGGTAAGAGTTTTATGGAGAGATAACTTACATAATTATAGTAATAATGTTCCTATATAAATGTGTATGTCCTGAATGATTAATTATCAGAGTGTAATATAATACAATGTGTTGAAATAATTCTCTATGTGTTCAACTCAATTTCATAGTGCATGATTTGAATCATCGTGTAAACTCTAATAAAACCCATTATAAGTTTCCATTGAATGAGTTTATGCTTGGTTATAGGGGATTATAGCCTCATATCAAGTGGGTGCTTGTTTAAGTCAAGTAGGTGCTTGATAAATTTAGGATTGGTGTTCCATGTTGGGTTTATGCTCAACTAAATTTTGATTCATTATCTTATAGGATAGTTTTTCCAAGATTTGTTTGAGTGGATTTTATTCCCCACGGGGGTTTCTAACATATGTAATGTGTTATCTTATTTCATGTTCATGTAATAGGTTCTTAATGCATTATTAGATCACTATGTTGCTTTCATAGTTCATATATGAGTGGATGTAATTGATTGAAAGTTTTTTGAAGACTGATTCACCCCCCTCTCAGTCATTGTACTTCAAATAGTCATGGCACATATAATTTTAATGTTGTGAATGGAATCGATTGACTCTGATGCTTCAAAAATTAGACACATGAATTCCATTAGGACTTGGACATGGGAAATAGTCCTAAAAAAATAAAATGAATTTAAAGTTGCAAAAATATGACTTGTGTCCAAGATAAAATATTTAACTTAGAAATTATATTTTTAAAAATTAATATTCTTCAAAAATATGATGTATGGATTCCACTTTGACAAGTAAGACATATTATTCATGATTATGCATGAGAATGCATGTGACTGTTTAAAAAAGAGTGTGATTTTTAAAACCCAAAGATAAATCTCAAATTGAAGATGTAAATTTATTTTATAAAAAATTTAAGTTATGTGAAAATTACATAAATCCATTTTTTCCTCTAATTTTAAAAATGCCAAAAGGCTTAGTATGTTTGAAATATGGTCCTGCATGCAAAATCACTTGAGCTGAATTAAAATCCAAATATAAATAGTCATGGAATAAATAAGATGATAGTAATTTTAAAACTAAAATGAATTTATATATTTATATCTAAACCATGAACTTGTCTAAGGTAAAATATATAAAATATTGGGGTCTCCATTCCAAGTGGATGAGGATGTGTTGGTCACAACATCTGGAAACTCCTATAACAAACATTACATAGTGTTTTAGAATTTATAATATTTAAATAAAATCAGAGATACATCAATAAATATTAAATAATTACATCATCTTATGATAACTAAGGATTTAATCTTAAACTAACCATATGTTATACAATGTTATTTAAACTCAAAAAATAACCATATGTGTGTGCAATGATTGAATACATTGCCATTTGAGATTGAATTTTCCAACCAAGGATTTTTCTCATAATAAAAATGTTACAAAATGTTTATTTATCACTTTTTTATATAGGTTAATGGCTTAGGTGAGAAAATACTTAGATATTATTATTCTTACAACCATAAATCCTTAGCCTTAGTAGAGGTACCTTTAGATCCACTCAAGGCCTTGCTCTATTTCCAATCAAGTGTACATAGTTCTAATAAAAAATAGTGGAATCACTTTCTTATGAGAAAAAATGTATTTATTTTGATTTAAGGAATTAGTTTCTATCTTGACTATAATTAAATCATTTAATTCTTCAATAGTTGATGAACCAATATAACTTGATTGAGGGTATCTCAAAAATATTCTATTTTTTCAACATTTCCCTTTGTGATCCATTTTGTCTCTCGGAAAGCTTATTTATGTTTTAAGTGTTGTAGAGTCTTATCTAGTGAAATAAATCATTATTTAATCCTTATGATATTTTTTTCAACATTGACCTCAATTATATCATGAACAAGAAATAAATATAAATTATCATTGATGTATTCCAAAGATTCAACCAATGTTTTTTGAGAATTTTCACTCATAAAAATATAACCAATTTAGGTCAACCATTTTACTAAAGATGTTTTGCATTAATATATGTCAATAATGTTAAGGATATATTCTTGGGAAAGACTCGTGCAATAATTGGCAAAATAAAATAAAAAATAAAACAATAAATTAATATTAAATCTAGACAAACTATTATATAAAATTAACATAAATGAATCTATGTTGCCTAACCTATTCTAGTGTAACACAACATTTTGGTCATTTTAAAGCAATAAATGAGGACACAACTGATAATTAGTGCTTGAAGTATTCCCCATTCACTAGAATAAACATATTATTTACTTGTAGATATTTCAATCTTAAAGCATAGTTTCATAATCTTTCTAAAATATGGTAAGAACCAATCTATAATGTGGTAGTTTTGCATGTTACCATTTATTTTCATGAGCTTTTTCATAAAGCAGAACCATATTTGAAAATTTGAAAACTTTCAATTAAGTTTTTTGTCAAACCACATTTTAACAATGTATTTATGGTTACTAAAACCTTTGAGAGCTTATTCATGTGCATCCTCCATTTGAAAAATATATAGTAATCTTGAATTTACCATATCATTTTTTTCATGTATTATTTCATGAAATATTATGTGGGTAGTATTTGGACTAATGTTAAAGGTAATGTGGTTGAAATAGGACCATTATGTGAGTTCTACAAAATGAAAATCATAACCATTATCACAAACTAAATAAACTAACATTACAAACTTGTTAACTAGATTCCCTCACATAGATTTGATCATTTACTTTGTAGTACTATTTTTGGTAGAAACAAATATAGTCCACCTTGAATAGTAGTCTATAGCATTTGGCATTAAATTTTGGCCAAGTGAATAATTGGGGTTGATTAATCCATGAAAATACAATCCCCACTAATTAAAGGGACACCCCTCAATTACATGTTGGAGTGGAATTGCTACATGTATTTTTTTATTGGTAAACATTTTCCACTCATGATAAGTTCTAACATGATTATGCACATCCTTAAAGATTTTAGGACAATAATATCCTTATCATAGTATAGTATGTTTTGTCATGGTTCCCATGGGATTACCATTTCCTAATATTTTATGAAAATTGATCATGATTTCATTAGTTTATTCCTTAGATACACATCATAACTATATCCATTCATATATATTCCAATACAAAACTCATTTATTTATCATGTAATGAGATATATTTTATTTGAGAGCTATTATTTGTTCTTTGTTCAATTCTGTAGGACATCTCTCATAAAAAAATTAGTGAATTATTGGATTATACCAGTGATGTCCTATCATTTGGGCCTAGTCCAACTGCATAATAGTTATTTTTGAATCATTATATATCATAATTTATGTGAGGCCTTTACCTCTCCCCATCTTGGAACATTTAATATCTAGGTCTTATTATTGAAGTTTTTTCCATCCTTTTCCCTCTTCATTTTCCCAACTCATTCTATATTAACATGATTTTAACCATTGGGTTAGGAACAATTACATAAAATTTATTACATAAGATGTAATGCCCAAATTTATTTACTCCTTTGATTAGGGCATATGTCATTTTATCCAAAATAAGATATATGAGCTTAGCTTCCTTCATATTGGTGATCATGAACATTATAGGATGTTCTTCAAAATTAAATTTAGGTGTGACCACCACAACAATGCTATGGTCTAATTTAAATGAATAGAGGTGATTATTTTTGGATATAGTAGGATTGACCAATATTTAAACCTAGGTGATACAAATATTAATGTCATAGAATGACTTATTAGATTATGATTTCCACTCCATCTTTACATACTAGTACATTTTATCATTTAGTGGTTGGAAAATTTCATCAAATATTGAAATAAATATACATATAAGATTGATCCTAGTAAATATTGATTTTATTTCTTTCTTACTATTGGCAAATGAAATATTATAAAATGAAACTAACTCATTTTGGGTCTATAGACATACATTATTTAGTAATGATATGACCCAATAGATTACCCTACATGAGACCAAAAATACTTTTTTTGGGTTCAATGAAACACCATACCTACAATAGCTACCAAAAACCTTTCTCAAGTTGTGCTCATGTTCTGATCCATTTTTTGATAAAATAATAATATCATCCATATAAATAATAATACATGTATGGATCAAACCTTGAAACACATAATATGTATCATGATGTAAATTTTCCCCTATATCAATCAATCCAAATGGCATTCTTATATAAGCACATATTTCCCACTTGATGGTGAAGGTTGTCTTGATTTTGTCTTCTTTATCAATAAAAACATTGATTTGTCCTATGAAACCATTTGGGAAAGACATCATCTCAAAACCACTAACCATTTGAATGACTTCACCTAGAGAGGGTAAATGATAATTTTATTTCTCAAATACCTAGTTCAAATCTATGAAATAAAACACATAATTTTATTTCACCATTAATTTTATGAATAGGCATAGATTAGGAATTGAAGTTGAATCTATAATGGGGAATATGGATCTAGATACTAAAACCTTATACACCTCCTTGTAAATTAGGGGATCCATATTGGCACTAACAAGTATTTGTATCTTATTGAAAGGATTTTTTACATATTTTAGGGGGATAGTGTGACTAATAACCCTTTGATCAAATATCCCCAGATTATCATATCACCAAGAAATAATGTTTTTGGATTGTTGGAGAAAGGATATGAATTCATCATTTTATTGCACATTTAATCTTCAGTATATTTTCACATGATAAGTATGTTTTTGTGACACTAAATAATTAGTGGAAAAAACTTATCTAATCAATTTAGTCTACCTTGAACATTTGATGCATACATCTAGGTTGAAAGCCCTCTCTAGTGACGCCATCCCTTTTTGGATTCTTTTTTCCTCAAGTTTTATTATCCCATCACCTCCTACCTAATTTTACTAGGATGTGTCCATATATTTTCCATAAATTAATTTATTTTCAAATGACATCTTCACATTCAAAACCTAAACAATTTTTAATCATCATCAAATACCTAGAAATTTTTAATATTGTCAACTACAGAAGGACATGGGATAATCTCAGTTGATAATTATTGTAACCATGGTTATTTTAGAATAAATAGATTTGATATAAAGGTTTCTAAGGAATAAATAACTTTATAATTTCTCCTAGCAGTTGGTGTTATATAGAAAGCATCAAATGTCTTAATAAGGTCCTTATCCCAATGCTTATATTTCTTAAAATATGACATTTTGCACTAAAATCTACTCCTTATCTAGTTAACCACCAATTTAGAATCTCCATACATAGTAATTTATTTACACCATGGTTTAAATCAAATTTTAATCCTAAGATCAAATATTCATATTAGGTCAAGTTATTAATATAATGTAATTATAAATTATAGTCTACATGATATGTTTTTCCATGGGGATTGAGCAACACTACACCTACACCTAAGCCTTTATTAGATTGAGACCCATAAAAATGTAGGGTCTCAAAAACATGTGAATTGATCTCTTTGTGTTTTATATTTACTTATCATGGTGGTAAGGTTATAGAAATATGATTGAAGAGCAAAAAATACCTTTTAATTTTATGCACTCTATTTATAAATCATATAGATCATTTTCAATTATCTATTATGTTGAATCTAACTATCCATGGTTGTCATAGATAAATATGTAAAATCCATGGTGATATATCCATAAAGAGTCTTGGACCAGTCTCTACTTAGTAATATTACATATTGGTTGGGAATATCTACCTCCTGGATTTCTATGAATAATTGAATATTAGGTTGTGACCTTAGCTATGTGTGGACATTCAAGAGTTCCCCAACTAAATTGACCTCATATTTATCCAATTTTACCACAATTATTTCTTATTTTATGAGAGTCAATCCAAATTTATATAAAATACCTATGGGCATAATATTAGAAGATTCTCTAGAACCAATAAAATACTTATGTTTTCACCAAACATTCTTACAATGAAAACAAATGGAGGTACTTAATTTTTGTCTTATGTATAGCCACATTTATATGTGATTTTTATGCTTGTTTGTAAATAGTTTATCTTCAAGGGATTTGAATATAAAATACCATTGTATATTTATTTTAGCTAATTAGTCTAGTTTTATGTTGTCCTTGATCTATTAAATATCCTCCACTATATTATGGCCACCTTCACTAATAATATGTTGACAATTTTTAGCTAATCATTATTCCCTACCTCTAGGTGGTATGGGATCATTATATAATACTAGACATGGAGGTATTACATCATAATTTGTCAAGGTGGATGTTCTTATTTATTATCTCCTATGTGTAAGTGCATAATTGCTTCATTGATACTACTGAGAAACATGCATATCATTACCAGTCTCTTTGAGTTCATTATGTTCTTCTCTTTGGTAGCTTAAGGTTTCTAACCCTATATATGTACTATGGGTCTTGGATACACTTTAAGGATTGGAATAAATTGTATTGTTTAGATTATTAAGGAAAACCTCATATATATCAATTTATTTATGGAAAAATTCAAATGCATTGCATAATTAAATGCAATCTAACTCACCATGTTGAGTAGTACCATGCACTATACACCAATTTGGTAAATCAAATTTGAATATGTTAATTTCTTGCAGTCTATTCGGTAATGGAATTATTTTATTTGTAGATGATGAAAAAAATGTTATACTTATGATTTTTAAATATTTTATTTGTGCTTTCCCCACTAATGTTTCTTATTTACTTTTATAAACTAAGGAAGTCATTTCTACGTTCTTGAAACAAGAATTTTATTGCATCCAATTCCCTTTTTATGGATTCTTCCATTCAAATTTATTTTATATTAGTGTTAGGATCCAAAACATGATTTTTATTTACGTTTATGTCCTAAGTGAATGGTTCTACTAGGAGACTTATCTATTGGTTCAAAGCATCACTCCTTAAGTGTATTATTGACCAATTTTGACCTTTAGGTCTAAATAGGGCACCCCTAGTAATAAAATTAATTTTTAGGCCCACAATGGGGTATAATATATTGTCATAAGCTATTTTAAAGGTTATTTTATGCCTTTAAATGTTATATCAACTTTGGTCACTCATTTTATCAATCTATCATGTCATTTGGAGTCATTTTAAGGGTTTAAATGGTGAATTTAATGCTTTGCATGGGTTTATTGGGAAATTTACAAGTTTAAATGGGTAATTTCAATAAAAATGTGTCCAAAAAGGTATTAATTAACTGAAAAAACTAAATTTTTCAGGTTCATTTAGAGAAAAGTTAGTTTCCCTAAAGAAAATGAAGAAAAAGACACTTATATGGCTCTTTGGGAATTGTGCCACATGGGATAAGGTCATGGAAAAAATATTAATCTTTAAAAAACTAATATAATTGATTTAAAAACTCTGAAAGTTCCATTTTCTGCTCAAAACCATTCTACTATATTTTGGCCCTTCTTAGCAGATTGAAGTGACTTACAGGTTTTTGCTTGGTACGTGTAGCTCGTGTGGTTTTAGGTCAACTTTTTTTGGGATATTGTTTTAAACTTAGATAAATTAAAATAAATATAATAATTTTGAGTAATATTTTATTTTTCTTGATGAACCATACATTTGAAGTTTAGCCTCTAAAATTCCCTGTCAATCTAAGCACCCTTTAGGTTTTGGTATTTTTTGAGAAATTATGTATGATTCAAATGATAATATTGATCCTATAGTATTTAAAACTAATTATATAACACTTACAATTATTTTTTTCACATTTTTATTTGATTTGATGAGCTAATAGTCTCAATTTTGCAAACTTGTCCATTTGGTGTTGCTAGTAGGTTTCCACTATCTACAGAGTTTCTCATGCTTTGAGAATAGTTATGTGGGGTGTAGATAAATATAACATCATGTATTCCATGTATTCTTCACACCTAATATTTCAAACTCATTTTCAAAAAATAATCCATATAAAATTGTAGTCATATGCTACTGGTTAGTCAATCTACCATATAAATCCTCATTCACAAGTGCTTAAAAGGGAATTTTAGATTGAAAGTAGGTTATTTTGAGTTGACCCATGTTTTTAGAAGATATATAAAATCAATTTTCACATTGGTTGGATTTTTTATTTTTTCATGAAACTTTTCCCATGCACATTGTCATAATTTTGCCCATTGGCTGTGTGTGGCCTCATCACCACCTATAGGTAGCCTTAGCAGAGAGATTAAAACCCATATAAAAAGGTTAAAGCATTGGTTGACACCATATTTAATATAACATAATAATGAAGAAACATGGATAAATTGTCTATAGAGGTGGATTTCCAAATAATAAATGAAGGCCACCTTTAAAAAGATGAAATGACTAAGTTTGGAAACACAGTCCCTAAAATGAAAAAACAAAGAAGCATCACCTTTTGTAGATAGCATACAATAGTGTCATGATGACATTTGATCATTCCTAATGCACTATTATCATATAACTTAGCATGTAAAATGAGTAGGTAAGTTTGAAGAGAGGATGATAGGTGGACAAGGGTTTTTAAGAGGCCCAAATATGCTCTCAAACACACTAAAATTGGGTAGTACAACCTATAGGTTTGACCCTTAAGTGATTGTTGATATATAAGGAAACAATGAGGGAATAATATTATATTTTATGACAAAATCAAGTGAAAGGTATGCCAAATATCCTAAAGGATCTTCAAATCAATAAGTTGAGTGATTTTATACCCCCTACACCCTTGCTAGTCTATACACAAGCCTTACAATGTGTACCTATAGCCATTAGAAATGACTATCACAAGCAGTGACCAAAGCAAATCATGTTTAGATGTTTATAGGGTATATTATGAAACATGGATCCAATAATATATGAAATAATTGAAGGAAAGAGCTAATTATATTTTTTAAGCATTGTTTCTTTTCCAAGCTTGAACACAGATGGCACTTATAGGGGTCTCATGTCTCAGTTCAATAGGGTTAGTTTTGAAGTGTCAGAGTCAAAGACGGAGGACAATATTTTGAGTTAAAATGTGTATATAAGTAAATTAAAAATAAATTATACATATTATGACCTCATATTTGGATAAATTAACCTATAAACACCTTGATAAAATAACAAGGACCCTTGTATACCCCTAGAGGAAGAGTACTCAACCTAGATAGTGTTTTCAAAGATTGAGTAGGAAGGTGTCTTAAAGGATCATAAGGAGGAATTTTAGTTTATATGATCATAATATGGACTCAAGATAATCTTAAGTAAATTTAATATACCTAAAACAAGTTCCAATAAAGCTAACTGACACCTACAACAGACCCTATTTGGTCTCAGTTATGATAAGAGGGTTTAGTTTGTGAACCCAAGGGGCATTCAAGGTGAATACTAAGGTAACATTAATTGAATCACCTCAATGATTAAAATATTAATTTATTAAACATATAGGATGATTATAATTAATACAAGTCACCTACGAACCTAGTCACAATAGGTGCATTAGTCAGGTAGGTTTTCAAGGAACAATACAGATAGAAAATGAGAAAATATGGGGTTGATGATGTGGGATGCAACCAATGAAGAAAGTGAAACTTTAAAAATAATTTCAAATGAACTAATGAGATCAAGGTAATCTCACTAGTTTTTCCAAGCTCAAACATACATGACAGTCTTTAGATGACCCCTATTTTGTAAGTGACAGTCAAATGCCTATGACTATTTTGGGTTTTTCAATCTCCAAATTAATGATCTAGATAATAATGGAAGATGAATAAGTTAAAATCATTGGTAAATACCTTATAAGGTCATGGATTTTTTTTGAATATCATGTTCATCATTTTCAATATTGTCTCATGAGAACAACATATAGTTTATTCCTCCAAACCCTGCACAGTCTACTTCTAGAGGAACCAGTCTTGGATTTTTCCAAGTTGCGGGGTCAAATAATATTTTAAAAATATAAATTTTGGTATAGATAATTCTTAAAACCTCAAGAATAATATCCAATTATTATTTTTCTTAGATAGATAAGGTAATTACCCCCTATGTTGTCTTAGATAGGTGGTAATTTCCCCTTACACAAACCATACAAATCTTGAGAGATGGTTAAAAAATTGGAGCCAAAAGCTTTGAGAACATTTATATAATGTGTATAGAGTTATAATAGACCTAAATTAACATGAGTTACCTATAAGAGAGGCATATATACTAACAGGGTGGTCTAGGCTCCTAGGTTTGTAGTCAAACCTAATAGGCAAAATCAAGGTCTAAAGGGTAAATGTTGAACAAATTTCATTTCAAATATGGAATGAACATTATAATTAGTTGTTGGAGACATAGGCTGATATAATAGAAGTGTGTAGGATATCGAAGGGTAATTAAAATCATTATACTCCATTTTAAGCTTTAAGGTCAACTCAGGCCTACTTAACATGCTTAGGCCTAATGCCCAAATGAGGATTATTTTTCATTTCCACCATGAAAAATGATTTGAAACATATTGGAACATGTCCATATGACCATTATAGAGGTATTTCAACTCTCATAGTGCAAAGGAATTCAAATAAAAACCATTTTTGGTCCAAAACGAACTCAAACTTGCAAAAAAGGAGAGAAATAAGCTTGAGAGGCCATTTTTAGGCTATAAATGGGATTCAAAGGAGTTATAGGATGTTATAAGGGGTATTATAGACCATATTTTTGTAATTTTTTCTCAATATAGATGTCCCAACTTTATGAATAATCATTAAGATAAAAAATAGACATAAAACCCTACTAAACCCTTACTAAGGACCAGTCTTGGAAAATTGAGTTGGAAAGAGACTATAAGGACATATTTTGACCATAATAACTATTTTTAATTTTATAGTACCTTCACAAGCTGATCCACACCATTTTGATTGTTTGAAATTGTATGGATGGAGGTAGAAACAAGTTTTTCTCACTATTTTATGTGTTGTTCAGGCTACAGGATGAATTAGGATATGAAAAAGTGTTTGGGTGGAATATTTACACTTAATATAACTCTTAATATTAATTTAATTTCATTAATAAAAATATAAGTTCCCCAACTAGGCCATTACTTTCAGCCTGTCAAATCTGGCATATTGGACAAGCTAGAGAAAAGGGAAGAAATCTTCAAGTAAAGTGATCTTAAGGTGCCTATGATTCTTCCAAGGCCATGGAAGGTATTTAAAAATGTATAGAAATACCTTTTATATATTTTCATGGAAAAATTATGCCAATTTGGAATCCAAATGTGCAAGGTGCATGGAAGGGCAATTTTCAAGACAACAGATGATGATGGCTCTCCTCTAGGTGATTCCTAAATATTATACATGCAAAAAATGAATATAGAGTCATGTATGAGATCCTCCCCTTCCATTAAAATTATTATTTTTTCTCAAAATTAGTTACAAGATGTTTAAATAGGCCTAACCATGAAGGTGAATTTTTTATGCACAAGGAGTTTTATGCCACTTTGCATAAATTTGATGACTTGTATGGGCACTTGTACTTCCAAACCTTTCATGGTTCATCCCATGTCTTTATAAAATGCATAATTAACTTGGTGGATCATATTTAGAAGTGTTCTTGTGACCCTTGGACTTCTCTTTCTCTCTCTATCTCAAACTCTTAAGAGTTAGCCATTTTGACATTGTATTAGATGCTCTACCTAAGTATGGTGAATTTATGCTTAATTGTAAACCTTTTGATCAATAAAATGAATAAATTTTACCTCTTACATGACTATACTTAGTGTGTTTACTTTAATGTGTAATATTTCATAAGTGAAGACTAAGGATTCCCTAGCATGTTGATCATTTATTTCACCTATTTTCATCTTCTTCTTGTAGGGCATGTGGTGTGTTTCAAGAGATGTCAAGGTTTATGTTGATGAGGCCACAAATTGATTCTTTTTATAGATTTTTCCATGCCTAATATATATATTTTTCCATGCAAACCCCATAACTATCCATGACTCATGCAAATGAATGAATGCATTTATTATTTTATGTATATATATATATATATATATATATATATATATATATATATATATATATCTGTGTGTGTGTGTGTGTATGTATGTATGTATGTTATGTTATGGATTATTTATGCTTCTTCCTTGATTATATTATAATTATGTAACTTTATTTAACAATCATTTAAATTAGAATGTAATGATATAGGATATTATTAGGGTACACCACTTATAGGCTACCTGTATCAACTATAGGCTTCACCTATAGGTTGCTCTTACCCACTATAGAGTGCCTATAAAAACTATAGGCTTCATCTACAAGTTGCTCATAGCCACTATAAAGTACCCATAGAAGCTATAGAATTCACCTATAGGTTGCCCATAGCCATTATAATGTGACTGTAACAACATTAAGCTTCACCTACATGTTGCCCATAGCCACTGCAGAGTGCCCGTAGCAACTGTAGGCTTCAACCCTAGGTTGCTTGTAGCCACTATGTAAAATAGAGCTATTATTGTGATCAAATTTTAATAACACATCTAGAGTGTTTTGGGAACTGAATATATGATTGTAAATGATCATAGTTATTGTATAAACTCTCTACATACAAGGAAATTTGGATGTGCTTCCAAAGATGAGAAAGACAAAGATAATGGTAAAGAGAAAAAAGAAATAAAATGACAAAACAATATACCTTGTCCTTAACCTAGTCAAGCATAAAATAAGTAACTTCAATTACCAACCACATTAAGGTTGATTGGGTTAGTTTCTAAAGTTTTTTTAATTTTTTCTAATTTGGTGTCTTTGGTTAAAAGTTAATAAACTACCTTCTGTATTTAATGGTAGAGTCTAGATTAGATTAAAAGTTAGTTAAGTTGGATAGATAATAGTACAAGTATTATAACTATAGTAATTGCATTAAAAATATTGTAATCTTCTGTAGCAATCTTTAATTACTACAAAATTGAGTAATGAGAAAGTTGATTTTGTAAAAACTTTTTAAATTCTCTCAGAGAAGGATTATAGCTCGGTTATGAACAAGGAAGGGCCCCCTCAGAAGGAGTTCTAGTGAAGATTGTGACCCCCTTTAGTTTTAGTGTATTGTGTAAGTTGATCTTATTATTAGTTTGATTATATAGGTGTGATGCATGTGTGATTCATAAGTGTGAAGTAGTTATGTAATTCTATCATAATAGTTTCACAATATAACTAATTGGTGAATTAACATAAGTTCATTACACTAAAACTACAAAAGCAAGTTTATTTCTAAATCAATGATGCATATATAGTGCTAACATCATTGAAAAGTGTACGCACCCTAGGTTGATAATTAATGTTAATCAGACTTAAGAATTTGGTAATCATTGGGTAATTAGTCTACACAACATTTTGGCACTATTTCTATGGAGGGTGTCAATTATTGTTTTATAAAATCAATCATTATTTTTCTAAGATTGGTTAATGCATTGTTTTACCCAATCGAGCAAGTCAAGTGAGGACACTATGATATCTTATGCTAGATGTCTAAGTTCTTAGACATATAGTTCTAACTAGGCAATTTGAGTGAAGGAACTATGGTGTCTTATCCCAAATGTCTAAGTTTCTAGAAGTAAATGGTGCATAAGTTACTTAGTTCATGTTTCTATACTTTATTTCTTGCATGAGTGATTTATTTTTTGCAAAGTGTGCTTTCAATTTTCTTGCTTTCATTTCCTATTTTCTAGGATAATTTTTCTAGCTTTCATTTCCTATTTTCTAAGATAATTTTCCTACTTTTAGTAGATAATTTCATTACTTTATAGAAGTAAAATCTCAATCCTATTGTTTTAATTTCCACACTCTTTTATTTCCTACATTATTTTTACTTATTCTAAAATAACCCCCTGGAACACACATAAAAAAAAACTAACCCTATGTAGGAAGAGGTAGGACAACTAAAGGAGTGGTATAACATTTATGCAGAGAGAAAGACATTCTTGAGGGAGATTCCTACCAAACAAACTACAATTTGCTACTAGGAATGAACCACAAATAACTACAGCAACTAAGAATCATATTGAAGAATATTCCATAAGTTGGAAGGTTCTTAAAGAAGAGAACACTACAAACTGAAGGAGGTAACTTGTAGAAGAAGCACTACTAGCTTTGAAAAAAGAAAAAGATGTAGAGGAAGCATCAGCTGAGCTAGTAATAAGAAATGAAGGAGAGAAACTACATGAACTAAATAATTTAGAGAGTAACATATTTACAACATTTTTAGCAAGGCTTTCTTGATCAAATCAAAGAAAGCTGAAGAGAATCTTTAGACTTTTCATTCAGTAAGAAGACTGGAGATCAGTAGATAAAAATTTACTATCGTACTGACCAAAGGATTGATATATAATTTGAGGACAAGATCCTGAGTACTTTTGGTATCCATATCTCAAAAAACTCTATCATGAATGGAGAAGAAGACTTTGTGGATAACAACATGACTCTAGACACATTTACTTTTGAATTTTCTATTCCAAATACAACAAGTGTAGCACAAATGAAAAATATCCTACCCTCAGCCTTACCCAATTTTAGAGGTATATTATCAAATTACCTAGACACATTTTTTTTCAAATTTGATAGTCTCTATAGAAGATATGACTATAGGTAGGATTCATATAAATTAAAACTTTTTCCAACCACCCTCAAAGACTCATTACTTCACTAGTTTATGGGGTTGGGTAGTAATTCAGTCCACACTTGGGGGGACATGAAAAATAAGTTTCTAATTAAGTATTAGGAGTGTGGATGAGGAAGAAATTATAGAATAAATGACATCCTCAGGATGACTTAAGAAGGGGATGAATCTTTGGAAGACTATGTTTAATGGTTCATGTTCAGTGTATAGAAATTCAAGCAAAATGCACTTGGAGAAGAGCCTTTAAAACTCATCTTCCTAAAAGGAGTTAGAGAAGATTGTCTAAAAGATTTGGACCTAATGAGTGGGGGAGATATATCTCAAATGGAATTCATTAAAATTAAAGATCTGAGCAAAAATTATTAAACAATATATCATTAGTCACTTGGCCATCCAATTGGATAGCTAACACTCAAGGTAAAATCAAGTAGCCTTAGATCAATATTTGATAATTTATTATCTAGATTATAAGTAAAATAAGGTATATTATAGATGTCATGAGGTTCAAGATAAATTATCTAACATCACAGCTAAAGAACCAAAAATAATAGAGCTACATGCTATAATAGGAGATGGCGACTAGGTTTTCTATGTTGCATAAATAAGACCATGGGTTCAATGACCATTTTATTTAGGTATGGGACAAAATCCAACTTTTGAAAATTCTACCTCCTTTAATTTACAATTTGAAAATACTACTCCTAAATGGACTAGTCCTTGGATGAATGTCCCACCTATTAATTCTAAGTGGCAACCAACTCAGAGAAGTTACCCCACCACCTCCTAGAAGCCTTCACAAAATGTATCCCCATCTTAAAAAAAAGTTTTCAAGCCACCCTAAGGCACACCCTTAAGAAACTAATGGCAACAACCCTAGAGAGCTAATCAATATTGGGAAAACCCTCAAGGAGGATTCCCTCTCCAACAACAACAACAACAACAACCTATTCTTATACCTAATACATAAGTTTCACCAAAGCCTAACCATTTCCCTACCCAACCCATACAAAATACTATAAACAAGCCAATACAAACCACATTCAATGCTGAACCTGTTTAGTATTTGGCATAGATAATGAACATCAATGAAGTTCACCTACATTCAGGGAATGTTCTACAACCCCCAACACCACCCATAATAATGGAGTTAGATCATGAAACTTGAGAATATCATGCTAACCTACCTATATCACCATAAGAACTCTCTAAACCAGCCAATAAACCTATTGATAAAATAGTTCCACCATTCCTAGAATGTCTCAACCTTCAACACCATGTAATTGAACTTGACTTTGATTTCATGGGACAGCTCAAGAATCCATACGTAAAAATTCCTTTTTTTCTAGGCCATTAAAGATGTACCCATATATTCCAAAGCTGTTAGAGACCTCTATCTATGAAAACATGGAAGGAAGAAGAATGATCCCAATATAGTGCATGTGATTGGCTAGTCAATAGACCTTATGTTAGGAAACACCTTGCCAAAAAAATATTTAGATCTAAGATGCCCAATAGTAATAGTCCAGATCCATGATTAGCAGTTGTCCAATTCATTTATAGACATGGGGGCTATAATAAATGTAATGACAACTAAAACTATGCATAAACTACAATTGAATAATATTCATCCCACATCTATAATGTTGTAAATGGTTGACAAGTCTATAGTTAGACCAGAAGGAATCATTGAAGACCTTGTCATTACTATATATTCTTAGGAGTATCCTATAGATTTCATTATGTTGTAGCCTATGTCTAGTTTGTGTGTATATCCTCTTATCTTAGGATGTAATTGGCTTGCTAAAACTGATGCCTTCATTAGTTGTATATCAGATGACATGTTGATCTCAAATGGAAACCAAACTAAGAATTTGGACCTCTATCCCCAGAATAGCCAACCTTGGCACTAGAACATACATTATGGGTTAAAGAAGATGAGGTAGAATAACCTCCTTGGATTATTGTATTCACAATAGACCATTCATGTACCTTAGCTGATAAAAAAGAAGATGATATTATCTCCAATGTTCTCTAGAATAATTACCAAAATCATTCTACAAATCTTAGCTATCTGCAATGTGTTAAGTGCCTATTTTCTAGCCTCTAGGACGAAAATAAACCTAATACATATATGAAATAAATATTCCACCAACTTCAGCCAAATTAGATCCATTAGTAATATATAAATGATGAAAGCACTCTCATGGCAAATTAAAATCTCTCTAAAAAAACATTGCTTATTAATAGCAAGTTGGAGTTAAATAAGGAAAAGCGCCTAGTCAGCATGTTGCATGAAAACCAACATGCTTTTGCATGGGATTATGAGGATATTCTAGGAATCATCCTAGAAACATGCACACATCATATCTACATCAAAGAAGAGTGCCAACTAATTACATAACAACAACGTAGGATGAATCTACCTCTTAAAGAAATAGTTAAAGTGGAATTACAAAAACTCTTGACTGTTGGATTTATATATCCCATCTCAAATAGTGAATGGGATTCAACATTAGTAACTGTACCAAATAAAAATGGTGAATGGCATGTATTCATATATTATAGGGAACTTAACACAATAACTAAAAAGGATCACTTTCCTTTGCCTTTCATTAATTAGGTGTTGGACACACTAGCAAGAAAGAAATATTTAACCTTTCTAGATGGCTTCAGTGGTTACAACCAGATTATAATTCTCCTAAGGACTAGGAAAAGACCACCTTTACTTGTCCCTAAGGTACTTATGGTTATGATGTATTACCCTTTGGACTATGTAACGCTCATACAACATTTCATAAGGTTGTCCTAAATATTTTATAGATATGGTCAATGAATGTGTATAAATATATATAGATGATTTCAGTGTCTATGGAGAAACATTTGATGTGTTCCTAAAGAAACTAGATAAAGTGCTAAAACACTATTAGGAACACCATCTATCTCTCAGTAACAAGAAATACTACATGCTTATTATAAAAGGCATTGTCTTAGACCACCACGTGTCTACTAAAGGAATTAATGTTGACCTTGCAAAAATCACCATCAATAAAAACCTACCTATTCCTTAGAAACATCAAGATGTTAGGATTTTTTTAAGACATGCTAGTTACTACAAGATAATATCAACAATTTTAGCAAGGTAGTAACACCATTGTTCACTCTTTTGACTAAAGATGTTTAATTTCTATGGACTCCTGCCCGTGATACAGTATTAAAATAATTGAAGGAATTATTTACCACCACCCTTATTCTATATGGTCATGAATAGAAGATTCCCTTCCATATTCACATAGATGCTTTAGATACTACCCTAGGAGCTTTGCTAGGCCAAAAAATTTAAGCACTCAATTATGCCATATGTTTTGTAAGTAAGAAGATGCATGTAGCATAATTAAATGACACAAGAAAAAGAGTCCTTGGTAGTAGTTTATGATATCAACAAGCTCCATCACTACATCACAAGGTATCAGGTCTTTATTCATACAAACCATGCATCCATTCAGTACCTTATGAACAAACCAATTATTCTAGCTAGATTGATAAGATGGCTACTCATATTACAAGAATTTGATATCACCTTTGTAGATAAGCCTCGTAGGGATAATGTCATAGTTGATTTCTTATCACGCTTATAATTCCTTGAAGAAGATACCATAATGGATGACTTATTTTTATATGAACACCTGTTCTCCCTCACCCTTACCACACCTTGGTATGTTGATATTATGAACTACCTTAAGCACATACCTGTTCTTTAGAGAACACTTCTTCCCTAAACAAAGAAGATATTTGATTTATAAAAGTGACAGATATTCATGGCTATCTAGATTTATTTTCTATATTGGGCCTGAATCCATCATTAGAAGATGTCTTATAGAAGATGAAGTTCCAGATATCCTCAAAGCCTATCATGATGAACCCTATGGAGGACACTTTGTAGTTAAGTGTAAAATAGTAAAATATTGAATATAGGATATTATTGGCTCTCACTCCTTAAAGATGCCATAAGGTATACTTCTCATTATGACAGATGTTAGCATATGGGGAGACCTACATGTTCAGATGAGATGCCTTTATAGCCTCAAATTGTGCTTGAACCATTTAAAAAATGGGGTCTAGACTTTGTAGGTCATTTTGATCTAAAATCCAACAACAAAGAATACATCCTTGTATGTACTGACTATGTCACTAAATGGGTGGAAGTAAAATCTCTTACACACATTAGGGATGAGAGGGTGGAAACTTTATTCTATGAAGAAATATTCACAAGACATGTTGTGTCATGAGAAGTAGTCACTGATTAAGGACCCCAATTCACTTCTTACTTAATTACTCTTGGTCCAATAATATGAGATTAGACATAAGAAATCAACTCCATATCATCCATAGTCCAATGGATAGGTGGAAGTTACCAACATGAAGTTAAAAAATATTTTGACAAAGACAGTTAATATGTCTCATAAGGATTGGGAGGTTAGACTTACAAAATCTATTTGGACTTACAGAATCACATGGAAGACCACTACAAGATTCACACCATATGAGTTGTTCTATGGGAAGAAACTTATCTTGTCAAGTGAATTTGAGCACAAGACCTTATGAACAAAACTAGAACTTGGGATGGATAAATCTAAAGCACATCAAGAAAGAATTCTACAATTGAATGCCTTAGATGAATATAGACAAAAATCATTACAAAACATAGAGCTTGTATAACAGTAGCAGATTAGATGGCATGATAGGTATATTAGGACTAGGAATTTTAATGTAAGATATTAGGACCTTTTTTACTTTAAATACTAGGATCACAAGGGCAAACTCTAGACCAAATGGTTTGGTCCTTTGGAGATTGAGCATGTTTATTACAATGGAGTAGTGTAACTTCAAACCATTGATCTCATAAGATTCTATCTACTGGTCAATGTCCATAGAATAAAGGTGTATAAAAAGACACTCACTCAGTAGGAGTTTACCAAGCACATATGCAAGCAATTACAAGATGGATGCAATGATGTACTAGATAGGCATGATGTCTCACCAGAGAAAGGGAGCACCATCCAAAACATAGATGAAGAAGGAGAGGAGGACATCCTATTCCTCCTCTGGTATGACAAATGAGACCTTCACTTGGTCCGTGACAATCACCCTTCTAGGTGCCTTGGTAAGGACCCTAAATAAACATTCTACTACAATCAATAGTTAGAGTAAAAAAACATCTAATAATAAAAACCTATTTTTGGGCATTGTTGGTAGATTTTAGGTAGAAAACTAGCCTGGTGGCTACCCAAAACTATAACATGGGCCTAAATAAAAAAACTAGCTTATTGTCTATTTAGGGGTAAAAATAAAAATGAAAAATAGAAAAGAATAAAGGAGAAAAGTCAGTCATCCTGAGCACAACTGTCTAGTTGCTATAGGAAATTTTATAGCTGCTATGGGAACCTTTTCCATAGTTGGGCATCACTTTGCATCCTACTATGGGTTCCACCTATAGCTACTAAAAGTACCTCCCAATGCCTATTTTCACCTTTTTAATGCATGTAGGTTATATCCTCCTAAACTCTAAGCTATGACTTGGCTATTGGATTTTGATAAATGCATGAAAGTCATAAAACAACCTTATAGAGGAGTGAAGGAGAATTGGAGTACCAAAGTCAAACCTTTGGCTTAAAATTAGCCCTAAATAATAGGCTAAAGAGCCACACCAACAACAAACACTTTTAATCTCTATTTAGAGTGTTATAGACTATAATTTATGCCTATAAGGACACACATGATTCACTTTTAGTTTCTAGTCATTTCATGGAGGTCATTTCACTATGTTAAATAGTAAGATCTTATATTTCTTTGGCACATAGGCTCATGCAAAGGAAGATCACATAGTAGTAGAAAACTCAACTACCCTCTTCCATGAACATATAACACATGACTTGGATCACCTAGGTCTGAAATAACCACCTTGTGGTAGGAGAGAAACAATCTCTCATCCAAGTTAAGACTCGTATTCTAGTTTCATGCAGGTGAGTTGAGGGCACCATCAAAGCCTAATATCTAGTGATCTCATAATTATTCAAAAGGGGTCCAATTTATTTTAGTTCTATCAACCCAATCATTGCATTCCACCACTCAATCACATATAAACAATCACATTCCTGAACACACATGCAAACCCTTGGTGTTACCCCATGATACGCTATTAACAAAAGGATACACTATATATTTTAATCATTAAAAAGTATTCATTGTTTTAATATAGCATGTATGATATTAATAATAATATTAAATCATGAGTCACATCATTCATTTCAATTCCCCTCTAAACCAACACTTATACCCTTAATTATGATGTTGTTCTATCATTTCCTTCTTATTCACTCCACGTCACTTGAGGACATGTGACAACTCTAGTGGAGGGGGGAAGATGTTGTGGTGAGAATACCATGCACTATGAGAACCATATGTATAGGATTAGATTCCATAAGGATTCCATAATATCTTATATGGAAATCAATAATTTGTTTTTATTTTTCCTTGAAAACATAACCATTCTCATAAAACTGTAGCATTCTATAACTTGTAACCTTGTAACCTGTAACCACACATATGCCATTATAACAAACCCTACTTTGCTACAGATAGATTTTCATAATCCAAACAAGAGTGTGTTGCCACTTATTAGTTAGAATCATTAATAGAGAAGATGAATTTAACAAGATGGGAGGGTCAGTTATGAGGAGAGAACCCATGAATCATAGGCAACTTTAGGGAGACCAAGCTAGCTAGGTTATCTTTAATAGAGCTGATTAGACCATTTATTTTGAGAAGTTACACCATTTCTCCAAATATATTGCTAAAGAATTTGTAGGATCCTTTAATGGATACCAAGCTACTATATACGGCATCACATTCCTAGTCACTAAATAACTGGTGAGCCAGACAACTGGGCTGCTAAGTATAGGAGATAATTGGTAAGACAAACCTAATGGCCAAGAAGATAGATAATAATTATAGTAGGAGAATGAAATATTGGTACTAAAGAAAGGTGGTGTGGAGAGACTCAACTTACCTAAAACATGGAGGGAGATAACATAATACATCATCAGGTACATGACCTATGAAGGAAGGTATTCCCTAATTTATACCCTCTAGTTTAAATTTTTGAATCACTTAAGGCATAATAATACCATTAATGTTCCAAATTTCTTATGGAACATTTTAAAAAGGATGTCCAAAGAGTACAAGAAGAGTATTGAAACAATCCTAGCCCATAATTTACTAATATGGTTGATAACTAAACAAGGAGTAAACTCTATTAGACTTAATCTAAGTTAGGAACAATTTCTAGCCATAGTGAATAATGAACCTCAACAAGAAGAGAGTAATAATGAGAAGGAATCCCTTGAGGATAGGCCTAATAGATTGTATAGAAATATATTATGAGTACCAGTGTTACTAACTAGTATGTAGTTATTGAGGGTTCATCAAAAGTTACTATGGGTAGAATAAAGAGAAGGAAACTAGTCCTACCTCCTTCTCACATAGAAGAGGAAAATCGACACTAACATATTCCTTCTCCCACTATCTCCTCACCAAGGTTTGATTCCTCTACCATGGCTCCTTCAAGACAAGAGAAAG